>JAJIZL010020170.1:379522-392422 GCA_023969395.1 Amblyomma maculatum | reverse complement strand
TATATATATATATATATATATATATATATATATGCCCGACAACATTTCATTAAACGTCAACTACCATCGCCATCGGTCATGTTGTGTCGTCTTCATCGTAACATATGGTGGAGGTGCGGGGTGCTTCAGCATCACCCCCTCATACTGGTCCGGAGCTTCGGTACCCTGCGACTTCTTGCGCCGTCGGCTGAAGATCAGGAGGCATCGCATGGCTGTTCCCCAGCCAGCCGGAGCCAGCAAGACCTTGCCGTTCCTCCGACCCGTCCCCCCGCCCCGACCACAAGACACGACGGAGGAGAGACTGACCCGAGACGCCACACATGACCATAAAGCACAAGGGACCCAAACGACCATATGTGACCCCACTGGCCAGATGTGCCGACCAAAGACACCACGACCCAAACACCGCTACACTTCAAGACATCCTCCCCTGCCTATGCCATGCGGTGCGTGCCTTGGGCTCCGCCATCGAGACGTGGTAACGTGTGGCCCGAGTGTCTTAGGCCAAGGTTAATCGGGAATCATCGTGCCGGCAAGCCATTCTTCCTTCTTTCTCTACTTCTTCAAGTATCCAGACATGCCCATCATCATGCCATAGAATCATCAACATCGGTAACCTTCCTCGTTCACGATCGGGACGATCGCTCGGTGGCCCCGGGTCATGTTATGGACGATCAAGGAAAAAAAAGCGGGCAGTGGCGCGGACAGGAGCGCTCGCGCTACGCCCGGCAACATTTCATTAAACGTCATCTACCATCGCCATCGGTCATGTTCTGTCGTCTTTCTTTATCGGCTTGCCGGTGAAGGCATGTGCATATTAAACATCATATTACAGCCAAGGTAGTAATCCAACAGCAAACGCAGTAAGCGGCTTAATTTTCACTCGCTAACCGCTATTCATTATTGAGAGTAAAATCATCTTTTTTAACTTTAAGCAGTGGAAATTTAGGTACTTTGTTTTTCCGTTCATGTCGAAAGGCAGCGGTATCGATAAGATTGGCATGGGCCCCATATGCTCGCAGGAGCTCTTAATTTAACGAAGCTATACCTCTGATGTGTCAGTTCGATAATGATGGCGGCGCTAACGAAGAGGGCGATGTGCTGGCGATCGTTTCTTGGTGTCTGTTTATTCTTTGGCTATGCTTCGAGAGTGCTGTAAGGCTGTGTTCAATCAGAGCGCATACATATAATCCGCGCGTAGTGGCCGGTTTCAAAGCCGTTTCACAAAACCTCAATAGCTGGCGTCTCGCAGGAGGCTAACCTTGATGTCCCTACATCTATGAGATAGCGCTGGTGACCCAGATCTGAAATTTTCTCATTGCAACGCCCTGTTCCCATGACCTACTCACCTGATAGGAGCGTGCTGTATGCTGCCTGGTACCTCGTAACAGCGTGCAGTGCAGTTCCAAGTTGTGTTCTCTCAACGTCCGCCGCGGCCTTCTTATTGACGCCTATCCCAACTTTGTTCTGTGCATCTGCCGGAGTTCACCAGCGTTTGAAGCGAAGTAAGCTTGTGCAATATCTATTATCTAAGTTACGCACATGCCTGAGTATTACCAATTCAGAGAAAATGTAATAGGAATTTTCACGGTAGGAAAGAAAAGTGTCCAAACTCATGTGTAACCGTTATTTGACCTCCTTACCTAACTATCGAGTTTCCCTGCTTTGCTCCTGGCGAGGCATATGACTCCAGTGGAGTTGCCTACAGGACAATAAACCAAGCTCAGCAAGTGCATTGTACACGCCAGGTCAACTAACTTCCCACCACGGCGCGTGTGTTCCAAGTCCTTTTCAATGCGGTTACATGCGCTTTGCAGGCCTTATTTCTTCCGATTCAATGCACATGGTAACTAGCGCTTTTAGAGCTTTACCTTTCTAGCATATTTTTAAATTTTTATGGCCAGATGTGCGTCCAATGTGAGGGTGTGTGCATAGGCTCTTGTGTCGCTCCCGCGCTGAGTGAATTATCTTTAGCTAGTTTTGACAGACGCATTGAAGCGCACCTTGACAACGATAAGATTCTAAACATATTTATATATGTCGACGACTTTTTGGTAGTTGCACGAACTAATCAGGATGATGAGAAGAATGTCCTAGTAGAACGAACCCTGGAAGTTTTTAAGTCTTGTGCCCATTTTCTTAATTTCACACATGAGCTGGCTAAAGATAGTAGCGTTAGGCTTTTTCTAAGGGACACACGCGTTTGCTATAGTACCAGCCAAGATCTAAAAAAAAATTTTAATTTTAATTCAGCCCATTCTAAATTAATTAGGAGAGGAATCGCCAAGACATGCCTTCGTGCCGCCCTAGACAAGTCCTGCTCACACAAGGTGATTGAAAGCCTGCACCTGCAGGCAGATCGCATGGTGAATGCAGATTTCCCTAGGGAGATCGTGACATCCGTTCCTGAAGGCCTGTTAAAATTGATAAAATCTGGGAAACAGGCAAAGACAACTGAGCTGCAAGCTCATGGGCGGGCTACATGCGTGGCATCGCCATACATTCACCGCGCTGTTTTTTGGATGATGTATCACCACCTCGCCCGCTTAACTATCCTGTTGAATTCACCAGCTGACACACCGCCTAAAGAAGGTGGCGGAGAAAGGCAATGTCCGAGTTGTGCTGACTGCACCAGATAAACTCGGAAAACTGTTCAAAGCTGTTAATGTTGCCTCAGAGAAGGAAAAACGTCATTGCCTAATAAAACATCAAATGCCGTAAGTGGCCTGCAAGACCAATATGGTCTACAGAATTCCCTTGTCATGTGGGAACTGCTAAATCGGCCAAACTGGCCGTTGTATCAATGTTCGGCTAATGGAGTACAGGCAGGCAGTCGAGGCAATATCGGGCTCGGGACAATTGGCAGCACATTGCAAACGCTGTGAGGACAATTGTGCTCCGATATACAATCAGACACGGGTCATTTTTTCAAGGTCAGACCAGAAGGAGCGTTAAATACTAGAAGCATTTCTCATTAATATTGAACGAAAGCCGTGCGTGAGGAAGCCATCGTTATCTTTATCAGATAAAGAAATACAATTCCTGAACCAGAAGGTACCGCTGCACATGAGCTTTATGGTTTGATGTTTTACATTGTTTGCCTATATATTGAATGTGTTGTCTGGAATAAAACCAAGTTGATGTCTATATCGTTCGTTGTGTCTGCTTCCCCCCTGTCCCTGTCTTTAGCGCTAGTTACCATGTGCATTAAATCTAAAGATAACCAACAAGCCCCACTTTCCGCTTTAAATGCCTTATTTCTTCCTTTGACGCGATGTTTTAACACGAGAGCGTCCACTGCCTGGCACCCGATTTGCATTTGAACTGGTGATTCATGGGAGAAGAGTGTGCCGAGCGACAGGGCAAAGTAAACAGTCAGGCAATTTACTGTTAATTTTATTGTGTCCTTGTTACATGCAGCGCCATCCCTCTTCACATACTGGCCTGTTCATAGGATTTTCGCAGCTGTTACAGTTTTGCTGCTTTGCAACTAAACAGGAATAGAGCTGTTCTGGCAAAAATAAAAATTTACGGAAAAACCCTGATCACATATTATATTGTGTAAGCTGACAGTTCATTAGTTCTGTTTGCGTTTCGAGCTCACGGCTATATTACTCTACCATACCAATAGTTCTTTTGGGCAGGGACTCGGCAGTCCTGTTGCGTTCTTTACACAACGAATCAATGTGAGGTGCAAAAAGTAAGTACCATTATTCTTGTGGCGACTGCTATATAAGGAGTGTGACGTTAAGTATCATGAAGGTATTGAGAAATCCCGTTTTAAAAATCAGCAAAAACAAAACATTTCTCTCATGGAGTCGGTATTTTATTCGAGGCGTTCCGAATTAGATGCAGAGGTAAAAAGGTTTTGGTTCTTGAACTCTAAACATGCCTTCCCTCGCACATTTTCTTTTCCACTAGTGGGCCTAGCAGGTCAGCGTTTCAACTTTCTACGTTTTTTATGCGCTGAAACCTACGCATGAAATGTCGCCCTGTGAGGTATGCTGGCTGAGGGCATCCACGGACTTTATACCATTTTATTTCGCGCCACGAAACATCGATGGAAGTTCGAAGATCTGAAGAAATAAAGAACACAATTTTCCCTTCTCGCTGCGTTGTTTATAAGCGTTGAAACGTCTGAGCGCTGCACTGAATTGCGAAATGTTGCTGAAAGCTTGTGGGCCGGCGGCCGCTATCAAGTGGGCACTCCCGGCGGCCTCCCATGCATCAGGTCTAAAGAGCAAAGCAGCGATAAGTAATTGTCTTGTCCGGCCATTCCACCGCCGCCATAACCATTACGCACGCTCCCCCCGTGTGAAGGTCAGCCAGTTATGCGTATGAGCATGCGTAGCCTAGCACGGCTCGCTCATGTTTGAAATGCGCACCGCGCGCCTTTAAGCAAATATACCGAAACCAATTAGCCGGGCGCCTTTCTTCCGGCTCAGCGACGCTCGAGTCTGTGGTCGGGCCTCCCGCTACAGCGCACGCAGTGCAGAACTGTTGTGTGAACTAGCCGGCACGAACTGAGCAATGGCCTCGCTTCGGGTCTTGTCGCGACATATTGCGTGGCCTATATATCATGTCGCAGCGGAAAATTGGCCGCCCAGTTTGTTAACGTGAGAACTGGTTCGCTCGAAGTTGGCATCGGAAAGCTCTCCTAAATGGTGCACTCTGTAGCAGCTGCGCCAACTGGACATCATAAAATCGAGCTGGTACCGATGTCAGAACATGCGGTTGAAAGTTGATCGTTCGCACTCGGGAACATCCTCTACAATGCCGAAAACATAAAAACTACGAGCCTCCTGAGGGGAGGTGCGCGGATATTGATTGTTGCAGTGAAATGTCAGTAAATGCAAAAATGCGTGCAAGATGCACTTTCTTTTAAGCTTCTCTTAATAAGTATTACTGGTCAGGTAGACTTATACAGTTTTTTCGCCTATAGAAAAACTTTTTGACAATATTTTATGCATTTATATGCAACCGTATCCTCCTCGCTGGTCTAATGGGTCTAATACGTCTCCTGTTCTTTGTACTAGGTCTATCCTTCACAGCGCTGTTTATGCGACCTATACGTAACAGAGCAAATAATACGCCTTGTTCCTGAAAATTACCCCCGCTCACTATTGGGTTGGGAGATTAGGTCCCAAGGTGATTTCGTTTAACCGCATTTATGAACTTTAATTTATTATTAACCCAGCCTGATCGAAATAAGCTTCTCATTATTCTGTTAAAGTTGTTCCAAATTAAAAAAACCGAGTACGCTGCAGATATACTGGACCATGTCAGCTACGAATCAGAGGAATAAACTTATGTTTTGTGGTTAGCGAGTAATAGTTATGTACAGTCGTGAGCAAAAGTGGTATACAACACTCAGCCGGTGATGGAGTTTGGAAACCTGCATAAAAATGCCATATAGCGATTGCAACAGGGACAGCGACCGTGACACGTGCATGTGGATAAAATGGGGCAACGCCACTACTGTCTGAATCCAAAATATATGTTGTTAGATGAAGTCGGAATGCAGTTTTCCCGAGCTCCGCCACCGACTGAGTGTTGTATACCACTTTTGCTCACGACATGCTGTAATGTGTTCCCAATAATATTCCTTACGCCGAACAAGCCGTTGCTGCAGGCATCGATATTTCTCTTTCGATCGATATTTCTCTTTCGACTTGTGTCATGTCTCCTTATCAACCACGTTTTACTCGACCAAGGCTCAGTTCATCTTACCACGCGTGCGATGCAGCTCGCCCCAATCCCTGTAATGATTTACGGCGCGTTCTTGCCGGAAGCTTGTTCCCGGAGCCCCACCCACGTTTCATCTTCGCGCCACGCGGCGCTAGAAGCCCTACGATGCTCACACGCGGCGACGACCTTGCAAAGCAGGAAGGCGCGGCGAGTTACGGAGGTTGCACTGCACGCTCATCGCTTGGCTGGCTACGAGCAATTATGACTGATGTACACGGAAAGCAATCTATGGGCGCTCGTCAGCACCTAAGCTTAGGGAGCTTCATACGGAAGACCTTGGACGCCTGGCGCTTCTACCAGTAAAGGCAGGAAGAGGGGGATTTAGGAAGGCTTCCTAGGCAAACACACTCATTTCGGTGGACGCGGAGCACACTTCTCTTGCAAACTGCTTATTTTCTATGCCTGCTCGGATGGTTTCTCAGGCATTTGCATTCCGTGTATAGGCGAGAAGTACCTTGCAGTGTTGATATAGAAGACGCATTCAAGAAGGCAGATGAGACATGAGACTGTGTCCCTTTAGAGTGCACAGGTATGCACCAGCTTTCCTGAAATCATTGTTTTTCCAGACATCATGAAACACAGTAGTGGCCAGAAGTAAAGAGGAGGAAATTATAATGGCATACTTCTGACCAACTAGGACTTAGCGCCGAATAGCAGAGAAAATTCTCTGGGAGTTATTAGAGGGCCCGTTTTTATGGTTAAAAAATAATCGTGTCATTCAAATGGAAAGAAATATCTGAAAAACGACTGCGAAGCTAATCCTATACCTGCACGCAAATGCCACCGTCCCCACAATCACACTAACCTTCAGAAAGAGAGCAGAGAAGCATTTGATGTTTGAGTGCTGCTGTAGCCGACAGTTCTTCATGCAGAAAAGTCGAATACCTAGCGAGTACGCTTTTGCAGGCTAGTTGGTGCCTATGTATTCTGTTGTTTTGCGCAAAAAACACGACACAAAAGAAACGAGGTAGACGCTTGTCCTGTCTACCTCGTTTCTGTTGTGTCGTGGTTTTTTGCGCAAAATAACAGAATCGAATATCTACCTACTCGACCCTTGTTCCTTTATTTATAGTTAGGGTTGCTTTCTCTGGCGTCATTTTACAGCGCAGCTCTGGCGCCCGTTATCCCTCGTAACCAGCTCCGCAGCCGGTGCAGCGCGCGCTCTGCCGCCACCGTTCACCTCAACCCTCCCCCCCCCCCCCCCCCCCCCCCCCTCCTTTGGCCCCGCCCGTCCCCCCCCCCGCGTCCCCCCCCCCCCCCCCCCCCCCCCCCTTCCATTCCTGCGTGGCGGCAAGCTGAAACTCAGAGCCACGTTGACTTGACTCGCTAGCGGCGTCACCGGCATGAGTCAGTCGCTGCTATCTCTACGCCCACACGCTTCCTCCCGCGACCTCCCAATCCACAAATATTCCTTCATGACAGTCAAGAAGTGTTACTGGAGTGTTTCTTGAAGGATTCTGTGTGAAAAATAAAAGCAGTTGCCTGTAATTGTACTACATGTCTTGCTCGAATTCTTTGCCTCAATCTATCGAAAAAGGTGAAAAAGCTGATGAGCTGCGCTCAAATTTCACATTAAGAAGTAACGTAATCGTCGGCAATTTTTTTGTCCCAGCCATTGCAATAATAGGCGGTGTGGCACTTTTCAGAAGCAGTAATTTTTCCAGAACCTCTACTAATTTATTAAATAACAGAGCACCATCAAATAAAGGACACAAATATTTTATTTTTGTCGCACTCTACAGGATTCTCGAGAGGAGCCTTCAACCGACAGACTTTGGACTTTTTCATTACGTTTTCATACGAAACGATTTTGTCCAAAGAGCATCAGCAGAACTCGTACTCAAATTTATAACTTGGTTTCGTAACGACCAATGACGTAAATGGACACGCGTGAGGGATAAAACGGCGCTTGTTCACCCTTCCAATTTTAACTAATTAGGGTAATTTACCCCTTTCTTTCCCAAGCAGGCTCCCTTTACCTTCCAAATGCAAATACACTGGTGCCATTCTCCAGCGCCGTGCTCTAAACCCGCATTTGGAATTCCGCCGTAATCGGTCCAGGCTCGACTTGTTAAATCAGCTCGGCCGGACACGGTCCGCGTAGGGAGCGCCCACGCGGAAAGCGTGCCGCTGTTTATGCGCCTGATTAAAATTTAGGCGTGCTCCTCTCCCACGCGGCGGGGTCACCGCTTTGCTGCATAAAGCATAGACGTCGCGCTTAGCGTGCGCTATTAGGAAGGTACCTGGATGGGCCAGGGTCCCGGCAAGTACAGTAGGATACCTACAGCAAGCAGTTGCGAGTAACGCGTATAGCTTGACGTACGCAAAGTGCGCACGGCACCGTCTCGCGTGCAATGCGGGCTGCCAGTCCACTGCATTCGCTCATTCCGAGAGGTTCCTGCCGCCGTCTGTGAGGACGGATGAGGACTTTCGGTTCGCGAGGCAGGAAGCTAGGCTGAAAGAACTTTAGGAGAACGAAAGTGGAGTCCGACGATGCTAAAGACTGTGGTGCTTCGTCTGGCTGAGCGCGGTTCGTTGGCTCATTTACACCTCAACTTTTTCGTTTATTTGTCGGTATACATTTTGAGAAAGCGAGAAGATACATGTTTGCATTTAGCTGGAGAAAAGATTGAAATAGAATTAACACCGCCTCCTTGGTGCTTCCCTGTTATTTGCGCTTCTTCTGCGGTGATAGCTTCATTTTCTTTAGTGTTAACGGATCGTTTACACATATTGTTTGGATCGATTGGATCGTTTGCGCAATAATCAAACTTTTCTGGACTGTCCCCCATGGCACACAGTCATAGCGAGGAAGGCTTCAAATTACATCTCTTGTAAGCGCGTTCACTACAGATACCTCACGGGGCTTGGTACCGCGTTGGCGGCCAACGTTATGAAAACATAAACGTGCTTTAATTATTCTGCGGCAATAAAAAACAGAGCGATATGTCTGGAAATAGAGACCTTGATTTTGTACTGATGTTGCAAACCTGGATGGACTGCTTTTATGAATGTTTTATATAGGTATGAGCTGTTATTTTTGAATATCGTGACTAACACCTGTCTGTAGGTATTTCTTCATGAAGGTTTTCTTTGTTATTCGTGTACTAAATATATCATCACAGTAAATCTATTTAAATGAAGAAACTCGTTATTGACAGTTTGCCTAGACTTTAATTCAGTTCTTTCTACTTTCAAAAGTTTATCTTCACTTTCATTTTGATCGCAAAACTTTAATTTGTTCGTTCCAGAGATTACTTGACGTAACTTTTTCTTCCTGGAGAGGTTTGTGGTCAGGTTAGTGTTTTAACGTAATAGCGTTAAAGGCCCGTCCTGCACAAAATTTGTCAGTCGCAGCGCTATGAGCAAAAAAAAAATAACTTGATACGCGCCACGGCCTCGTACGAATAAGTCAACGTTTTCTGTGAGGCGACCAGATCATAATATATTGCGTTGGCAGCATCAGCAAACTCGAATTGTTTCTCGAAAACAGATGGGTCATTTATAAATCAGCCCATCGGGACTTCTTGAATCCTGCGTCAGACAAAAGCTACCCCTTGATCACACAGACAGGCTCGTAGGGCATTTTATCTGTGTCGTTCCTCTTTGCCTTGTTGTCGCAGCTCAGGACTGCGCGCTACTCAGTATGTGCGAGGTAACCCAAATTAAATTTGTCTTGGTTGTAGCAAAGTGCAGGCACATTAATGAGAACAGGCAAGGGAAGACAAACGCCGTTAATTCTCGAACTGCACTTTCCTAGAATAAGCGTCTCTCTTAATTTACTAAGCGTGAGAAAATCCTTCTCTCCGGCATTATTTACGCTCCATTTAGTCACTGAAACATTTGTGAGTGAATTCCGTTCAGGATTCATTGCACATAACATCTAGACAAGAAAGTAAATCTCACCATTAATAATTTCAAATTTAGGTTAATGTCTTCGTCCACTTTCTATAAACTAGTTTTGAATTAGGTCCCATTTTTTAACTTCTTTAACGCTTTCGCAGTGGTCATCAGCTCGAATTGAGGACTTCGTTAAATGTGCCACATATAGCTTGGCAACAGATTTTATTTCCTTGAAGTTCTATAAATAAGAGATACCCTTCTTGGTTTTCTTGCCGCATTATCTCACATCCAATAGGCTGCACAGAGCTTAGTGTCAAAAACACCCAGCGAAAATTTAAACTTTTGAAGTCCTTGAATTCACGTTTTTATTATAGTTGAACTGGTGAAACGCGGAAAAGATTCAAACTCTTTCAGAGTTATTCAAATCAACATTTCCTGACTGCTGCACTCAAACAAATCATCCACTGGCGATCAGGGTTTGGGTAGAAAACAAAAGGCGTAACAGAAATAAAAAAAAAGTAGAACTGTTGGACGAGAAATCGCATCCTAGAGCAGCAGATACAGCGAACAGAATTTTAAGGTCTCAGATTCTGTGCCGCTTTCATTGCCGTTATATTCTTTTCTTACCTTTCATTTCCCCGGATTTTTTTTAATCGACAGGGAGGATTAAAGCCTTTACGGCAACGCATAGCTCGCGTTGTCTGCTGAGGGATATTCGAAAGTTAGTTTTGTTTTTGTTTTGCTTTTTTTGCTTTCTGATGTTTTGCTCTACGTATTCACAATGCTTTAACACGCAGTTCATGCTTTTGGACGAAGTCATTATGGTCTGTTTTCTTCTTAGCTGCTCACGTTCATTACTTACGTGGAAAAAAAAGAAAAAAAAGTTAGGAAATAGAAGATGGCAAAATATCTTTATTCCTTCCGCATCCGAATTTCTTTGCTTCCGTCGGGCCTTCTTGGTGAGCCTGTAATTGCCGCCACCCAGAGAAAACCCATACAGCTATTCTGACGCCAACCCAAGCCAAAACGTTCGCTTTAAAAATACGGTATCTTCTTAGATGTTCCCCAATGTCTGTATTTTACAAGGTTCCCACGTGTCGACCTTTTGTCGAAGAAGAAAAAGAGAACACTGCAGACATACGGAACAGTACAAAGAAATTGGTCCTAGTCGAACTTCCGCGGCAATGGTGTAATAAAAGGGAAAAAAACACTTTTGCGGATAGCGTAGGAGCTTAGTTTGCTATAAAAGCAGCTTTTCGGCTTAGCCTCAAGAACCGCCCACTTTGTGTGGACGCGACTTCTCGCTTTCCAAAGCTGTTCTTGCCCGGTCGATCTTGTGTCGGTGCTCACTGTCGTTCCCAGACGTTGGTTTCAATGCGATGGCATTAACGGGCCAGTTTGGCGGAGAACGCGATGTCCTTAACTGGTGGGTGTGTCTTGATAGTGCGCACTCACAGAACCGGGATGAAGTCACTCGTAATTGCAGGTGAATCACTATTGAGAACAATGCTCAAATTGCGGCCGTAACAAGGCTGAGAGTTGAATATATTGTGCCCGAATACAAAATATATATATCTCTATATATATATAGTTTCCGTGAAAAAAACATTACTGTCATTAGATGGTTGTCGAACTTCTGACCTTTGGCTGGCGAGTCAGACACGTTATGGGTAGTCATGTTTGTTCAATGTGGTTACAGGGAGACCTTGTGCTTTTTTGTGGTGAACAAAATAGCTAAACTGTTGAAATAAAAATATAAATGGAAAGCAGTGCTTGTGTGAGCAAAGGGATAAGTGAGCAGGCACCGAGACCATCGCATAGACTATTACCTCTAATGCGTGGTTCGCACCCCTAACAGAGGTTGTTTGTTCCAATATTTTTTTGCTCTTAGCAACCATGTTTGGTTTTTTGTTCCATCAATATTCAATGCGATTGTGACAGCAAGCGTTTCCAGCTACTATATAGTGAGTTATTGAAGATTTGTTCACTATTACGGCGACTTTGTTATTAGAGGAGCCTTATGCTTTATGTAAAGACGCAAAGGGGAGTATACGTATACTTGGCGTGCTGTGGAGAAGTAGGACACAGAAGGGCGCATACGATTCGGAGGGTTTACGCAGGTAACAAATATTACAATGTTTTCTTGCAGATGAATTCCTGGGAACAGCTGAATTTATAGGGACATTTGCGTGTTCCTTCCGCTGGGACCACATTCTCCTTTCTAGCGAGGGAGCGGTGCAGGAAATTGCTTGCGAGTATGTATACAAGTTTTGATGTTTACTAGGACGTAGGACAACTTAAGAAATTTTGATTACGTGGTGTTACAAGCCAGTTAAATTGGAACAGTTCTTCAAAATCTATAAATGAAATGTCACGAGAGGTCCACATCAATTTTCTGGAACGCTTTTGGGTTTTCAGTGCTGTCTTTGACCTGAGTGGAGAATTAGAGGTGCTCAGCGCACTGACGAAGCACGACCCAAATTTTATTTTTTGTTCCGTTTTTTTTTTTTTTTTTTTTGCCTGACACGACGCTGTATTTTATGCGGGAGTATAAGGCTTCTTCGGCAGAAAAGTTGTCGCCGCACCCTAGAATTTAGAGGAAACATATCGGAAGAAACAAGACGTAATGCCGCATTTCAAACTGTGATGCGACCGTTATTATGACAGCACTCATTTGGTGGCGTCATGAAATTTTGATTAGCATTTAGCTTCCATCTTTTAGAAAAGTTGGAACCTAGTTATAGTTAGTGATTCGAACTGAAGACATATGTAACTCCATTCGTATGTCGTTAATTATAAGGACAATGTCTTTTGAGAAATGGTAAAAATACTGTGCCTCCCTTTCCATGAATCCCAAACCAACTAAAGAAGTTTAACACTTCGCCTTACTCTGTGCCAGTCTCTCAGTACCGGATATTTGCGGATTGAAAAGGCGGTTTTAAAAACTCTACCGCATCTACTCCTAAGGCGCACCTAGCATCCTCCAAATTTTTACTGCGTGTTATTTACTCCCTTTTTTTTCAATGAACATGTGTTGTCTTATAACCTGTCCAACAACAACCATGATTTTGCAATAGCGGGCTGTGCATTGTAATGCAATATTCTGATTTTCTGTAGTCATATTGCTGTTACAGAAAGCTTTTCGGTTCCTCGTGCGAACATTTCCCCTGTGCCAAAATCAAAATATTGTAATGAAGCCTTATTAAAGCGTAGTTTATAGAAAAAGCGCCGGTTGCCTGAGTCTTCTATTTCCTGCTACGGGGTATATATATATATATATATATATATATATATATATATATATATATA
>JAJIZL010020170.1:353030-379122 GCA_023969395.1 Amblyomma maculatum | reverse complement strand
TATAATATGTATATATGTATAGCGGTGGCCTTCGAGAAGTGACGTGGTCGTTCAAGTATTTAGCGACGGTACCACCTAAACGACTGTACAATGATCTTATTCACAATTGTTCCCAGCTCCATTGTACAGAACCTTATACTGTGAAGGCCCAGGGAAAGATGTGCTCAAACGAGTTAAAAGCATGACTGGTGCACCGGGCGTAAAAACATTCTTTTTTAAATTGCATACAGGAACCCTCCCAGTCAAAACATGGATGGAAGAAAAGGGCCTTTTTGTACCTTGGGGCTCAAACTATCTACTATGTAGGAAACCTGAAACAGTTGAGCACGTGTTCCTGGATTGTTGGGATGCGGTGTTTTACTGGGATGTGTTACAAAGGACACTTAAAAAAGACCTGCCATTGACGCCACGTAGAATTCGGTACTTGACAACTATTAATGATGATTTTCAGTATGACCTCATCATGCTACTGGGCCTTCACAGTATTTGGAGGAGTACGATGGCTTATAGACACTGTGATGTCGATGCACGATCTGTATGTGATTATTTTGTTGAACAAGTGTATAAACTAAAAGAAATTTTGAAGCAGCAAGACGCTGCGGAGGAGGTATTGAGTCTGATGGGCGAACTTGTGGTAATGAAAGTCCATTAGACACGGTTGTCAGCCAAGTGGCATCGCAATCACGATCTTTTACTGATGTATATGTACCAATTCATGCAATAAATATATATATATATATAGCTGTGGCCTTGTGGTAGAGCATCCGCCTCGCATTCGGGAGGTATCGGGTTCGATCCCTGGTGCCGCCGGTTACCCACCGGTTTTTCAATGGGTACAAGCTTTCCCCTGGCCTGGTGCGCGGCTCTTCTGGGGGGAAATTCTTGGGAAAAAGATGCCACGGCCCAAATAGCTACGCCGAAAAGAATACATGTATATATATGTATATATATATATATATATATATATATATACATTTTTTTTTCCGCTGTTTAAAATGAAAAAGAAGGCCTTCAAGCTGCTTTCGATCATGTGCCCCAAGCTTGCAACCTTAGATTAGGACCTCACTGGTTCCTCTCAGACCGGAGATTTTATATAACACCCAAAGTTGGGCCTTCAAAATGATGGCCCCCGTGCCGCAGTAATAACCAACATTTATTTACTATACTTTTCTTGGGGCGCACCACTCACCACCTTTTCCTTCTACGATCGCGATGCAAGCCAATATCCCGTTTATCTTGATTGGCTGCTTTCATAAGCGACGTTCGGCCGAAGCTCGGGGCTTCCCAACGGGCTTCAGAAAGGGAAGAAAGTTCTCACGTGAGCGCGCCCACAGAACGGTCCGCGCTAACTTCAGCAAGAGCGTCAGTCATCTAGCACGGTTATTTTTAGCTTACTTGCGATGCATCTCTCGCTCGCTTCTTTCTGTGCCTTTCATTGGAACGGTGCACTTCCGTCCGTTCGTTACGAGATTTGCAGAGATGTTCGCTAACGAAGGCTCCCTCGTGACAGAGGACTGAAGACAGGAGCCGGAAGTTTTGAGACGGGGAGCCGCAGGAAAAGAAGGAAGCTAAGACAAGAAACGCTATTAAGGCGAAAATAAAAGAAAAAAAGGCAATACCGAAATGGTAAACGTTTCGAAAGCCCCCCCCCCCCCCCCCTCCCCCCTCTCCCTCTCCCTTAACGCGATGGAATATGCCTTAGCCGAAAGACGGCGCGACCATCCTCCGGTCCAGCCATCGGAAATCAATTTTGGGGCGGCAATAATGTGCACGCGTACGACAGGGACCTTGCTCTCCGGCGTCGAAGCAGCGGAAGCGCCGGCGAAGGATCTGCCATGTTTTACGCCGCATTGCGGACATGGCCTAGCGCTAATCTTTTCCTTCGAGTAAGCGCACAAGGAACACGTAGACTAAATGTGGTCATTTCACTCTGATCGTCGTTTCGACCTGCCAGTCATGAGTGACTGTCACTCCTATGTATGCCACAAATGCAAGCATCATGGCCGTCCACCCCGCCGGGGTGGCGCAGTGGTTACGACGCTCGACTACTGTTCCCAAGGACGCGGGATCGAATCCCGGCCTCGGCGGCAGCTTTTCGGTGGAGGCGAAAAGCAAGGCGTCCATGTGCTGTGCGATGTCAGTGCACGTTAAAGAACCCCAGGTGGTCGAAATTTCCGGAGTCCTTCACTACGGCGTCTCTCATAGCCTGAGTTGCTTTGGGACGTTAAACCCCACAAACCAACCAACCAACCAACCATCATGGCCGTCCAAAAAATAATATTAGCTCTGAGCAGAGGAACCACAAGCGGCCGCATTGGTCATCCCAACCCTGCCATGACGTAAGGGATAGAGTGTACGTTCTGGCCCTGGTCATAGTTATTTACCCTTGCCCTGTTCTTGCTCATAGGCAACTCCTACTCGCTTCTCGAGACGGAAGGGATCCGCTGAGTGCAGTGGCAGATATTTTCAAAACATGAAAAAAAAATTCTGCTCAATTAGACGGGTGGCCTCCTGCCTTTTCCTGCAGTCTCTTCAGCACACTGAACTAGGCTTGTTTTGAAGCCGTACTTCGTACGCCTTGCGCAGATTAGAGGGTAGTGCATTTGCATGCAACAGGAGGGTCGTCGACTCAATGGTGCCTAAAATCATTGAAATGTCTCATTAAGGGAATTAAATTTATTATAAACTTAAAGCGCTGGAGACGTACGACGGCCTTTAGCTCCCACTACAGCCGATGTTTTAACTACTTTCATTCGAGGCGTGAGGTCGCGTTTAGCATCTGTGTTCTGAGGTTTTTAAGTATCCCGTGCAAGGCAATGTGGTTGTGACACCATATTCCTGTCGAACAAACAAAATTTTGCGCTCGTGACCAACTAGGTTGACGCTGCCTTTTCTGCAGTGTGCACGATATTCTTACTGCACTGTCGTCTTCATCATCATCATCAGCCTGACTATACCCACTGCAGGGCGAAGGCCTCTCTCATATTACTCCAATTAACCCGGTTCTGTGCTAGCTGCATCCACTTGACCCCTGCGAACTTCTTAACCTCATCCGCCCACCTAACTTTCTGCCGCCCCCTGCTGCGCTTTCTTTCCCTTGAAATCCAGTGTGTTACCCTAAGCGACAATCGGTTATCCTCTCTTCGCACTGCATGTCCTGCTAATGTCCATTTCTTCTTAATTTCCGCTAGAATGTCGGTAATTTGAGTTATTTCTCTGACTCACTCTGAACGCTTCCTATCTCTTAATGTTACCCCTACCATTTTTCGTTCCATATCCCTCTGGGTTGTCCTCAACTTAAGTAGAACCCTCTTGGTTAGCCTCCACGCTTCAGCCCCATAGGTGAGTACAGGTAAGATGCAACTGTTGTATGCTTTCCTCTTGAGCGATACCGGTAAGCTGCTAGTCATAATCTGCGAGTGCTTTCCAAATGCGCTCCAGCCCAATCTTATTCTTCTTGTTATTTCCTTTTTCATGGTCCGGATCTCATTAGCTATCACATTCTGTCTTCGGGATGTCATTATCATAGGAACCAGGTTAATTGGAAGTATATGGGAAGGACTTCGCATTGCAGTAAGTATAGTCCGGTTGATGATGGGGTGATGCTGCTGATGATGAATTTTGTCCTCCAAAATCAGGCAATCTAGGCAACGTCTATAGCTAGAGTCGTTGCAAGCGGTAATTGGAGAATGTTGCTGCTTAATGACTGAGCATCGTGCAACACAGTGTGCATGGTCTTGATCATCTAACGACAAAGCAGGCGCAGCTGCCGCTCTCACCCAATGATGTAACCAATCCGTAGCTTTTATAAAGCTTCAATTTTCCAACCGTAATTGGAAGTTCCTGTGTCTTGCCTCTTTATTTTTTATATCTTCGCATATTATACTTATCTGTCGGTTGTATGACGCAAGGTGCCGAAGCACTGTCATTTCTGTTTGCAAGGGAGCGGAGGGGGGTCTCTATTGGCCGCTTCGATATGGGGCGCATAAGCATGTTTCTATTTTTATATTTCGATTTTATACTGCTTCTCTGCCGGTCGTTCCGAGCGGAATGCCGAAGCGTTCCCCTATCTCTCCATTCGCTTATCTTCCTATCTGTGGCGTCTCCTGGTTGCTATCCTGAGGAGTGCATGTTGTCATATCTTCGTTTTGTTATCTTTCTCTGCAGGACGTTTTGAAAGAGGGGCGTCGCATCATTCTCTTATATCTCAGTTCTCTAAATTTCTTTCTGGGCCTCTTTGATCGATGGCTTTGTGCGGATCAGCCATGCGACGGCTCAGGGTGTTCGACTCTGGTCACCATTACTACGGACCGAGAGTTCGACTAACCGTGGCTCAGGCTGAAGTTGTCAAAAGACGATCGCGCTTTTTGCCAAAGTGTCTCGTGAACTAAAGAGTATATGTACTTTGAGAATTTGCTGATGCTATAAATGTGTACTTTTTATTCTTTTTATTGCCAGCAAACTAAAGAGTATCTGTACTTTGAGAAGTTGCTGATGCTATATGGGTGTATTTTTTATTCTTTTCATTGCCAGCGCATGCACCAAAACTGTCCCTCTCCAAAGAGCGTGAATACACCTTGGTCCCATGAGCTGACCACAGCTTTAATTCTATTATTTAAAAAGGACACTAAACTTTGCATTAGTAAAACCTTTTTCCTCGGACCACGTTTAGATACTTCCCTCTTATCATTAAAATATCCTGCAAAGAAGAAAGCGGTGCTTAGTAAAACAGCCCAACGCATACAGATAAGAATAATGCTGCCCTTCAAGTGAACATTCCAATCAGCAAAATTTATCCTCCCAATCACCTTCTCTACCTTTATTATAGGTTGTACAAAGGCTCACTATACACAGTTTTCATAGTTGCACAGAGTAAACGTGGCTTGCTGTACGCCAGGTGCACGTAATGGCTTTGAGCGAGTCTTAGTACCTGTTGTTAATAAGAACAGCGCGAACAGGAAGACACAAGACAAGCTACAGGACAAGCGCTCACTCACAACTCAGCCTCAGCTTTTACTCCAAGGCCCAGACAAAAACAAATGTGACTAAAACGAAGCTTACGCGTGAAACACCCCTGGGTTATTCTCCTAAACAAAAAGTCCCTCAAAAAAGAAATCTCTTAGCTTGAAAGCGCAAGAGAAATCTTGCTGACGCACTTAATTTCCCTTGATGTAAAATATGCTTCCACCAGTTCTCTCGTCAGCTTTTCTTTGTGCCGAAAGAAAAATCTAACATGGTAAAATAGGGGAGTACACTTCTCCTTCTTCACTGTCTCACAGGAAGGGCAATGGGAGACCAGAAAGGTTTTGTCCTTGCCACTTTCAAAGTTGTTTCGGGGTTCCTGTAGCCTCTTGTTAATATACCGCCCCGTTTGTCCTATATAACAGGCTCCACAAGAGAGTGGAAACCTGTACTCGACACCAGTCTTGCAGCTGACAAATCGGTCGTTATGTTTAACCCCACACTCCTGCTCCTTTGATTCTCGTTCCATTTGAATAGCCGGGCAAATCTTCATCTTGAGCGGGGCGGTCAATGCAGCATCAACACCATATCTTTTGTTAGCATTCTTTAGGCCATGAGAAATCCTATGCACATACGGTACCACCGCAACCTTCCGCTTCTTCTCACCCGTGCAGGGTAGGGATTTCTGCCTGGCCATTCTTTTAAGGCTCTTCAGTAAATGATAACATTCCTCATTAATAACCGAATCCCGATAAATGGCCTTTGCAATTCTTATCAATTGCCGCTCAAAACTGTTGCTCATGCCGTGGTAGCAAGATTTCTTCAACGTATTTAACAAGCATGGGTTAATCATCCCATTTTTCGCTAATTTGGAATGCCGCGAACTGGGACTTAGCAAGGGCTTCACTGATCTCGGGTTGTATTCCGAACAAACATGATCCTCACCGAACTGAAAAAATAAATCTAGGAACTGTAACCGATTGTCCACTGGCTCTTCAACAGTAAACTCCTGTCCAGATCCACACTCAGTAAAACCTTCAATAGTGTTCCTCATTCGTTGATTGAATCCCACATGGTCTGTGAATACTAATAAGTCATCCATGTATATATCTGAAAGTAGAATGATGAGAATACAACCCGAGATCGGTGAAACCCTTGCTAAGTTCCAGTTCGGGGCATTCCAAATTATTGAAAAATGGCATGATCAACACATACTTGTTAAATGCGCTGAAGAAATCTTGCTACCACGGCATGGGAAACGGCGTCTGGCCAAGCGGCGGCCGTTCGCCTCGACACACATTCGTCGTTACCGCTCCATAGTGTCACGCGTTCACGGCAAACGAAAGGCCAACGAAGCTTATGCTATGTCTCATGATGCCCACACCACCAAATTTAAGCGATAAAACGCTCCATATTTTCTGATTGCTTCCAGATTTACCGAGCTGCTAGGCTTAGCGAGTTCGCCTCGTTTGGTTGCCATGGGGACCAATGGGGACCAGGCGTTGGAATGCGCGCAAGGCTCAAATGAGGTTTCCTGGCTCAGCCTGGATTGGTTAAGATTGGCCGATTTCGTGTTGTCTGAAGAGAAGAGTTTATATAACTGGTATTTTTAAGACAGCTTTGTACAATGACAGCAGTTTCGTTTTAATAAAGTAGCGTTATTGGCTTTTATATATATATATAAATGCTTTTCATGGTTTACCGTCTGGCCGCCGCAATCGAGGAACGCAAGCCCCGCTCCGCTGCATCGGGAAAAGTTCCCCTATTCTAAAACTCGCCGGTCGGCTCCAACGTTGCGCCACGGGACGCTACTAAGGCGAAAGCCTTAATGGCTCATGCTGTCGCGGACAAAGAGTGTCCCGCTTTTGCGGCGTTCTGATTGGCCGAGGCGGGATGCGTCCCTGCCATCTTCAATGCCACACTTGAACGCGCCAAGGAACGTCATGCGAAAGGAGTGGTGGTGCACCATCTAAACTCACACTTGCCGGAGAAAGTGTAATAGATACTGCGCCTTTCTTTTCCTGTAAACCAAATATAATTATATGTAGCACTGCAACGAATGCCGACCAGAGGCTAACGATGGGAGGCAACTTATAGGATATGAAGGTTACGCTTTCAGAGACCCTCTAATTTTAAGGCGGAAGCCTTTAATGGCTCATACTGTCGTGGAAAAAGTGTTTCTCGCATTTGCGGCGACTGTCGCGTGGCGTTCCTTGGCGCGCATTCAAGTTTGGGATCGCAGATGGCAGGAAGGCTAGACAAGAGACTTCTGGAGAAATGGCGCAGTAGCTGTCACACACTCCGACAAATGCGCGACAAAAGTGTACAGAGCATTAGTTGCAAGTCGTGAAAGCAGGCAGCAAGCTCCAATGGTCAACAATTTGCAATTGTTAGAACGGCCGCAATGGCCTGTACACTTCGAAACATCAAGTCCCAACCTTATGAATGCGATCATGACATAACAGGCAAAGTGTTCGAATCCTTCCCTGTTTTTGTCGTGGCCGAGTGGTTAGCGTAGAAAGCTTTGGAGCAAGAGGTACATATACAGAGTTGGAAGCGCACTGCAGTTCTTTTTTTTTTCGCAAGTATTTTTTCTTTTTTTCATACTTTTTTTTAATTTAGTTGAGGTGCTTTGTTACTTTTCAGTTTCACTTTTATCCGATGCGTTTTTTTTTCTCCGGGCGACCAGTGCCACCAGTGCGGATACGGGAAACTTGACGCAACAGATAGTCAAGGCTCGCAGCCGCTGGCGGACACCCTCCTTCCGAAAGGGACCTGCCCAAATTTTCGCGTAGGACATTATATTCCTTCACAATAGGTGTTTATATATTGCTAGAAAATACCTCTGGCAGGAGCATTGCCGCTGCTCTCAGAAAACAACATACTGAATTCAGCCATTATTGCAGTTTCCATTGCCCAGTGATATGGTCGGCGTAAACTTGTCGCTTCTCACAGAAGCGACCAACTGCGCTCGGAGCTTTTTGTCTTGCCGGAACTTGTGGAAACTGACATCGTCGCGGCCGAAGTTGCTCGTACACCAGAAGGCACAGCAGTACCGCATGTTGGGACGGGTGTTCAACTCAAGCGAGACGTTGAACTTCTGCAACCTCGAAACACGAGCAACAACACAGGCTAAAAACGCACTCGGGCTGCTCAGAGCGCCTGGCCCATCCTCACGGTGACGTCATGCACGCCGGCGCGGGTGGGGTTTCTCTCTTCACTCCCCTCCTCTCTTGTGCCGTCGCGGACCGCGGGAAGTTTGAACGATGCCCTTTAAATCGGCGATTGCTCTGATGTTTTCGCAATAATCGTAAAAATAACTTCCCAGACCTGACCAACAATGAGTCTACTTCAGTACACTGGATGGTGAGCAAGTTGGAAAACCACTGCAGTTTCCCGCTTTCGCTTTTCACTACATTAGTCGCTAAAGTCCCTCGTAGTTTTTTTTATCTTGCAACTCGGACCTCGTTTTCTTTTTTAATATTATATTATTGTTACTATATTATTATTATTTTTTATAATATTATTATTATTATTTCACTGTTTAAAAAAAGCTTGCTAATCATGAGCTTTTGCTTCCTTTTGTTTATTTTTAATTGGCTTCAAAGCCTTTAGTAAACCTTTTGTGGGTACGGGTTCTCTCTTCTTTTTTTTGGTTGTTCGAGGGCAAAAATAAAATGCGTAAAATGAGCTTAGCCGTAACGATGGATTGGATCACGGCAATGACACCTTTTATAGCGTATACAGACGGAAATGCGTGAAACGCTACAAAGCGTGCGCTTACAATCTTCACTTCGTAAAGATTATGCGCTTAGGTAAAAGGGCAATTTATTTAGAGTAGGATGGACAGTTGGGCGAGTTGGTACAATTGCATAGTGGGTGGAACAGCGCGAAAAGACGAAACACAGAAGAAGAGACGCACAACAGACGAGCGCTGACTCGTCTGCCTCGCTGACTCGTCGGACTCGAATAAAAAAAAAATAGTTGTGAGTGCAGCGCTCGTCTGTAGTGCGTCTCTTCTTGAGTGTTTCGTCTTTTCGCGCTGTTCCACCCACTATGCTATTTAGAGAGGCTGCTCTTAGCAAGCACCGCTGATAGGGCATTAAATGCATGTGCCATGCGCTAATAGCACCGTGTGTAATTCATTAAATTTCGTACCTGACGCGCATCATATTCGTCTTAACTTTGCACTCAGGACCACGGTAACACCGTTCTCAGGACCTAATATTGACTTCTCCGTGAACGATTAAGTATTCAGAAGCTGCACAGGAATTTCGCTGTATCTGTCTGGGCGTCTGAATGGGAGCACTGCAGCCAAACTAACTTGTTCAGACGAGTAAACGATGGTGGGCCAGGATTTGGCCACCTGTTTTTTGCGACAGCTCGTCAGTCGTTTTTTTTTTTTGTATTTTAGAGACACGACCGACCCTTTCTTAGGCACCGTATGCCAAGTCAGACTGAGGCGGCTGCTACCGGAGTACGTGGTTTCAGCTGAAGATTTTCCCGCAGGGATTAAGTGCCTTTATAGAGAAGTCGTAGCAAGTGTTCGGCTCCTTCCAGAGCGGTTTTTAAGTGATTATTTGTGTACAGTAAAACGAAAGGAATTGTACCGTGCATTGTGTGACATTATGTTCCCTGTGCCTTCGTACAGGGCCTTGCACGATGGCGGCCCAGGTGCAGATGTCTTAAAAAGGGTAAAAAGAATGCAGGTGACGCCAGGAGCAAAAACCTTCTTTTTTAAATTGCACACCGTAACCTTGCAGGTAAAAACATTTTTAGGGGAAAAAGGGATTATTCATACCCTGGGGATCACACTGTTTAATATGCATGAAGCCAGAAACCATAGACCATGTTTTTTTTTTTACACTGTTGGGAAGGAGTACATTTTGAAAGCTTTTCCGCTAGACCCGCATGGCATTTGGTACTAATGCGTAGAAAGTGAGGATGGAGTACAATTTGATTTAATTATGCTCATGGTCCTCCACTGTATATGGCACTCAAGAATGGCGGGTTACCATTGCGATAAAGATGCATGGCCTGCCAGAATTTATTTTCGGGAAAGCGTGGACAGGTTTTTGGCAATCCAGAAAGCTGCAGAAGAACCTCCCGAGTGGCTCTCAAGGCTATTGCCTTTGTTGTGTATGCATGAACTTTAGTGTGTCATATGTAAATAGCGTATGTAAATAGCATTTGAGTGAGTTTTATTGATTTTGTTCTCGTGAAAAGCGGTGTGTCAAGACCAGCTAATAAAGAATAAAAAAAAGAACCTAATAATGACTTCAAAAATTAAGTACCATAAAACTATTCAGCACTGCACTAAGTAAGTGAACGATTAAAAGTTTACTCAGTAACCAACATATATTATTTTTCCGGTACATAAACGCGAATAAAAGCGATGTCCACAAAATTCACGATGATGCCCCGATGTTATCTGAAATGCTTTCTTATCGAAATATGAGACAGGAATGACAAGGGATTCGTTAACTCGAATTGGACTCGAACAGTACGCTCTAGGTCGTATTGCTTCCCGGAGTAAATGCAATCTGCAGCGCATTTTCATAGCTCTCGAATATTTACCCAAGCAGAAACCACCGCTGGAGATGCCCCGTAGTTTTTGTCACAGTGCATAGGCAGCGGATGCTGTTGATGCAACGATGCAAGCCCCGAGGGAAAACGAATCTATCACAAGGGAACTGCATAGAAACGCACGGCTAGCAGACGACGCTGCCGGTTCCGCTCCCGGATTTACTTTCAACTTCGCCACCAGTGGCGTGGCCGTCGTTTTGCATGGGGCGTAGAGGCGAAATCTTGCTCGTTGAAATGCTGGCTGCGCACTCGAGAATAACCACTAACCCCTTTCCCAATTCGCAGTTTGATTAAAGTAGATTCTGTTTGACTATTCGTAGTGTAGAACTGGAGCATACGCCGGGGTCTGTGGCGTACCTTCGGCCCGGAAACACATCGCAGTGACCACCACGACAACAGCTTAAATAAACCGTAGCAACCCCATCGACGATACAAGATCAAAGTGTGCAATGTTTGCGCTCGCTTACAAGACACATTACAGAGAAAATGCAACTTTAACCTTTCAAAACCCAGCACTTGCAACACCAGTAGTAAGTGACCACGTGTACCAGTTGCCCCTCCAGGCCGACGCCATCGCGTTTGCTCCAGTGGTGATGGTCGCGCCCAGTACATTACGAACCCCTTGAACATCGGCTCGTTATTGCGTTATGCTTTGGAGCTAGCGCGTCACGTATTACAATGATGGAGGCTGAGGAAATATGCTTCTATCTCGTGAAGGAGGTTGCAGCTTGTTTTATTTTTTCATAACCGTCTTTCTACTGCCGAGACAAACCGGTGGCTTAACAGATGTCTGCCGAAGCGGACAAAAACAGACACGAGACAGAGAGGGCCGCTTAAGGGTGCTCACAAAGGCGAGATTCGAAAGCTGGTTTTTTTTTAAATCCATGCACCCAATAAATTCGAGAACCAGGTGGTTCCGTGGCCTCTGCCGATTTGAATAAACCGGTGGGTGCTCGGGCCACTCCAGTAGCGCACCGGTGGCTTAGTGGTCGTTAGCTCTTCTCGACTGCGTGTGCCGCCGTGTAGCTGCGGTTTTCGAATCAGTGCAAGGTTTCTCCTGGGGTGGAGGTCGGCTCCTTTAGGGTGAAGTGATTGCGTAAGGATCTTTGGCTAACCCAGTCTCAAGGGCCGAACATTGCACAATGTTGTATGTTTCCATGAACAGAGGCTAGACTGTAAGCATCCTGTATACAGCTTCCTGTATTTTTTTTTTTCATAGTTAAACTGTCCTACAGCACACCTTATTCTATCCAAGCTTTAAAATATCTTGGTACTTCGTTTCGCTCTACAACAGCTAAATAAATGTGCGAGAAAAGCAAAGACAAAGAACAAATACATTGCGAAGCGTGTTTTTTCTGCCTGTTTTTCTCCTCATCATTACTGCGATGTTATTTTTCCCCTATGGAAGCACTTGCGGTCCACATAATTTTCATTGTTGGGCTAGAAAACACTCTAACAGTATAGTGCTGGTTTGAAAAGAATGCTTGCTTTGCCTTCTGGAGCTACATCTGCACCTTCGTGCTCAGTGGGAAAGCTACAAAGTGGGAAGTAGCTGGAAATAACTTTCATCATGGGCAGGTAGGACGGGAGGTCCAAAAAGTGCGGAGGAATGACGTTTCTTCGGATAGGAGCCAACGTAGAGACGGTAGTGCCACCGCCCCCCCCCCCCTCCCCCCGGGATATAAACATGATTGCGCGCTATGTTTCTCGCAGCTGATCGTTGCTACTTTAACACGAAAGAAACGTGCCTGTTAGCCCCAGCGATTGCTGCCATTTTGAGATTCTCCAGCCTTGCAGCTGTTTACAAATTGTTTTTAGAAGAAACAATGCAGCTGGTTACCAGTAACTGTTATCACCTAAAAAATAATAGATTAATTATGAGTTTAAGAAAAATGTGAATGATTAAATGTTACATGCAATACTGCATACTATATCGACCTGTCACTAAGTCCTCTAAATACCCAGAGATCTTTATCGAAAAGAACACCTGATCATCTAATGCAAATAGGTTTCTATTTTGGGATTCGATAATTACAGAGGCGCGTGCATGCTGCGTTTTGCTCTTCATCTAGATAACATTTACTCTATATGCGGGTCACGTCACAACGCACTCCATCAGGGGGCGCTCACGATTGAATACACGGTGGTCAAAGAGACGGCGCGTGTCCCATGAGCAGATCCGCCGAAGGCCTTATCTCGCAGAAGGACCAGCGCGTAACAAATTTTCGTCCGCTCTGCGCCATCGGCTGCGTCGTCTTGCAGCAGCCGAAACCACACAAACACACTCTGGCTGCACACAAACGCACGGGACGCACGCGAACTCACGTCTTTATTCCAAAGCAAATTGTGACAGCTCATATTTCATTTTGGGAGCAATGAAAGGAACTCCCTAAGGACACTTCGTACTGTTTTTGTGTTGTTGTTCGAAAGTCGACAGATTGAAAATGAGGAAGAAGCGAAGGTAGGATGAAAGCGAGATGAGCCCAATTATCGATAAGCATCTCTTTCCGGTTGCTTGAATTATTTGTTTACTTTTGCGTTCATCACTCATTTGTTTTCTCGCTAGAATTTAGATGAAAACGTTTAGAAAAATAAAACTGAAAGTTAAGAAAACGAACACTAAACCGGGAGGGAAGATAGTGAACATGGAATAGGAGGGGCAATGAACGTCCGCATTAACATCAACTCTATAGTAACGCCAAAAACCTTCTAGCTACGAGGTTCCACGAAGTTGCGTTCTGTCTACCGAGTAATATGAAGACGGCGACATAAGAAGGGGAGGTGTAAAGGTGGGGGGGGGGGGGCAGAAAATTGAACACACGAAGGGCAGACAAGTTCAGGGCAGGAACTGATCGACCCATCAAAGACCACCCGCATGGTAGTTCCTCAAGAAGGAACTACAGCCCGACCTTCGTCTTGTGCAAACAGGCACGCTCTGGGCCGCGATCGTGCGCCGCCCAAAGTGCGGTGTGTATTTAGAGGCGACCTCACTTCTACACCCCCCCCCCCCCCCCCCCCCTCCTAACATTCCGTTCCTGTTTTTGGAGGAGTTCGAGGTGCAAAAAGTAAACAGGAGGGGAAAAGACGTCCGGCAGTTTCGTTCTGAAGGAATGGGAAGTAGCTGTATGACACTGGATGGAAAAGGTGAGCGCTGGACAAGGCAAAAGCCACATGCGGTCAACATGCCCGCACCATAAACGCAAAAGAAACACAAAAATGGGAAAAACGTAGAAAACACGAAACCAGGATTCCTTTGGAAAAGAAGAGGGGCCCCTTTGCTCATCGGCAAAGAATGAACGAATACAAAACGACTAATGAAAGCGTAGCGAACACGGACACGGAAGCTCAGCTGAATGCCATAAACAGAAAGGCATGAAAACACATGGAGAGTGAGCGGATAAACATTCTGGAGGGTAAGGAAAAGAAAAAAATCATATGATTAGGATAATAAAACTGGGGAACTGAAAAAAAAATGAGGCAGAAGGGAGGTCCATTGGTATTTCTACGCACGAAAAAAAAAAAAAAAGTTGGACGCTCAAGAACGCGCAAACAAAATGCAGAGTAGTGAGTGCTTCTTGCACAGCGCGGCATTCTTTGATTGTCGGGATGAGTGGGTTCATGAACAGGCACTGCCAAAGACCGGACCGTGAAATAAAATGGACCGGCGTCATAACTGTAAGAGACCGTAAAAAGGTGCCCCGCCTCTCAGAGCTAATATTTATGTAGCGCCGCTCTGTAACGCCCCAGACGCTCATTTGTATGTTTCTTGAGTTTACCCTTTCAAGCGGAGTCACGTGCACATCGAATGTAGTAAGCGCTGCGAGAATGTTTTCTCGCCTTAAGACTTTGGAATCATCATTTTTTGCAGCTATCCAACAGAATTCGGGGCTAAGAAGATGACGATGGGGCGGTTTTGAGTTCACGAGGCTTCACAGATAATGCATCGACCTTTAAAGATAGTTTTCCTTTTGCAAGCGGCAATCAATACGCACTGGGTCTCATGTTTTCATAGAATACACAAGCATGTTGGGAAAGACCGTGGGACAGGGTGCTCCGTGTGACCACATACATTAGGCACTATCCGTCCGCTGCCGACTACGGTCCCAGACGTACACCCGTGAGAAAAAGTGTACAGACCGCGCGAGTCGTTGCGACTGATTTTTCTTTATAAAAAGACCTTCCCTACAAAATTACTTCGGCCAAATGGCAAGAATATTCAGGAGGGTACCTTATGCATATCTCAGCAATGACCACTTCATTGTCAGGGCAGTTTTCTCAAAACGCGTGGTTACTCAACTTCAGCTCGCGGGTGTACTTGATACTTTTGAAGAGCAGAGCCGGTTGACGTTCCGCTCCGTTCGGAGCCCCGCTGAGGAGCGCCAGCAGAACTTAGCGAGAGTAAAGTGTATTAGAGCAGCGTCCTCAACTCTCCATTGAGTGAAGTGTAACGGTGTTAGAGCGGAATGCTGTGTTGCCTCATCTATTCGTGAACAGCGGAGTTACGCTGAAATTAATTTGAATGGCACTTGCTTGTATTGCATTAAAACTGCTAAACAAGTACATTATTTAGATTTTTAGTGCATTATTTAACATTACTGGACTTTTAAGCTACTAATAAGCATGTTGTATTAGAAAAAAAACAATTGCTGTGGCTTAGCTAAGGTTAAGCCTGGATATACGTAGCGAAAAGCGAGGTGAAGTCAAACGTTCCACCCCATCGTTTAACCGTGGTAAACCGGGAGGCATGGTTGGACAGCGATACCCATTGGTAACACCATACAGAGAAATTGGAATAAGCTACAGCTACTACACACAAAACAAAAATCGTTACGTGAATTATTTTCGGATCTTCACATGGTGCTCACGCCGCACCTATTTTTGATAGTTTGAAGATACGCCCAGTACAGTTTTTGTAATGAAAAATTGCTGAAGCATTATTCCAAAATCAATCACCTCGGAAATAATTCTATTGCGATATTAGCAAGCCTGACGATAAACATTGACATCTATGAAACTCGTCAACATGAAATTCTGCATATCCCATCCGTGCATACAACCTACGGCGCACAGTTACTGCAGTTCACGCTACCGTCAATAGTAAACATGCATGGGCTATGAACTCTAAAAATAAGGGGGGGGGGAAAAGAAAAGATTGTGAAAGGCAATAGAAAGAAGGGGAGAAGGAACTGGCTACGTCATTCCCTTTTTTTTATTTTTGTTTTCTGGTTCTATTCTTGCATTTCATCCGCATTCCTTCGTTGCAGTCTTTACCTATTGTATATCTTTATCAGTTTGGTTTGGTTTTGGGGTTTAACGTCCCAAAGTGGCTCAGGCTATGAGAGACGCCGTAGTGGAGGACTCCGGAGATTTCGACCACCTGGGGTTCTTTAACGTGCACTGACATCGCACAGCACACGGGCGCCTAGCTTTTCGCCTCCATCGAAAAGCGGCCGCCGAGGCCGGAATTCGATCCAGCGTCCTTGGGCGCAGTAGTCGAGCGCCCTAACCACTGCGCCACCCCGGCAGGGTATATATTTTTATTATGGGCTTATTACCTTCTATTACTTAGAAAGGGTTACTTTGCTGCTAATCGCATTTTGTTGTCGTTACGATTACAAGTTATTTCTTGTTTATCATTTTCTTATATTTTGTATTGCATCTATTGTCATAAAGATTTCTACCGCCAATACCATCTTTGCATCTCACATATGTATATGCATTGTAGAGGGGCATATAGATGCCTTCAAGCTGTGTCTTATTCATATTTTTCACTGTTCTTCTGACCTCTGTAAACAAGTCTAATCATCATCATCATCAGGCTGACTATACCCACCGCAGGGCGAAGGCCTCTCCCATATTTCTCCACTCAACCCGGTTCTGTGCTAGCTGCATCTACTTGACCCCGCGAATTTCTTAACCTCATCCGCCCACCTAACTTTCTGCCGCCCCCTGCGACGCTTTCCTTCTCTTGGAATCCAGTTTGTTACCCTAAGCGACCATCGGTTTTCCTCTCTTCGCACTACATGTCCTGCCCATGCCCATTTCTTCTTAATTTTCACTAGAATGTCGGTAACTTGAGTTATTTCTCTGACCCACTCTGCACGCTTCCTATCTCTTAATGTTACCCCTACCATTTTTCGATCCATAGCCCTCTGGGTTGTCCTCAACTTAAGTAGAACTCTTTCTGTTAGCCTCCACGTTTCAGCCCCATAGATGAGTACAGGTAAGATGCAACTGTTGTATACTTTCCTCTTGAGCGATACCGGTAAGCTGCTAGTCATAATCTGCGAGTGCTTGCCAAATGCGCTCCATCCCAATCTTATTCTTCTTGTTATTTCCTTTTCATGGTCCGGATCTGCGGTTACTACCTGTACTAAGTAGACATAATCGCCTACTACTTCCAGTGCTTCGCTACCTAATGTAAACTGCTGTTCCTTCCCAAGGCTGTTGAACATTACCTTAGTCTTGCGTATATTGATTTTCAAGCCTACCTTTCTACTTTTCCTGTCTAGGTCATCAAGCATTATTTGCAGTTCATCCCCCGAGTTGCTTAGCAAGGCAATGTCGTCAGCAAAACGACTCGAGAAGTCTAATAAAGTGATTTTTATTCTGACTTAAAAGTTATCTTGTTTAGTTGTGCTTCATAAATATGTTTGGGTCGTGTGAGTACCTGATAATGAGACTTTATGCTACTGTACCCTAACGTATGACGTCAGACAAGCACGATCAATTGAGGTTTTTCCTCTAAGGTACACGCCAAGAACACCAGCTTCCCGAACGGCACTTGCGAAGCTATCATGTTAATAAATGAACAGCCAGGTGAGATCGATGTCTTGGAGATGGGGTCGGACGCACTATTTACTTGTAGTCGTAACATCTACAGCATCAGCGTAACAATGTTAGTTTGTTCCGAGAAGGCACTCAGTAATTAGGTGGATCGAATGCTGAACGCAAGCACGCGGGGCCGAATCCCGGTGGAGGCGGCCGCTTTTCAATGCAAGCGGAAAGCAAGGCACCCATTTGCAGTGCGCTGTCAGTGCACGTTAAAGAACACCAGGTGCTCTAAATTTTCCAAGTTCTGCACTACTGCGTCTCTCATAGCCTGAGTCGCTTTGGGACGTTAAATTCGACCAAGCAAACAAACAGTATTAGTCTGACAAATTATATGAGCTATCACGCTAAACAGCGACGCCACTGTGTGCTTCGGCTGTTCTCAGGGAAGGCGGGGTTTCGACCGGAACGTCCCTTGTTTCCCTCCCGACATCATGGCTTTCCCAAGTGCGTTTTCTTTTTTACTGTACGCTGTTTTCTACATCCGCATTTATGCCATTCGTTCTTTTCTTTTATTATCTACTGATCACCCGTTTCTTTTCTTTTTCCCCCAGTACTACCATATCTGCGAGCTATCTATGCTAGGAATTTCGTCTTTGCACATTCCTCGCTCGTCACAGAGTGCGCACGCGTCAGAATGCTATCCCCTTGCCCGCTTGGGGATAGGATCGTTCCTTTTATAGACAAGGTTGGCGTGCTGAAGCCTCACAGGCGTCCCGGCTGGAATTGAAAGGTGCTCGTCTTCTCTAAGAAGAAGCCGTCACATTCCATACTCTCTCTCGCTAAAAGCGTGCAGCGTCGACAGAGCTCTGCGACAAGCACCAACTGTTAAAGGCCTATAGAATTCGGCACAACTTCACACGTGGTACGGGGTGTCTTTAACTGAGCAGCTCATAGATAAGATATAAGATTACCCATGTGGGCAGTAAAGGCACGTAAATGACACCAAGAGCCGAGCGAATAGGTGGTCATTGGTCCAAAACAGGTTCGCCTGCGACATTACTCCTATCGAAAGAGGCAAGCAGTGTTCACTTACGAGCATTTCAGCGTCGTATAATTGCACAGAAATGCAGCTCCGGCATTCACTTTTTTTTTTAATTTTTGGCAGAAAAGCACGAAAAGCTCCTGATGATTCCTTTAGGTTTGAGACTTACTCATACGGTGCTACTGCGCCACTAACTGTTTTTTCTTGAGCCGGCAGTCTCATTTAATGCCAGCTGTGGCTTTCGTAGTGTTGCATCGTATTGAGTAGCGATGCAATGGTGATAACAGCGCAATAGCAAAAGCGCTGGGCCGTTCAAAGAAGAGCCGCCTGCTTATGGAGATGCGTATACAAGATGTCTCGTCCCCATCCGCTCCACCTTCTGCCCGTCTCAGTCGCAACACTAGAGTTGGCGTCGGCGGTGAGAAGTTACTCTTTAACGCATTCCAGTTCTTGCTCGTTCACATCGGGCTCTTTGCGAGCGGCGGCAACGTCACGTCTTTGACTTCGATCCGTGAGGAATCTGAAACTGTTTGCGCGTCAAGGTTGGCACTGAGCCACATTGAGCATTCTGCGGAAGTGTCATGGCTAAAATAGTTAAATTTAATTCAGAACTTTCTGGTCTGTGTAAAAGGGGACAAATGCGACCTAGCGGCTAGAAGGAGCAATTCACCGCGACTGAACTAGCAGTCGCACTTGGTGCATATGCCATTGGGTCTGTGTGAAGCCTCAACGAGTGACCCGCTCACACTCTAGAATCACCACACACTTCTTTTACCCAACTCGATTCACCAAGACGCCATCTGCCAGCCATCCACTGAACTCTGACCACATTTATCGTGTCAAGCCTTTTTATCAGCGTCGACAGTAGCATCCACGAATGAAACATCACACGAAAAAGAAAGCCTTCCTTTCATTACATTGCCAATGACCACCTCCCAGTTGGCGCTCTTCTATTCCGCTTTCGATCTCCAATAAGCATCAGGCGCCCTAAGCAAAGAATCTTGAGCAATTGGGTTTTTGATTTCCGCCGCTCTACTAAGTCAGATTAATAAAAGCGCTCTATGTGAAACCGGAGCTCTAAATACTCGTTTGGCTAGCTATCACATATAACGCTGAGCAACACTTCTGGAAAAATATCTATTGCGAGGATTTCACAGAGCATTTATTTTTCTGGACTCGTATACCAGGCGTCCAAGCTAAACTGGGACGGGTTTAAATATATATGCATTGTCTTATAGGCAAGCGAAGCACACTCAGCTCTGTTAAAAGCTGTATGGGTTAGCCCACAGAATTTTTGTCCTCGAAGCTTCATTATTTATTTAGCAGTCTTTTTAAACAAAGCTTCCGGCAATAAACTGCTAATGTTGAAGACGCGCATTGTCTTGAAGACTGCCAGCCGGAATTCTGCACTAAGCAAAGTGCTTTTTTCCTTCTTTACTGGGCTTGAAATAAAGCTCGCGAAAGATTCCAGACGACAGCAATGCTGCTTCAGCTTCCTGTGACGCAAGTAAAAAAGATAAGATTAAGGATCGCCTTAAGAGTGGACGGGAAGCGCCTTTAACATCGCCTTTTCATTGCGCGATGTTTTTTTTTTTTACTTTTTCTCCTCAAGTTTCTTTCAGTAATAAAGAAAGTCATTATTACTGTAACATCAGTACACATGCGAAACACACGTTAGTAAATCATACGCGACCCAATGTGTTCACTATGTGCTACTCTTGGTACCAACGGCCCTTCGTGGCCTATGCGTTCCGTGTCTATCCGGTGTGCAAAAGGCCTGAATTCGCACCCCAATGTCGACAAATTAATTACATTGAAATTATTTCATGGCTTTATTTTGAATGGGAGGTGTTCGAAATTCCCGCACGAGATCATGTGGTTGTGAGGTTATAACCACGCCGACCAATCAGGATTTATCCGCACGAATATTTCCGACACACTGGGGCTGACAACTATAGTACTATGAAGTCGATGGCTTTTCGACCGAACGAGCTGTATACGCTTCGCGTAAAATCTGTTTGTCTTGAGAGTGCCCTCATCGACTAGGCTTTGCGTATATGCGGTGGACGAGGGAAGTGCGACGGCAAGTCTCACTTCGTAGCCTTGCTCAAGCCCGGTGTTCAAGGCCGGTATATAGCTGCGTAATCGGTTCATTCTTCAAGCCGCAACACGAACAATAGCTAGAACCCTGACGCCAGGCACTCGGACAGCTGCTTTCCGGTGCGATCTAAGTCTTCAGAATCAAATGTTTATTTCTGAAGGCATTAAAATACCTAATTATCATTTTGATGAATATTAAAGCGTGTAGAACGCAAATAATACTGCAGACTAAGCCACATTACAGTCAACAGCACATAGCTGATTTCAATTTTATAAGACATGTAATTGTATTTAAAGTGTAGTTGCACGTGGTCTACAATGCCACTATCGTAAAGCGCGGGAGGTGTCCTGACTGCAGCTTAAGGATGCTGATCCTGCACTTTCATGGCCATTATATGCGAGAAATCCCGCAGGTAGTGCGATGTCAGCGCACGTTAAAAATACCACCAGGATACTACAACACTGCTCACGCCACTCCTCAATTCCCCACCATCACAACAACCCGACAGCGCTAAGCATGCACAACGTACACTAGTGTCATAGTCATGACTGATGGAGCGTGCGTTGCCCCATCAAGAGTCGAGACACGGTGGTAAATGTGACGCAAGACTACCAACCAAGTTACCAAGTTACTTTTCGGATCGCCGTTTTTCACTAGAGCAGTTTTCGATATCTGCATTTCGAAGGGGGCAAACGTCATTGGGATTATTTTACACATGGTATCGTTTTTACCTTCGCTGGTAATATCTATTTAGAAAGCGCGTAAAGCTGCTCTTAATAATGCTTTGCTGTAAAATACCAAACATAACGTTCTATGAGAACTTTACAGCTTTGTAGGCTTTTTTTTTCCCCCAATCACGGTTGTGACAAGTACGGAAGTCTTCAGCACCGCTGTAACATTTATACGATTTACTGTCTGTCCTTCATGTGGGGAGGCTGCGAAGTTCCTCGTAAGATTTCGTTATAATTACTGTATGCGCCTGTGGCCGCGCGCCTTCTTCACATGTCTGTTACAGCTATTTCTTTTTTTTTTTATCCGGTGATCTTCGATTTATGCTTCGCAGTATTGTCGGCTGTTGGTAGATGGACTAAGGTGTACTGAAAAATGACTGCTACATAAACACCCGCATTTTGTTCGAGCAAAGTGGACATGCTCAGATCATGCTCCTATGCGACGAATATCCAAGCAAAACAGAAGCAGGAAAAAGTACTTTCAATGCTCAAAAGCTCAAATTTTAAAATGCGGCCTTTCTTTTTCTCACCGCTTGGTAACACTGCACCTGATTAAGTTGACATCCACACACCTGGCAGTGACCTGTGCAAGTTATTTACAGACACTAGTTTGACCAAACCAAAAACTTCTGTCTTCTTGTTGTTGCATTCTCTCGCGTACTCTTGTCTACAAACGATACGCTTTTATATATAAATCATTTTTTATGACAAACTCTTATTTTCTTTTCAACCTCAATTTCTTTGTATTTAAGGACTCCAAATTTCTCTTCCATTCTAATATATTTACATTCCTTTTGTATCAGCTAAAACACACTCATTTCGCCTTCCATGTATGCGATATTAGGAATGTTTTTGAGTGCTTATTGGGATTGTTCATTCTACTGTATGCATCTAATATATTTTGCGCCAGTACAGCTGCCAAATCATTAACTGTTCAGCGCGATGGTTGCCTTTTCTCTGCTCCTGCACCTTAGGGCAGACAAAACTTGACAAAAGGTCAAGATTGAGCAAGGGCTTGGTGAGCCCTTTCCTACTTGTACTTTTCTCAGGCACCAGTGTAACGGTCGAGTCTCAGCATATGCGAGCTTCACGCACTACATTTAAAGACTTCGGCGGCTGTACATTTCTGCTGCTGTGCCCTAGGGGTTAAGTACCTTGTCAGGAAGCCTTTGCCATCCTTTAGAATTTCTACGCAGGTAATACCTATAATTTGCATATACACAATAAAGAAAAATATTATTTGTATTTGTATTTTAAAATGTTTGTTTTTGTTGTCTTTTAATACCTGCGACAAATACGTGTGTGCAGAGTGTACAGCTGGGTTTTGCAGCAAGGAGGACTTCATGTACTGTATGCGAGAAATCTTGATGATAAGGCGAGTAATTAACTGAAATAGCCTATTGACATTTCTTAGTTTTTTATTTTAAAAAGCAACATTATATTTCGAATGTGAAAGCTGTCAATGTCATTACTGATCCTGCTTTTCTAAATTTTCATGATTGACGGTGTGGATGGTACGAAATATTGAACCCCAAACAATGCCATTTGAAAGCTCGTTAGTCCAGGTTTTGACATGACACATTCATAAAATGACGTGTATCGCATTTGTTATGCATCACATACACACAACGTTTGTGTATTTGATAACTTTGAAGAAGTTAACATAATATTCATGACATAACTACGCATAATGACTTCATTATATTATTACACAATGCGGAAAAAACAACGAAATTTCAAATTCACAGCTTTGACATTTCCTATTTTTTATTAGACTTTCGATTCGGAAAATTTAAAAATAGGTGTAACCTTTAACAGTTGACAACCTTCCATCTCACACAATAACATCACTCCTTGCATTGAAAACCAAAATATTGATTATGGAATTTCAGATAATTCATTGTCAATCAAGCTTTGTCAATTACAAGGTAGCCGCCTCGCTGTAACAACCAACCGCATAGAGCACACAGTAAAATACACATTTTTAACAGTTTAGAGCTCAAACGGAAGAGACTCAGTCGATATTAACCCCCGTGTTGTTACTGTACGCTGTTACTGTTGAAGGAAACGGAATTTTTTTTTCTCCCTTGGGAATGAGCATACATAACTTGTTTACTATACGACTGCAACAAGGGAGCTGAACCAGTTGCGGACTGTTTGTGAACTACACAGTGCAGTAAATTCGAGTGTGGTTTGCATTATTGTGTCCTTGAAACATCCGCAAAAGATATAACCAGTGCAGATTAGTATAAGAAACCATCGCATTTCTTCAGTAATGAAATAAGTCGTCCGCACTCTAAAGCGATCTATTCTAGAAGAGGCGAGCCCTTAAATAGAAAGCCTAAAGGCGGAAGAGAGTTCACGGCTGTTGACAAGGCGCAGTTTGAGGCTGATGGAAGGCGGAAAGAGAAACATAAGGGGAAGGGCATGGAAGAGTCTGTGGGGTGACCGAAGCGGAAAAATGAAGGCCTGCCATTGTAGTCATAAAAAAAAAACAGATAAAAAGCCACGCTAAGGGGATCTGTATTTAGCGTTGGAAGCCCATATTCGTCATCAAGGAGCGACAGGTGCCTTTTAGAAGAAGTTGTATACAATTGAAAAGACAAATTATATACAAGTACAGAAAAGCTGTTCGTAAAATGCGAGCGCGTTGCTGCGTGTCCAGGAAAGGAAACATGAAATGTAGATTGTTGGGGCGTCTTGTTTTACAGACATTTAGAACGAGTCATATCTTAAAACTATCTTGGACTCTGTTAGGATTTATCTTCGTTTTCAGTATCACGTCCTTGAAGGTTTTAGCACGTCATTTGTTTAGGGTTGTGCATAGGCAGGTTTCCATTAGCCGTCATGTTACTAGAGGAACATTCTGTTGAGTGCTAGCCTCGTTGTGGTGTTTTCTTCGATATATGTCGCTTTGGGGTCTTCTGTGATATTTTTTGAGTTTAAAAGAGGGCGTGTATTAGCGCATTGAATGACCATCGACTAACTGTGCACCAAACTAAACAGATTGGTTTGTATAAGATGCAATAAAATGCCAGCTGAAGCCCCGAATCATTCGTTAGGCCAGTGCGACAATATATATATTGGGCGCGAGCGCCACCACTGGAGCGAATGGCGCTAGCGTCGATTTTGAAGAGAAAGTGGGATCACGTGACCCCGCTTACTACTGCTGGAGCAGACGATCGTTTGAATTCATTCATTTTAAAAGGTAAAAGTAGCGTTACTCGCTCTATTTTTGCCTGTAACAGATTCCCGCGATTGGATATGCCTATCGTGCGTCGTCTTTAGAGCTGCAGCAGTTTTCTGGAGCCGTTGGCATGGTCTGTTACTGCTCGGTGCCCCAATGCCGGACGTACGCGGCAGAACCGGGCGTGAGCTTTCATTTTTATCCGAAGGACAAGAAGCTGCGAGAAGCTTGGCTGGTCAAGCTGCGAATGGGCAAAAAGGCGAGTGCTCATTCGCGTGTCTGCAGCAAACACTTCCGAGAGGAAGATTTTGTCTATGGAGTTGGCGCTAAAGTGTTCGGTGAGTAGCGGCTGAAGGAGCAGCGGCGTTTGTTTACGTCCGCGCGCCCGTCACTTGTAAATCTAACGAAGGGTGACTGTTGACAGGATGGAAGAAACGCTGGCTTGTTTACGGAGCAGTGCCGTCCCAGAACCTACCGCTTCGACCCTTGGTTCGCCAGCCGTCTGCTCGGCGCTGCCGAAACCGGGTACAGGACGGAGGTAAGTTTAATGTGTTCGTGCAATGTAACGTCGATTCCGCTGGTCTCAATTTCGCAAATAGGGCTCCACGGGCAGAATATTATTACATCGGGGAGTAGTTAGTATTGCATGTTGTATGAATTAGTTATGTTTCCTCTTGCTGCGTCCATTTTATTGCTGAATAGATGTGCATTGCGCTGCGACTACTCTGGAATTGTAATGAATGCATGTCGATCGCGTGTCTTCCGCCAAATATGTTCTTTAGCGCTCCTACGGTGCTTTATTAGTGTATATATGCATATGTGCGTGCATGCGCGTGTGTGTGGCTGTATGCGGGCGATGCTTTGTATTTTGTCCCCATTAAAAAAAAAGCGTGACAAGGGTGCATGAGTGCAGTTTATAATGGCTTGGCTAACCTCAGTGTGCATTCTTTATTAAAGTGATCATACTTGGTTGTTAAAACAAATATTTGAATGTATGCACAAATGAGCTATTCAAGAATGTCATGTCTTAAGGTTAATGAAATGCAAAAACCAGGTAAACTGCTGTTCAGAATATTAGTAATGATATCTCTGCTCTGCATTATGTACCACCTAGTATCAACTGCGAGTTTTTTTTTTTATGTTTTGCAAGTCAAGAACCTCTTTAGAAAGTAACTAAGGTTGATATTGCAGATTAAACAAAGCAAAGATGGAAAATTTAATTTACTTGGATGCAAAGTTGTGGCCGACAGCTGTATTAATTTCTTTTAGAGTTCTGACAGGCTGTAGTGTCATTTGTAAAAGGAACTTATATCTGATACAGACATTTGTATTTTCAGAGGACAAGCCACTGGGTGAAATTTTCCTGAAAGAGAAGCCCGACACGTTGCCAGCATGCGAACCTGGCACTGAAAATAGTGCGTCCGAGTCTGGAGGTGATGCAGATATCAGTACCAGTCCTGATGACGATAAAGGTATCATTCTGAGATGCATCATTTATTTTTTTTTCTATTGTTGATTTGTTGATTTCAAAAATAAGTTTGTATTATGTGCTTCAGATATGGCTTACCAAGATACTTTGTTGGGCGAGTTGGTACTTATTCATTATTGATATAAACAGCGCGAACACGAAAACAAGGGACAAGAAACACGAAAGCCACAGTACATGCGCTGACTCACAACTAAGCCTAAGCCGTTTACTGCAAGGCCCA
>JAJIZL010020170.1:294276-352630 GCA_023969395.1 Amblyomma maculatum | reverse complement strand
TTTTTCTTCATGTTTGTTTTTTTTGGGCCTTGCAGTAAACGGCTTAGGCTTAGTTGTGAGTCAGCGCATGTACTGTGGCTTTCGTGTTTCTTGTCCCTTGTTTTCGTGTTCGCGCTGTTTATATCAATAATGCTTCAGATATGCCTACCGACCTTCGGGCCATAGGAAAAGAGATTGGTGTCCAGGTGAACACGCTTGATCCCACACGGGAACAACCACTGAGCACATCGAACATTCAAGGAGAAAAAGATTTGAACGTCTTGACTGGACTTCCTTGCTTTGAACTCTTCTACAATATGTGTGATCTTTACACTGACAGCCGCATTTTAATACATTCAAAAAGCTTTTGCTTGTCAAATGAGGATGCAGTACTATTAACCCTGATAAAGCTGCATCACAACATGTCATTTGCTTTGCTTGGTGTGCTTTTTGGCATTCATCGCACCACAGCATCAGAAATTTTCAAGACTAGTGTGGTAATCTTGGCTGCAATCATGAAAAATGCAGTGTTTTGGCCAAGTAAGGAAGCTGTCGTGGATAATTTGACTGTGTACTTCAAGGAATACTCGAGTGTAAGGGCTGTGCTAGATTGCACAGAGATACCGCTTCAAAGACCGAAAGATATGGAGTCCCAGCTGTTGACGTACAGCTGGTACAAAGGCATGTACACAGCTAAAATTTTAGTCTGTGAGACCCCAGGAGGCCACATTAGTTTTGTAAGTGAAGCTTATGGTGGCCGGGCATCTGATTCCCACATAACAAAAGAAAGCAAGATACTAGAAAGGTTGCTGCCGTCAATTGATAGAGTCATGGTGGATAAAGGGTTCCTGATAGATAAACTCTGCCTCGAGCATCACATCACATTGGTGCGTCCTCCATTCCTGCGCAAGAGAAGGCAACTTGAAAAACATGAAGCTGAGAAAAATCAAAGCATAGCAGCTGCTCGTGTTCATGTTGAGCGTGCAATCCAGCGTATGAAAGCCTTTCAGATTTTGACAGGGAATTTGGGCACTGAGCTTTTCGCTTACATTGATGATATTGTACAAGTTATTGCTGGAATTGTGAACCTCTCTAAACCAATATTCAGTGATGACAAGTTTTTGGCGTCATAGAAAAGTGTAGCAAAGTTTATGGGCAATGTGTTATAGCAGTTCTTTCTATAAATGATGTTTCCTAGGGCTGATTAATTTGCCTCAACCCAGTAACGGACTTTTCTTTTTTTCAAATATTTTCTGAAGTGAGCTTGACATTGTGTTTGCCACTGTGTTTATATATTTTTTTGCATCTTATTTTGAGAAGGTTTCATTATATCCCTCACTTTTTTACTTGCTCTGTATATGAAACAGTGTTGTATTATATGTCTGAAATGAAGCATTTTTTTGTAATCTTTTACTAATTTTCATATTGTTCATGATTTTACTTTGTGTGATTACATGCAAAGTTTCGCTCATTTAGACTCTCAGGACATTCCTCTACATCAGTGTATATGCAGGGAAGAAGAGGACATTAGGTGCACATGCATTTTATCCACAATCTCAACAGTGGTTTGTAACGCACAAAGAGAACACTGACTCTTTATTGCTCATTGCCAGCAGTGAGCACCTGTTATCTCACTCATTTATAAGGCAGGGTAGCACATAGGATTTGAAGAAGTAGATGGCCCTGTCTACAACATCATTAAAAAACGACTCGTTGAAGCTTGCAGGCAACAACATGAAGTTCTCGCTGTCTTGAAACACGAAAACATCAGCACTTGAGACCTTCGCCAATCCCATCTGGACCTGAACCTGACAGAAGTACCTGCTTGTTTTTTTTTTAAGCAGAAGCTTGAGCCATCATTTACGACTTCTTTTGCCTTGAACTTTTCTAAGCTTATGGGACACTTGACTTCAAGCACTCTTGGAGTGCAGCAGTCCCATGTCACTAGCCCATCTGGGCTGGCACCAATACATGGGTGCTGGCTTAAAATTATAAGTCCGCATTGCTCAACTTTCAAGTTTCTGTGCAGACTTTCATTTGAATATGCCTTCTTTGCTGTCTCTTCGAGCAGCGTGCCTCTTAGCATAGCAGTGGTCTGCACAGAGTTTTCTTTGAGCACGACCTTTAGAAGAGCTCGCACATCATGTGGGCCCATCCGTGTCCTGATTGTGTTGACTCGTGTGTATACAGAGTATGCTATTGATGCTGTTACCATTCCTTTTCTGTAGATCAGCCAATCTTGACAATTTGATTGGGTTTTTGTTAAATTATGTATTAAGTCAATTTCTGAGTTTGTGTATGCTTGCTGGAGGTAGCAGTAAATATCCTCTACTGAAACTGCTCCTTCTGTGAGAGCCTTCCTGGCAGCTTCCATGAGTGTAGGTGGCTTTTTTATGCCAGCGATTGCTTGGCTTGCTGTGCTTGCAGCAATTCCTTCATGAAGCTCACATACCTGAACCGTGAAGGACGTATCCTGTGCAGGTAGCAGTGGTGCTGTACTTGCTATGCTGTCAGCACCGTTAACTGACACTGTGTGGATTTCAGTGCCTGCATGGTCATTCTGACTCCCTGAAATGAAAGGAATAAAAAAGCTTAGCATAATTCAAAAAAAAATATGTGTAAGTTTTGTTTTGGTTAAAATCATTATTGTATGGGGAATCAGAGGTTCAAATAACATACACAAACAATGAGAGTGTAGTTTGTTAAACTTGTTAGAGGCAAGAAATAAGCTTCTAATTGTTACAGTTCAACTGGCATTTCATGTCAAAGCACTAACTCATGAAGCAGGACATATCCACTTACTGCCCTCGCTGTGGCGAAGTGCAGCACTGTTGTATGGCAATTCTTGGAGCAACCTCTTCAGGATATCACCTTCAGGCACCTTGATGTTTTCTTTTTTAGCCTAAAACAAGAAAGGTTCCATCAGATACATTTCCTGAGCACACTCCCAAAATAGTCCTTCACTACATACAAACACTTTAATCCGTATCAAGATTATGAAAACTGAACTGTATTTGCATTCCTAATTAAAAGAAGTAGTCAGATCAAACTATGAGCTTGGTTTTGCTGCTACAACTTGTATGTTTAGACAAAACCGAAGCTTGCACTAAACAAAAGTGTAGCTTTGAAAAAAAAAAGGGGGGGGGGGGGGGTTTTTTTTATAAGAATAGCAGTAGTAATTGCCAGGGCTAGGCTAAGACAATATTTTGATGCCTTAACCGCCCCACAAAACTGACTTGTCCTTACCTTTTTGGTGCAAGGCAGGTCCACTATCTTTCTCGGGGCATATTTGTCTTTCACAGTAGCCCTCGGGTCTTTTCCCCATTGCTGAGGTAAATCAGTGGATGACACGAGGTCAAAGGTCTCTGTATCATGAATGTGCAGCAGGAGAGCTACCATGTGTTTGCACTTGTGCTGGCTGCAAAAAAAAAAGAGAGAGAAGAAGGTAAACAACTTTTATTTTCAGAAGTAAGACACGCAAATACAGATACATCTGAAAATTCTTCCTAAACATCTTATAAATGTTCCCTTTTGTTTTAGCAGCAGATACAAAGTGGATATTTTACAGTATTTGCTTTAAAATATTCATCATGGTTAAATAAGTATGCAGACGAAAAACTGTGACAGTGATATTACTTTCATTGAACCACTGCTGGGACTCATACCCTGCTTTGCAGGTGCAAGATGCAGCAGTCACTGTCCTTCCTTTTATTTCGATCTCCAGCTCGTGAGGTTCTTTGTTGACAGCAGAGGTCTGAAGGACAAGGCCAACAAATGTGACCTCATTGTCTTTGTACATCTTCACGCTGCAGACCACGACGTGCTTTGCCTCGTAGACGGCCTCCCCTTCTATTAAAAGCCTGGAGTTCTCAAACTTCTTCTCAATAAACTCGTTAATACTTGACAACGGAAGTTTCACTGAAACAAAGCAAAAAATTCTGTAGAGTAACAGACAAAAATAACGTGGTGCGGTACACAAATGAGTCGCTTTAAGAAGCTTCAGCAGTGCTGATGATATTTCAAACATTAAAAAAAAAAAAAAAAAACGAGCTGGAACATTGAATGTTTTGGTTTGCTCTGTTAAAGGTCTACTCTATGGTCGGGTAAACATCCACACGAAGCCCGAGGAATGAGCGTATTCAGCGCGCAAAAATTAGTTGCCTGAAGCGCACCTCCGCACATTTGCATTTAAGTACTTCTCTGCGTCATGCTTAGCGCTCACTTTGACTACTCTAACAAGCTGAAGGGAGCAGCCGAACGACGCCGCCCGCGCAGCACACAACGGCTCTGCTACAATTACAGTCACAAGATTGAGCAGTCGTGACAGAGGTGTCTTTAATTTAGAGTATCAATGATCGCTTACCTCTGACTGGCGATGTGCCGGCTTCCGTGCTCTCCATAACGACGCAAACAGCGCTGGTCTGTGCACGCCGTCGTCGTCGGTAGCTAAAACTCGTTAGGTATCATCAACTTACTGATTCGGTGCGTTATTTGTTGCTAAATAAGGAAGCCTGTTACCTCAAGTAAGCTAAACAGGCCCAATCTGAAGTGTGCAATGAATAAATAAATAAATATAGCGTCATCAAGCCCGCTGAAAAAGCCTCGCACTGCGGCAGCTCCCCGCGGCAATCCCACTTAGTACGTCACCCGAGCGCTGCCGAGAGGTGGCGCCACGGTATGTCCTCGCGCCCAATATATATATATATATATATATGGCGCTGGTGAACACTCTCAAGGTTCGTATACAACATTAATACCCAAGAAAGTAGCAGGTGGGACAGCGGCCGATATAGCTCAGTTGGAAGAGCACCGGACGCGATATTCGGATTTCGCGGGTTCAGTTCCCACCGTAGGCACGTTGTTTTTGCTTCTACTTCGTGTTTAATTATCTTTCCCCTAAACAGATTGCATTACTAATTTCTGTGAATATCCAAGTAAAAATAAAAAAAATACATAAAATACAATCCCCAATGCTTTCCTTGGCCTCGCCGACTGTTGGCTTCTTTCCTTCATGTATTTAACGAGCACCCTCATTTCCACTTCATTTATCTGCTTGTAGCTTACGGGGGTCTCGGTTCTGGCAGTCTTGAAGCCATAGGTAGCGTAAGAGGGTTCTAGCACAGCTTTCGTACTCACGCTTGTTCACGTTCTACATGACGCTGGCGGTAACGCAGGACGTTCCACGTCCGCCGCTATGGTTGAGGGTGGCGCTGGTGAACACTCTCAAGGTTCGTATACAGACAACATTAATACCCAAAAAAGTAGCAGGGGGGACAGCGACCGATGTAGCTCAGTTGGAAGAGCACGGGCCGCGATATTCGGAGGTCGTGGGTTCGGTTCCCACCATCGGCACGCTGTTTTTTCTTCTACTTTGTGTTTAATTACCTTTCCCCTAAACAGATTGCATTACTAATCTATGTGATAATCAAAGTAAAAATTAAAACAAAAAGACAAAGTACAATCCCCAATGCTTTCCTTGGCCTATATATATATATATATATAATGTATTGTATATGTATATATGTATTGTATACAAATGACTCCCGGCGGCCGGTGCCTTGGGTTGATGACCCTTTGGGCCTAGCCTGCTCTCCGCACCTGTGTGTGTATGTGTGTGTTGTGCGTGTCCAGCTGATTCACCTGTATGTGCCCATATTCTGTTTGTATCATCTCTTGCCAACCCTATAAGAAGACGAACAAGAATCATGTACCCTCAGTCTTGAGAAAGGCAGGGCTCCTGCCGAAACGTCGACTACAAATAAACTTGGAATCAGTATGAAGCAATTTTTCACTTGTATGTAACCTCTAGCAACCAAGTACGTCTATATATATATATATATATATATATATATATATATATATATATTGTGGAAGAAGGCTAGGTCAAGACGGCGAGGTCGTGGCGGCAAGGACAGCGAAGCCTTGTCTAGCGTTTTAATCCGGTCAACAACCCAGGCACGCGCCGGAGCCGGCACCGCGGGACGATGATGATGGTATGTACAAATGAAAGAAGATGATGATGGCATGTACAAATGAAATAAGGTCCACAGAAGGCTCACACAATCTGCCCGGGGGGTCGGAAGCGGCCAGCCTGGCCGCTCCTAACTAACCGATGTACCGCGGCGCACAAACGGTTTCAAGCGAGAGACATGAACAATTCCAATTCCACGGTGGCGTCGATCGGCTAGGGGATCAACAGGCGTGACTTTGTAGTTAACTGGAGAAGTTTGGCTGATGATCTTGTAGGGACCAGGGTAGCGGTGGTGGAATTTGTCACTAAGGTCAGGGGTGCGCAGTGGAGTATAAAGCAGTACTTCGTCACCGGGACGATAAGAGAACACGCGATGCGTAGAATCGTAGCGGCTCTTGCGGTCTTGCTGGCACGCTGCTGTGTTGAGGCGGGCAAGATGACGGCATCTGGCCACGCGAGATAAGAACTGGGTAGGTACCGATGTGGAGTAGTCGGGCGTAGAGAAGAAGGAAGCGTCGAGAATTGTAGTGGGAGGACGACCATAAACGAGGAAAAATGGAGAATAACCGGTAGTCCGTTGTACTGCTGTGTTATAGGCGAAAGTGACGAATGGTAGAATAGTGTCCCAATTTCGATGATCCGGTGTGATGTACATGGAGATCATATCCGATAAGGTGCGGTGAAATCGCTCAGTCAGCCCGTTAGTCTGGAGATGGTAGCTCGAGGTTGTCTTATGAAGGGTGGATGACGCGTAAAGAACTTCGGCAACGACTGTCGATAAGAAGGCCGTCCCGCGGTCACTTAGGAGCACCCGAGGAGCGCCATGACGCAATACAATTGATTGCAAAAAGAAATTTGCTACTTCTTGAGCGGAACCGGTCGGTACAGGTGCTGTCTCAGCGTAGCGTGTAAGGTGGTCGACAGCTGTTATAATCCAATGGTTACCCCCATCGGAGAGAGGTAGGGGACCATATAAATCAATGCCGACTACGTCGAATGGCGCGGCGGGACAGGGAACAGGTTGTAGAAGGCCAGCGGGTGAAGAAGTCGGGGGTTTGCGACGTTGGCATAGAGGGCAGGATGCGACGTATTTGGCAACGCTGGAAGATAGGCCAGGCCAAAAGAATCGTTTTTCACGCGGTCGTAGGTTTTGTCAACACCAAGGTGACCTGCAGTAGCGTCATCGTGGAGAGCCCCCAGAATACGTTGACGAAGCACACGCGGCACGACTGGGATCCAGCGAGTTCCACCAGGGCAATACACGAAGCGGAGTAGGATGCCATCTTCTAGCTTGAAATTGCGAAGTTGTCGGCGAAGCCGAGCATTGGGTGGGTCCGAAGCGCCAATAAGGCGGTCGATGATGGGACGGCAGTAGGCATCGGCTAATTGCTGTGAGCGGAGAGCGTGTTTGTTCTCAGAGTCGTCAAATGAAACTGTTGTAATATACGTCGGGGAAAGAGATGGTCGGCTGTGGTCATAGGTGGAAGTGCATTGGGAAGAAAAACAGCAAGCCGATTCCGAAAGTGGACAGCGAGAAAGAGCGTCGGCGTCTTGGTGTTGGCGACCCGATTTATAAATGACGTCAAAATTGTATTCTTGCAGGCGTAGAATCCAACGGCCAGGTCGGCCTGTCAAATTTTTGAGCGAAGACAACCAGCAAAGAGCATGGTGGTCGGTCACAACTGTGAACTGCCGACCGTATAGGTAAGGGCGAAACTTTTGGACAGCCCAGACGACGGCAAGGCACTCCTGTTCGGTAATAGTGTAGTTTTTCTCAGCTGGAGTCTTAGTCCGACTGGCGAAGGCAATCACTTTCTCACGCGAAGTTGCATCGCGCTGCAGAAGTACAGCGCCAAGACCGATACCACTGGCATCAGTGTGCAGGATTTGGAGCGCTGTCACTGAAGTGGCCAAGAACAGGGTCTGATGTGAGGGCGTGCTTCAGGTTATTAAAAGCAGCTTCGCACTGTTCAGTCCACACGAAAGGGCTGCGTGCTTTAAGCAGTTGATGAAGTGGAGCAGCAATAGTTGCAAAATGCCTTATAAAACGCCGGAAATAAGACGCCAGGCCGAGAAAACTGTGCAATTCTGTAGTCCGTTGTGGACGAGCAAACTTCAAGACCGCGATGATTTTTTCAGGGTCTGGACGAATGCCGTCATGGCTGACTAGATGTCCCAATATTTTAATTTCCTTCTGTGCAAAGTGGCACTTCTTGGTGTTGAGCTGAAGGCCCGCTGAAGCGAGACACGTGAGGACCTCATTCAGGCGCGTGAGATGGTCGTTAAAAGTTGACGAAAAGATGACAATGTCATCCAAGTAACATAAACAGGTTCTCCATTTTAGGCCACGAAGCACAGTATCGATCATCCTTTCAAATGTCGCTGGTGCGTTACAAAGTCCGAAAGGCATAACATTAAATTCGTAAAGGCCATCGGGAGTTGCGAAAGCGGTTTTTTCTTTATCGTCCTCGTGCATAGGTATTTCCCAATAACCTGAGCGGAGGTCCAAAGTCGAGAAATATTCGGCGCCTTGGAGAGAGTCAAGGGCGTCATCAATTCTTGGCATTGGGTATACATCTTTGCGGGTAATTTTGTTGAGTGCGCGGTAATCAACACAAAAGCGTACCGAGCCGTCCTTTTTTTTTAACTAGCACTACTGGGGAGGACCATGGACTTGTCGAGGGACGAATAATATTGCGATGGAGCATGTCATTTACATTTTCTTCAATTACTTTTCGTTCAGAGAGGGAAACCCGATAAGGCCGTCGGCGAACGATAGAGTTACCTTCAGTAATGATGCGATGGTGCGCAACACTAGTCCGTCCCAGTGGTGGGGAAGTGGCATCAAAAATGGCTTGGTGTTGTCGAAGCAATGTCAGCAGATCTTGGCGTTGGTTCGGCGTGAGGTTAGGATTAATAGTCTTTGTGAGAACAGAAAGAGAGACGTCTGTCGAAACACGGTGCTGAGGCTGAGGGGCGGTGAGCACCATCAAGGACAAAGGTTGAACATCCACCATGCAGGGGAGAGAAGTTCCTTTTCGGAGCACGAGGGATTCACGTGAAGTGTTAGTGGCCGCTACTGTCGCTGAGCCGTTGCAGAACCTCACAAGACTAGACGGGAAGGCGATACCGCGTTCAAGATAACGATAAGATGGTGCGATGAGTACGTCCCCGTCAGCGATGTGGTCAGAAACAACGGTAAGCAGTTTTTCGCGCTGAGGAGGCAGAACAGTATCAGCGGCGGCAACGAGGGGATGGTGTCGTTCAGAAACTACAGATGAAAAATTGCTGTCTGTCATATGTATAACACGGTCGCCACAAGAAATTAACGCCGAAGCGGTTGACAAAAAATCCCATCCAAAAATCATCAGATGCGCACATGGAGAGAGCGCTGGAAATAGGTCGTCGCTGATAATATGAGGGTACGTCACTTTCGAAGGCGTCATAACCACGCCGCTCGTTCTGAATACGGCGACGGCAGAAGCGGGATATATGTCCTCGTATTCCACAGTAGTAGCACTCTGGGCGAGAGGGACGCCAGGGTGCGTAATAGGGTGGCGTAGGCTGAGCCGTCGTCACGGCGTTGATGTGGTTGTAGGGCGATGCCAGTTGGGGCGGCGGAACAAAAGGAGGGGGTGATGCTGCGACGTGCGCGTAAGTCGATGCTTGGCGGGGTGCAGGAGGGTCGGACGCCATAGGTCGCGTGATTGTTGCCAGCTCATCTTTAATGATGTTGCGTAGACCGGCGTCATTAGAAGGTACGGAAGAATGATCGCACCCGTGTCGACAGACAGGCTTGAGGTCTTGGAGCTCCTCCCGGATGACGGCTCGAATCAGTGCCCGTAGATCCAGGTCAGCATAGGTCGGGCCAGTAGCAATGCCGGGCTGCAATCGGGAGGACTGCAGCTGGTCGATGCGTTGGCAGGTCGCAATAATGGCGTCAACAGTAGAAGGATTCTGGGCAATCAGGGTATCATAAGCCACAGAATTAATTCCTTTTAAGATGTGGTGTACGCGTTCAGGTTCCGGCATGGTGAGACTAATACGCCGGCAGAGTGCAAGTATAGCCTCTATGTAAGACGCGTACGACTCATCGGGACCTTGGAGGCGAGAGGCGAGCTTGTTCTTCGCGACCTCAGTCCGAACTGCTGGGTCGGCTAAATATTGGCGGAACTGCTGCTTGAATGTTGTCAAATTAGTGGTGTGGGGATCGCGGTTAATAAACCAGGTTCTGGCGACCTCAATGAGGTAGAAAGAAACGTTCCGAAATTTTAGAGCGTCGTCCCACCGGTTGCAGTTACTGCAGCGTTCATAGGTGTCCAGCCAGTCATCGACGTCTTCGTCGCGACGACCAGCGAACAGCGGTGGGTCGCGTTGTCGCGACCGTTACAGTCGCGACCGGTCGCGGGCACAGTCGGAGGGGGTGGTGCAGCCGAGGTAGAGGGTCCTGCCGATTTGTGGGTGCTCTCGGTAGACATAACGATGGTGGCAGGCGGTAAACAGCGACCGGAACGTAGCTCCAGCGAGAGGAAGGGCACAAAACAGCAAAGGGATCAATTCTCACCTCCACCACTTGTGGAAGAAGGCTAGGTCAAGACGGCGAGGTCGTGGCGGCAAGGACAGCGAAGCCTTGTCTAGCGTTTTAACCCGGTCAACAACCCAGGCACGCGCCGCAGCAGGCGCCGCGGGACGATGATGATGGTATGTACAAATGAAAGAAGGTCCACAGAAGGCTCACAATATATATATATATAATTTAGGTATATATACATATATACACCGAACAAACTGACTACAGCTAGGATGCTTCTTTTACCATAGTTATGCTGTGGACGTTAGCGGCCACCATATCGGAAAAAGCCTCAATTTTTAAATAAATAAGGAAAATTCTAAATACATTTCAAACCACTTGCCTTAAACCATTGTATACGCAGAATTAGAAAGCGAGCCTCCATATACCTTAATTGCGTTGTTCAACAGGGCAGACGCAGCGGGCAGGCTTCGCGCACTTGCGCGGGAACACACGCTCTCCTTGTGGAATTCTGGCCACTTTACGAACTGCCGCTTAAAATCTCTGGACCCTGACCTGAATCTCCTCGTTCCACCTGGACTACCCCGACGCGAAGAAACTTTGCTGTGCCACCTGTGGGTTGGTGTAGCATTTACAAACTCTTACTCTTTTATGATAGGTATGGCAAACAGCCCTGCATGTACAAACTGTGGATGCGTCGAGTCTATAGGCCACATTCTTTGTGAGTGCCCGATATACAGTAAGGAAAGGCAGTGTCTGTGCCGTACGCTGGTGCATATAGATGGACGCCCATTGTGTGAAATTAAGAATTTAGGTCCCTGGCCACGGCGATCGTCTGCGGTGAAGACCTCCCAGGCACTGCTCCGCTTTATGAAAAGCACAGGCCTAATCGAAAGACTATGAGTTTGCTATGATATAACTGTGACGTGATGTGATGTGGCGTGTCTTTTATGTGACTGTACTAACTTCAACTATCCCTCTCTTACAAGTTTTATATCCACTCATCCCCTTCCCCCAGGGCAGGGTAGCAAACCGGTTGCTTTTACTGGTTAACCACCCTGCGTTTCCTCCTCATCTTCCTCCTCCTCTTCAACACGACTACAAAAAATAATAGCGCTGACGGCACGGAGCTGAATTTCGCATTTGTCCGCACGTCCAAACAGAAACTGAGCGGGCAAAGAGCGCCTGTGACGTTTATGACTCCGGCTTTCGCTTCCAGCGGCGTCCCTGCCTGGTTGATAAGCTGGCTCGGCGCTGAAGAACCTAGGTATTATAAGTGCGCCGTGATTTGTGCCTGTAGCGTAGCGAAGACCTTTCGCTTGTTGCGTTCTTGATTGCTATTATCAATTTTCAGCAACACATTGCTCGAATTTATTTTGAAAGGAAGGTCGTAGGTTTCGGACAAAAATACCAGGCGAGGCCAAAAGCGCTATTGCGCTGTGCGTTTCAGCCATTTTTTTTACAGCCGGACACGAAAGTATCCTGACGCGTCATATGGCACGCAAATAATATAATCTAACTGTTTATGAGTTCCTTATCAAACGCAATAAGAATGAAACCTTACGCCATTATAAAACTACAAAAAGTTATAGTTTATCCTGAACATATTTATCAAATTTAAAGAAAATAATGATAAAGTGCTTTTTTAAGGCCTGATGTAATGTTGAAAGCAGAAACTTAAATAAACAATTCAATCCTATTTCATGCGCTGTTTCCCAGATGTTTTTCTAGTGCTGGTGGAGTAATCGTGTTCAGCAGTTATATGTGTGTTGTGGTAACTCTCTTGTGCACGGCATAGCTTGCATAACATGCTAAACTTGATTGAGAAAACATCAACAATTCACCTCTTCCACTTATGTGTCTTCTTTCGTAGCTCTTTATGTAGTCCCCTGCCGATGGCATCAGCTTGAAGGTGTGTGAGTGACACGTACGTTTTAAGCTGAATTGCACTGCTCATTTGACGCCGTTGGTAATACACCATACACGGAAAGTACTGGCACAGTATGCGGTTTCAAATGAGCCTATTTAGAATTTTGTAAAAGGGGATTTTAATGTGTACTATCGGGAACAAAATTAATTGACCCCTCGGCTTAGTTCCGAACTGTGCCGCGCTACGTGCGGGCGCCACATGTCGATGCACTCCTGTTCTCCAGACCGCTGCACAGCTGAAGTACTTTTGTCCTCCATTGTCCCTTCTAAACGTGGGGTCATGTTTAATTATGTTAGAAAACATTACTTGTTACCAAAAAGAAAGGAGAAAGAATAAAATGCAGTAGTTGACCTAAACGAGGAAATAACAGTACGACATTCCACATGCGGCATTGGGCAGATTGTGCGCCACAATTTTGCTTGTGTTTCCAAGTGCCATGCCATTATGTGCGTCACAAACCAAGAAATTTTGCTGCGAAGGCAGCATTGAGACTGAGCGCCGTCTGTTCTATTACCTTGAGTGTATGCAGCGCGTTATGCGCCATACAATTACAGAATATTAACAAGCCGAGCCCCACAAGTATATTACGAGGGGGTCTAACATTCATTGTGATATTACTCCGACCAATTCGGAGTGAAATGAGTCCTTTCTTATACGTAAGGTGTTTAAGAGAGGCACACTAGCACGTTTTGTTTTGCAATTAAGACTAACAAAGAATACAGCACTTTCAATTGTGACATAGTGTGCAGTTTACAATTTTTTCGCCTGAAAAAAGAATCAACTTCGCTGTCACATCAAGAAAGATTTGTGCGGCTTAAAGTGTTCGAAGTGCTGTCCCTACATACCAATACACATCAGTAGGCGGTGCCGCAAGCAATCGAGGACCCTGCTTAGCATCTGCGGTTGTATTTCAGCACGTGCAGCGATGATCTTCTGCTTGAGGTCTTCAAGGTTCTCCGTTTCAGTCGCGCATATTTCATTCTCCAAATAAGACCGAAGGAAAAAATCTAGGGGGCTCAGATCTGGAGACCTTGGCGGCCAGAGAACGGGGCCATTCCGTTGAATTCACTGCTGTGGAAAATTTTTGTTTAAGTAGTGTACGGTATGTGACGATGCATGCGGTGGTGCCCCGTCATGTCGAAACCAGACTTCTTTCACCCCGCTGAATAGAAGGCCAAGAAAAATATCCTCTACTACTCCCTTTCATATTTTCTGTGTGTAAAATTTTCCAGTCAGTGGCCCTTCAAAAAAGCACGGTCCCAATGTTTTGCTGTGAAAGATGCCGCACCACACATTCAGCGACCACTTTACTTGATGTTAATGGTGTTATAGCCAATGAGGGTTGACGTCCGACCAGTAGTGCGCATTTTTTTCTTCTACAGTATCTAGAGCAATCCATTGAAGACCGAATGATGAACACGCTTTTCAGGATAGACACGGGATTTCTACCGCTTCCTTTCTGGAACTCCTCACTTTCTATCTCAAGAATACGTACGTCGTTTGGGAGAACCAACATTCTTACAAAAGTCCGGTATTTGTACAGGTTCAACAATAGCACCTGTGCTCAGCAGCAGTTTCGTCATCCAAGTCGATAAGAGAATGGCGAATGATTTGACTCGTGACAGTGTACGCATTTTAGGTCATCGTCATCATCATCATCATCATCCTGACTATACCCACTGCAGGGCGAAGGTCTCTGCCATATTGCTCCACTTAACCCGGTTCTGTGCTAGCAGCATCCACTTGACCCCTGCGGATGATTATCTTGTGATCACAAAGTACCTTCAACCTGAAATTGTGACCTACGTTTTAGATTCTTCTGTAAAAAACGGGTCCAGACTTAAATTTACGCATGAAATTCCACAGAATAACGCACTGCAGTATTTCGACCTATGGCTGGGCTTTCAAACATCCCATGTTTGCTGGCAATATTCCCCTCGGAGCGAAAAGCCCCTGTTGAATTACAAATCTTGACGCTCTAAATGAGTTAGGAACAGGATAGTAACCGGATGCATGAATATGGCCTTAAAAAGTCTTGCTTTTCAAAAATGAGCGATAGCATCACAACCGAGGTACATCGCTGTAGGCAGGCGTGTTTCCTCGACTCTGTTCTTGTTTTTTTGTGCTGGAAAGATCCTCAAAAAGCTGAAACCCTCTGAAAATGACTCGCAGCAGTGCTCCAGTCGATGGTAGAAGGAAACATATAGTTGTGATGCCATACGTTCATAACCTTTCACAAAGATTTAAGAAAGTGGGGGCGACATATGGAGGCAACGTTGTGTTTTCGGCTCCTAATAACGTCTGCAGGGTTGGAGCAGCGGTACAAAGGAATAAAAATGGTGTTGGCAAGAGAAGCAGTTGTAAAATTAATCATAGAAACAAGTTCGTCCCGTGTAAGGTGTCTGTGGTATACCAGATCCCTATGTCCTATGGCCGCACATACATTGGCCAGACAGGCCGAGGCCTCAATGCACGGATTTCGGAGCACCAAAATTCTTTAGGGGAGGTTCATCAAATCCAGCTAAGCTTTGTCTAGAGTGTCAGTGCACTCCGTTCCTCGAGGACGCTGAAGTCCTGTTCATTCATAATGATCGTGTCACAAGAGGAATAGCCGAGGCATACCATATCATGAGGAAGGGAATTCGTTGTGTTAGCCAGGAATCAGTAGCTTTATCTTATAAGGACATGGGTGTTCTAAACAGGAGGGGGGACGATGATCGCACGTGCGGATGCGACTCGTTTTATCATGTGAAAAGAGCATTTCTCACAAAGCGCATTCGCACATGCTTCATGTTTGCCTTTATAAAACAGTGCTTTTTTTTTTTTCAATAAACGCAGTTGCAAGTTCAGCGCCGAGTGTCTTTTCCTTCTTCTTCGTCCCGTGTCTTCGCGCTGTTTTATACGAAAATTACAACAGAGCTCCGGCAGAACTGTGGCTCCTCTGTCCATATTACTTTCTTCAAGGAATCAGTGTCTGTTTCTGTTTGTATTAGTGCCCAATTAGAGAACTCTTCACGTCGCTATAGGTCCGTGCTGATTAACTCCTGGTGATAACTTACATGAAAAGGATGCATGCGATGATTTTTCAAAATCCTCCATACAGCAGACACGCTTGCACCTGCGCATTGAGATATCTCTCTAATGCTCGCCTCCGGCTTCGCTCTTACGAAAGCCAATATGTCGATTTCTTTGCCTTTGTCAGTTAGTGCTTGAGACCACTAAAGGAGGGTTGAACTGACCCAGATTTCAAAAAGGCTGGTTTTTATTCTTGAGACCACTGTTTCCGCATTACTGATCCAGGGAGATAAAGTTGCGAAAAACACGCTCGAAGAACGATTCTCCAGGAATACGGCAACTGGAGTGCTGGACAGCATAAAGCTGAGCAGCTAAGCGCCTGTTTCTCCCCGACCCTTTTGTTGGTAACTGCTATGTCCATCTTCTTTTGAGTTGAAAGCTTTAGTTGACTCGACGATGCCATTTCGAGACGCGCACTAAGTACCACCTTGTCAGGCAGAGACCTGCGTGCAACCAATTTAAAAACTGGACAGACGGTGCACCCCCTTAGCTCGACCGGTGTTTCCCACAGACAGTTACGCTGCACGTTTTGTTTTTGTGCTGGCCTGGAACAACCAGCTCAGCGCCCATTGAATGAAGTGCGTGCAGCCGCTCGCGATAACCCGGCTGTCTTCCGCTGAGTCAGCGCAGTGACGGGCGCCGCTGCTCGCTCTTCAGAAAACACACCATAGAGATTACGTGATACTTGCGCCAGTGATTGACGTCGCTTCGCGGCGAAATTGCGAAGCATGCTTTTCGAAAAGGGTTCGCGACAGCCGGAATTTGTTCAGCCGAGCGCCGAGGAAAGCCACGTTTCCGGAATTCTAAAAAGTGGTGTGGATACTACTAGCGGCGGTCTACAGATCTCCTATGAAAATCAATCACTTATCTCTAATGGCTAAAAAATAAACTATTCAAAATTACTTAACCAGCAGAATAGCTAACATAATTGACTTGTTTTCTATATATATATATATATATTGTTAAGGTATGAACGAGGAGGAAGTGCAGTACTAGCGCGCGGGGCAAGCTCGTGGAAGGGAGACCGTGATGAAGAACACGATGGAGCCGTTGTTCGCCGAGGCGAGTGACTGTGTTTGTCTCTGACTGTCTCTGTGTGCTGCTACCCGTATGCGTGTCTCCTAAGTGTCGTCTTATCCCGTAACATTTTAGTGGCAGCGGTGGGACGCCACCCGCTCCCATTACCAGGCTCCCGATGTGGCGGACGACTGGCGTTTACCACAAGCCCATATCCGAAGACGCGCGGCCGGTGCCGCTAGGCCTATATGCTCGGATGGGCTCCGTCCTTTTCAGCAGCTGGATGCTGGTGCTCAGCGCTTCCTGGAACTTTTCTCCCAGCGACTAGACGCTTCTGAGGCCCGAATGGCTGCCCAAACTGCGGCTGTGGCCGCACTCCGGTACGAGATTCGATGTCTTATGCCGGCCGACTTCAACATAGCCGGTAAGATGTCTGTAGGTATCTCTGCCGCTGCCCCCGGCCAAGAGGCCCACTTACGGTAGCAGCTGGCCGAGTGAGAGCGAAACTTGGCGAAGGAGATTTCCACGCTCACGCAGCAGGTGGTCAAGCTCACGAAGAAGGCGAACGAGAAGTGCAAGGTGGCTGCGCAGGCGGAGGATGCCCGCAAGCGACTCCAAAGAGATGTGGACGCCCAACAACGACATATTCAGGAACTGCAGGTCCTCGACGATAAATTGGACAAGTACAAGTGCAAGCTGCAGGCCGAGGTCTAGGATGTCACCATCGAGCTTGAGAACCAGAGGGCCAAGGCTTCGGACCTGAAGAAGAAGTAGCGCAAAGTTTGACCAGCTGCTGGCAGAGGAGAAGACCGTGTCGGAGCGGTTATAGCAGTCGAGCGCAACACGGCCGAGCGGAAGTGGCGTTGGAAGGAGACCCGCATCGTGGCCCTGCCGCGGGAGCTCAAAAAGCGTAACGACACCATCGAGGAGTTTGAGCGTCCCCACAAGCAGCTGCAGCTGGTGCTGGAAGACGTGGTCAACTCGCAAGGCACCGCGAAATGAAATGTGCATGAGTGGGAGAAGACCAAGCGCTTCCTGGAGAATCAGTTGGCTGCGCAAAAGACGCGTCTGAGCTGCAGCTGGCCGAGGACGTCAAGCTGCAGGCACTCAAGGCCAAGGACGAGCGCAACCTGCAGGCGCGAGACCAGCAGGTCGAGGAGAAGCGGCGTTACCTCGCCAAGCAGGTGCGGGATCTGGAGGCGGGTTGGATGAGGAACGAAGGTAGTGGTCGGCAGCCCTGGCGCTTCGCAAGAACCTCGAGGCTGATCTCTGGGATGCCGACCGGCATATAGAGTCAGCGAACAAGGCTAAGGAAGAGGCAATGCGGGCACGCGAATAAAAAGTCGAAGCCCAAGTCAAGGAGTCTAGCACAGAAGTGGAGACGCTGAAAACCAGGCAAGCGAAAGAAATCAAGATCCTGGAAGAGAGGTTATTGGCCGAGTGTGAACGGACTGAGCGTGAGCTGCTGGAGCGTTTGTTACCTGTAGTCAAGGTGGATGCCACGTGGTCTGGCCCAATCGGAATGGCTGGTGTGCTTTGAAAGGAGGCTGCGAGAATGGCTCACGAAGCAGAAGCTACACCATGGTATAGGCGACCACCTCGCACAAGAGCACTGTTCCTCTACTGCAGATGGGGAGCGCCTGCAGCAGCTCCCCGAGATCAACACTCGGCTGGACAGATGTGCGTCTGGAGAGCAAAGCGTCAAAAAAATTGATGTGTGCATGTTGAAGGCATATTGTAGCAGTTTTGGATTTCGACCTAGTGGTCGCAGGGAGGATGCATGTGCTAGCATAGACCTGGCGCTCATTGTATGCACTGTAATCAAACAACCGACTCTGGACATGAACAAGTCCAAACTACCACCTGAAGTACAGGAGTCCACAAAAACTGAGGGCGCCGAGAGAGAGACAAAGGACGAGACCAAGTACGCAGAGGGCAGCAGTGGTAAAGGTGACCAAGGAGACCAGTCCGTGAAAATGGAAACCAAAGATGAGGGCTCCTCGCGCAAGGAGGGTGAACAGGAGGACAAGGACAAACTCAAGAAGCCGAAGGTTGAGCCGAACAATAGGGTACAAGCTAACAGAGGTGAACGTTAAGGCCGTGGGTGTCATCGTTCAGCTGAGCTTCTTCAAGCTCAATCAGTCCAACTTCGACCAGGTGGTCAGCCACGAGCGCTGCCCGCTCACCTACTTCTACGCGCCATGGCGTGAGCACTGCGTGGAGATGGAGCCTGAGTACGCCCACGCGGCCGCCATTGAAGCGGAAGGACCTGTGGGTGCTGTTGGCCAAAGTGGACACCATGGTCGAACAGAAGCTGGCCAACCACATTGGCGTGTTTTTGTTGTTGTGGCTGTAGGAAGAAGGAAAGAAAATCACGGGCCTGCTACCGGCTCTGTAACTGAGCCACCTCCGCTGCCTCGTGCGGACAGAAGAGAAAATAGAGAAGAAATAAAAAGAGGGAGAGAAAGACGCGTGCCGCCACAAAAGCCGTCGTTCACCACCGAAGCAGTGGCGGGTGCAATGACGGCCTACAGCAGACAAAATTCGGTGGCAGGCTAGCCCCCGCCGCAAGCGGCGGTTACCTACCTGTACCAGCCCCATCAGGGCCAGGATCAGCCTCCCTTCACCACCTGCTTCCCCTTTGGCATCAAAATGTACCCACGCTCTACTTCTCGCACTCGGGCAACCTGACTGAATATGAGAACACATTTTCGGCCGAAGGAATCATCAATGCGATGTCGAAGAAGACGGACCCGCTGTTAGCGCCACCAACGGAAGCATCGCTCGAGCTGACCGCTTTGAACTTCAAGTTCACCGGTGCCAATGCCAAGATTATATGCTGGTCTACTTCTACGCCCCATAGGGCGGCCCCTTCTAGCGCTTGTCCCCAGAGTTCGAGCGGGCGGCGCGGTGCCTCAGGGAGTACGGCATCTTGCTGGGCAAGGAGGACGCCACCGAGTAAGGGCGCCCTGCGCTCAATGACTACACCCCGCTGCACTTTAGTGGGCGGCCGTTGCTGTAGGAAGGCATTACTTGATACTGCCGTGCCCACCCTCCAGTCTCCACGGACTTCGATTGGACTCTGGGCTTTCCTCGGACTTAGACTTCGACTGTGATCTTTTGAACACTCTTTCCGATTGATGTATTGGTATCGTCTTGTGTGTTATTGTTATCGTCCATTCCCTTGTAGTATATGTTCGACGCGACCGGCACCGTTCGCACGACCGCCAGCACGAGATGCACCAAGGCAGAGCAAGCGGAGGAGGTGGCCATCGCCCTGGCCATCGCCGACCGCGACTGCCACACAGTGCTATGCGACTCGAGGCAGGCGGTGAGAAATTACGCCAAAGGCAAGATAGCGAAAGAAGCTGTGCGCATACTGCAGGCAACCAAAAACGACGATGGCAGCAGACAAGTGAAAATCAAGTGGTTCCCGGCGCACGCGGGCGAGGCGTCAGACCGCAACGCCAACCACAACGAGACGGCACACGCCGAGGCGCGCGCGCTAGCGGACCGCGCCTCGGTCGACTGGCCGCTGTGGTTAAGCACCAAAGACCGAATGACCGACTACAACGAAATAACCAAGGTGTTCCGCCTAGCTCGTAGAACTGGAGCAGAACTAGAACTGCTCCATATAGCTGGAGCAGACTACTACACTCATACCATGCCGCTTTTCAAGAACTTTAGAATAATTCCAGTGGCCCATCTCTATTCATACAACTTAGCCCTTCGCTACAAACAGCACATTGCTATCTCTGAATCTGCAGTACTTTCCATCGCCAATTTAAGAGCACTTACACGAACATACCCTTCACGTTCTACAGATACTTGGATTGTCCCTTTTGCGAGAACAACATTTGGCCAGCAAATGCTCGCATATCTTTTGCCCTCTCTCTTAAATTATCTTTCCAAAGTAAAGTTGATATTGAAAAGGTTAATAAGAGAACAATACATTTATTTTTTATGTCACAGATGTAAATATGATTTGCTGTTTTCTTTCATTCTTTTGTATTTTCTGGATTTCATGCTGCATTCATTTTGATGGTATTCACTGGCCCTGTTGATATTTCATGTTGTGCAGTTATATTAAGCGTTTCCGCAGACTGAATTATGTGGAAAAGGAAGATGTTTGTAACTCTTGTTTGAAACCACAATCTGAATTTTGGATGCACCGATATTGTAATTACTAACCCCTCGCTGTTGTCATGTATTGGGGCCCGAGCGCCGTCAAGTGAATTAACGTTCACTTTTTGTCTCGGGTCCCTCATTTCTTCTTGAAATGAAAATAAACTTCAAACTTCAAACTCTTCCACCCCCTTGCTCGGGGCTCAGTCGAGAGCAAGCCGTTTTATTCAGACAGCTACAGACAGGCTCACTCCCCAGTCCGTCGCTGATGCATAGAATGTATCCCGAGACGCACCCGACAGACAAATGCAGAGTCTGCCGAACGGAGACGGCCGGCTTCGCACACATGCTGTGGAATTGTACCAAGTACCAGGAAGAAGCTAAGCCTGGGAGGATCCCGCCGCGACTGGAAGCAGCCGCAGGGAGCGAAAATCAAGAGAAGCAACTCTGGGCCGTCCAGCAGGTCACTAAGGCGCTGGCCCGGCAGGGAACCAGCTAGCCGGCCACGGCGAGCGCGGACCCAGGCCGCGCGGCCGGTGCCCAGAGGACGACGTAGGCCCCGTCCGGAGCGCGCGCGCGCGAGCGAGCTTTCTACTGCAGGCCCCGAATAAACGTTTTACCAATCCAATCCAATCGTGTGTGTGTGCGGTCGGGTGCTCTCTTCCTCTCACCCCCCCGCGATGTTAAGGCATGAAAGAGGACGTAGTGCGGCGCTAGCGCGGGGGGCAGGCGCGTGGAAGAGAGAGCGTGAAGAAGGCGATGAAGCCGCTGTTCGGCGAGTGACTGTGTCTTTGTTCTCCGACGCCATATGAGTATATATATAGTTAGCCAATTTAACAGGGAAAACGATATCCCCCCTATCATTAAAACTGCCGACGTATTTCAGCGCCGCAAAGGTGTTTTCCTAAAAGATTCTGCGTCGTAGAAGTTCGCAACATAAGTAGAACGTAGTGGGTATAAATCAGCATTCCCCAAAGGGCAATTATTTCTTACGAAGGGGTGTTTTTCAATGCATGAGGGTGAAGTTTGCCTTAGTGGCACGTATTCATCTCCCTCAATGCAAAAAAAAAAAGAAAAGAAAACGAAAGAACCTGAGACAAGCCAATCTTCAGGTCGCATTTTAGAGGAATGAGGTAAATAATTATTTCGCCAATCCGGCCTTCATTTACGCATCTGAATCTCCATTTAGCTTTAGTTTGTGGCTCGGACAAAATATTCAAGAGGACGCTGCATACAACCGGAGCCTCGTTATCTCCCCTTCGTCAACATCGGGATGCAAGGAGTAAGCAGCCTGCCGCGGTAGGGAGGCGTTTCGATCGCGAACAGCGATAAGGGCAGAGAAGCACCGATCGTGAAGATCGTTTGCTCTGGGCTTTCAACAGAGATGGAGCGTAATATATTACCGGCCTCTCAGTGGCGCTAGCAAACGGCTGAAGCTTTCTAAATGAAGAAATTCGCGCGTGTTTACTTCTAGCAGGACGGACAGGAGTTCCGGAACGAGGCATGTTCGGCTTGTGGAACGTTCTCACGTAGTCGTAATGGGTGCATGCAAGAAGGCATTGTGGCTTGAGGCGATAATCCTGCCATTTAATCGGTGTTCTCGGGCATAACCTTGCCATCGGTCTGAAACGACGTTTGTCGAGGGTATACTGCCCGCTCGACTGGTGGCTGCCGAGCTTCTGGAAGCAGCGATGGTAGAGGCCAGCTAAAGCGAATAGTCGTTGCAGTGTCGCAAGGGTGCGAAGGAAAGCAACCACGTGGAATGCACTTCAATCATACCGGTTTGGAAGCTCCTCAAATTATACCACATAACACAATTCAGTAATTTGTGTGGGCCAGAACTTGTAGGTTACTTAGCGGGACGCCATGTGAAGCAATAATGCGGGCTTTTTGAGGCTTTTAAAACTCTTACAGAGTGGTTAATAAAACAAAGTTAGTGGGTGTCATCAAAACCTAATTGCTCAGCCCTCCCAGAAGTATGTCATAGTCTGAAAACCTCCTTACTATACAAGGCAATGTCATCAATGAATCGCAGATTACTGAGACGTTCTCCATCTACCATGAAAAGCCTAACTGCTCCCATTCCATGCCTATGAATACACTATCTAATCAAGCTTTAATAGCACTGGGGAGATTGTATCTCCTTGCCTAACATATTTCTTAACTGGAATGCCATCACTTTCTTTATGCAGAACTATGGTTGCTGTGCAGCCACTACAGATATCTTCCAGTACTATCACATATGGCTCACCTACACTCTGATCTCGCAATGCCTACATGACCGCTGAGGCTTCGACCGAATCAAATGCTTTCTCGTAGTCAATGAATGCTGTATATACAAGCTGGTTATATTCCGAGTGCTATTTTATTGCCTGGTTTATAGTGTGGATATGATCGATGGTAAAATACCCTTTCTGAAATCCAGCTTGATACTTTGGTTGTCTAAAGTCTAAGGTTGTCCTGATCATATCAGCGATTACCTCGGTAAATATCTTGTACGTAACTGATGGTAAGCTGATAGGTCTGAATTTTTCAAGTCATTAGCGTCCCCTTTCTTCTGAATTAAGATAATGTTTGCGTTTTTCCATGATTTCAGTACCGTCGATGACACCAGGCATTGCGTAGTGGCCAGTTTTTCTAGCACGATTTCCCCTGCGTCCTTCAACAAATCTGCAGGTATACCTGATCCTCCCTAGCTGCTTTTTCCCTTTTCAAAGCTTCTAAGGCTTTCTAAACCTTGTCCTTCGTTACTGGCGGAACGTCTGATTACTTTTCATTAGAGCCAATTTCATTATTGTTCTGACTATTATGGCTGCTGTAGAGGTCCGTATAGAACTCCACGGCTGCCTTGATTATCTTCTCCGTGTTAGTATAATGATATTTCCCGCCTTGTCACTCAGTGCACACATGTCATTTTCGCCTATGCCTAATTTCCTCTTTACCGCTTTGAGGCCACGACCGTTCTTTAGAGCAAGCTCAATTTCCCCATGCTATACTTCCTTATGTCGGCCACCTTGCGCCTATTGCTCTGCTTTGATATCTCTGCCAGTTGCATCCGGTCTGTGGAGGTGGAAGCTTTTATACTTTGGCGTTTCTTAAACAAATCTTTCGCCTCTTTAGATAGTTTACCGGTATCCTCTCTAATATTTCTACTGCCTACTTCTACCGCGCACGCACTAATGATATCTCTGAAATTATTGTCCATTGCTTCTAGGCTAAGGTCAGCTTCCTCGGTTAGCACTGAAAAATATTCTGCAGCGAGAGCCTGAATTCTTCTACGTTTCCTCTTACCGCTAATCATTTGATGGATTTCTTCCTCTCTAGTCTGTTCCGTTCCCTCTCCAGATCCAGATTAATTCGAGTTCTTAATATACTGTGGTGCCTGCATCGAACCTTTCTGCTTACCGCTACATCCTGCACAATTCCTGGGTTAGAACAGAGTATAAAGTCAATTTATACTCCCCATTCCATTCCTTTGAGAATCATTATCGTTCTAACGAATCACTTGTCGCATTTTCTGAAGGGTGCGAGAAATGGCAATTGCGTATCAATTTTCGTAAGTCTGTATTAATGATATTTTCTAACAGTACGTCGCCCTTCGTTTTTGCCTATTCAATTAACAGCATATCACTGGAAAGGGTTTCTGAATATACGTACCTGGGTATTATTTTCACTACTAAGTTATCTTCGTCAAAACATATTGATTTATTTTGCGGTAAAGCCCTTAAGAAATCAGGTTACCTGAGACGTAACTTAGCTAAAGCTCCATGTGACGTAAAGTTATTGATGTACAAATCGTTAATCCTTCCCATACTTGATTATGCTTGCGTTATATGGAATCGTCATAAACCAACTGGTATCTACCAGATGGAAAGTGTTCAAAAAAGGCGTTCGTTTCATTTGCCACCAGTATTACCGGACTTTTTCGCCCACTTCCGCCCTTCCTTCATTGCAGCTAACAACATTATCAAGTAGCCGGCAAGTAAAGTACTTGAAATTTCTTTACTGCATTGTAGGTGGTCATTATCGGCTCTCATCTACCAGTTATATTAATCCAGGGCATCGCACATCCACAAGTAATTATCGTGAACTTAACCTCAGCACCTATTTTGCCAGAAGCGATACATTTAAACACAGTTTTTTCCCTCGTACGATCGAGGCATGGAACAGAATACCTGGATCACATCGTTCCCTCCCATTGCATGAATTTGTTATGGTAATCAGCCACTGTTGATCACTGTCTTTGTAATCTGAATCCAATGATTAGTTTGTTTCTGCGTTTGTTTGATTGCTTGCTCGATTGTTTGTTGATATTTTACTGTATGATTACCTTACATTTTTTTTTCTCATTTCTAAAAATTAACCCCCCTTCCCCCCATCCTGCTATAGCTCCAGATGGAACTGTAGTATGTAGAAAAAAATTAAATAAAATAAATTAGGGCTTTTCCATGTCCATTTCCGGTTCTTCCGTTTGCTGAAGAAGGTATTCATTATTTGTAAGTTATTGCGTTCAGCAAATTCAACTAGTAACTCACCCCTGCTATTTCTTAGTCTAATGCCATATTTGCCCTCTGCGTGGTCTCCTACCTGCTTTTTTCTTACCTTGGCACTGAGTCGCCCATTAGTACGGTATACTGCGTCTTTCCTTCGAAGATGTGACACATCTTCGAAGAAGCTTTGTACTGCCTGGCCATCATGGCTACATGTAGGTGCGTATGCTTGTACAACATTCAGATTATACCACTTATTTAGCTTGGTTTCGACGCCGGCTACTCTCTCATTAATGCTACAGAATTCATCTATGTTACCAGGTATATAGTTAATGACGAGGAAATATACTCCTAGTTCTCGTCTCTCCGGTAAACCTCTGTAACACAGTACATGCCACCCCTCAGTACAGTATATGTCTTATTTGGCCTTCTCACCTCAATAAGCTCTATTATATCTAACTTCATACTCTCTGGTTCCTCCAACAGCTCCGCTAAGCTAGCCTCACTAGCTGGGGTTCTAGGAATAAACGCTGCGGAGGTCAGTTTTCCAATGGCGACCCGTCCTCGGAGCCAGAAATTCTTATCATTTTTACTTTGCTAAAAAAAGCACAGCGGCTAACTAGTTACTTCTCAAAGTTCAATATATTTTCACCTCATCAATTTGGGTCCCGCTCGGGATATTCAACTGGTCACCTTCACTGACAAAATTAATTTCGTCATTGATAAGGGATATATTGCCGGGGCAGTATTATTGACTTAACCAATGCTTTCGATTTTATCATCTACTCTGTATTACTAACTAAATTAGGAGCTGTAGGGGTAGGGCCGCCTCTCAAGCTCATCAAAAGTTACATATTAGAGAACAAGCCGTGCCGATTTCTAATGGGCTCTCCAACTTAAATACAGTTAATACAGGTATGCCTCGAGGTTCTATTCTCGGCCCCTGCTGTTTTTAATATATATTAATGATCTACCCAGCTGCCTTGCTAAATCAGAACCATTTCTTAATGCCGATGATGCTACTGCATTAGCTACTGATAAATCAAGCCATTAACATCCATGGTTAGTGCTGATCTCAATAATATTTTACAGTGCTGTCAACGTAACTGCTTGCAGATGAACCCTTCTAAGACAGCATTCATGGTATTCAGCTCCAATCGCAAGGCTCTCGTACACATCCCATCACGTTCTTTTAATTTCCATTACATTGAAGTTTCAGAACACTGCACCTTTTTTAGCGGTACTCTGGACGCTAGCCTTAATTACAATAGGCACCTCTAACTAGAATAAAAAATGTGGCTTCGGCATCAGAGCACTACTAAAAGCGCGTCCCTTTTTCAGTTGTGACACTTTAATGTCTCTGTACTGCGGATTCTAAGTCATTTTAATTACTGCATCACTTCGTGGGGAAACACTTACCTATCACATTTATATCGACTGAAAGATGTTCAAAATCAGGCTGTTCGTATAATAACCTGCAGTTAATACCGCAGGGATGCGCTATCACTTCTTCACGATGACATTTTACCAATCGCTTCATTGATTATCTCTAGTCTCACAATCCTACTCTATAAAGCTGTGTACAACGCCATACCTTCAAATGTAATCAACCGGTAGGTCCTTGCCAATACTAGCCAAACAAGATTTGCTAAATACAATGTTTTACTACCAACCGTTCGAACAAACAACGGCAAGCACACGGCTCTTTTCGCTTTACAAATTTGGAATAACCTACATTCTCATGTCGAACAATCCCCGTCACTGCCCGGTTTTAAACAGCAACTGCTATCCGTATTATGGCAATAGTGTAACCCATCTTTAAAATAAGTTTTCGACTTTGTATACCGGTTTGTTCATATTTCATACATGAGTGATTTCATATGAGCGTCGGGAAGCTGTATCAAATTGTAGAAAACTTTAATGTGCTTTATTTTAACACTAACGTCCGCGTATGAAATTTTGAACTTGTATTTCATTCTTACTTTTTTCTTTCTACCATATTCGGTTCGCCGTTTTTGTCTTCTTTTGAGTGCATTTGCTGTACCGATAATATAGGTCATGAGTTTATACATTCATCTATAGCAGGTCCTGACACAGCCTTGAGCTTTGGGACCCCCTTCTGTATGACTTATATAATACCTGTTTTTATGAATAAACTTTCTTTTTCCTTCTTCTTCAAATCATAAGAGAGGCAGGCTCGGTCAATACAAGAATAAAAAAATTTACAATATTGTCTGCGCGTGCTAGTTTGCTAAGGAAGCTTGTGAGAGTTCTAGCTGCTAGCAAAAAGAAGAGACATACCTAACTGGCCTCAATTGGGTGAAACATGTAGGCGCAAAAATTTTCAGATTTACTTTTTTTTTGCCATAACATTAGTTCCTGCTTAATAGCTGCACTATATATAATGCTCCGTAAGGAATCCGTGAAACGCTTTTGTTGTGGAAGCTACGCTACACTAGTCGGTGAGCCATTTCGCGGAGACCCCGAAGAATCAAGGTGCGCATGCGCGAGGAGCCAGTGACGTCACACGGAGCACAGTTCGAGAGCCGCATCGGAGCCGCCGCCGACTCCTCCGCTGCTCGGGTGACTCAGAGGGGCCGCCGCTGCGCCAGCTGTGCATGCGCTAGGAGGGAGTGACGTCACACGGTGCCCAGCTGGCACGCCGGGTCCACCGGCTACTCCTCCGTGGCGCGGTGACTAGAGCCAACATCAAGGGGCTTTACCGCCACCGCGCTCGCTACGCCGCTCATGCGCAGAGACGTTATTGCACTTCCGATATGCCGGAGCTACTGCGCATGTGCGGGGTGTATACATGTGGCACCGCGCCGGTACCGGTGCAGTCAGCCACGGAGAAGTTCAGCCGAGCAGAGGCTGATCGCCTTAGGCGAGCAAATCTTCGTAATTCGTAATTCGGCTTCCACAATTCTACTCGGGATGGTAATTGGTCAAGCCACAGCCAATTTGCCTCTTATTTGGCATTCTGCTGAGACATTTTGCTGTCTTCTCCATTCGTACGATTTCCACAGGTGATTTTTTTCCATTGGCTGTCAAGAAAAGTCAGAAGAATGCTGCCGCAAGAATGGAGGTCCAGCAATTTGACGCAATTGCTTCATGTGAGCCCGATTTCAATAGGTAAATAAGCAGCCATCGTTTTCAGAGGTGACATTAGGTGCACAAAAAATCGAGCCATACGTGCGATACTTTTCTTCACTAACTCATCTAATCTCTGTCAGACCAGAAAAAATTTTTTCAACTGGCACCGACCCCTTAGAAATTCCGAAGAAGCTCAAGCATAGCTTCAAGAGTGGACGCGATAGCACTTTTAAGGGGAAACACTAGGCAAAAGTGCGAACTTTTGAACTGCAGTCCCAATAATGATAAACTTATCAGGATTGACTTATCTTCCTTGTGTAAGAATATATTTTAAATTTCCTCCATCTAGCACAATGCAATTAAAGCTCTAGCTGCAATCTTTTGTAATATTGTCAAGTGGCGGCGACCAGGGTCGGTGACACAAATGAGTCGGTGATTGCACTGAAGAAACTCTTTATTGAGCTGACTTGCGCCCGAAAAAGAATTAAGCAACTCGGTGGCGGCGATAGCACAAACGTGCTCATCGATCATCGAACAAAGAATGCCCATCGCGCTCGTCAACACTCAATTTAAAGGATGCTCAGAAAAATCTAGATAACGTCGCAAACTGCTATCAGCACAAGCTGGAACATTGTAGAAAGACACACGTGTGGCCGGAATCTTCGAGACAGATCTCGGTGCAACTTGCCCTACAACTAAACTGATAAAGGTACGACTCGCGACATCGAGCATTAACAAACAAAGAATACAGAACTGATACGCAATCAAGAATCAGAGTGATAAGGCCGTATGCCGGCGGCTGTTAAAAAACTACAAATACAGTTTTGGAGGTTTCGCGGCATTACTCCCTCCTTAAAAAACATCGCCTCGCTGTCCCAAAACAAAACAACTTAAACATAAACACTACAAAGTTTAAACACCGCGGATTCATTACCGCGCGTAATATGGCTTCAGTCGTACAACATGTAGAATTTCTGGGCGTGCGCGTCGCCGTTGTGATGCTGACGTTCCGTCGGGAGTGACATCATAGTCCAGTGGTCCGACGCGGCGAATGATTTTGTTGGGCCCAAAGTTTCGACGCAACAACTTTTCACTCAGTCCGCGACGGCGAACAGGTGTCCAAACCCACACTTGGTCTCCTGGATTGTACTCTGCGTGGTGTCGTCGTAAGTTGTATCGTCGGCTGTCGGTGCGCTGTTGGTCTTTAATACGCAGCCGTGCGAGTCGTCGGGCTTCCTCTGCACGCTGCAGGTAGGCGGCGACGTCAAGGTTGTCCTCGTTGGTGACGTGCGGCCGCATTGCGTCGAGCGTCGTCGTGGGCCACCTGCCGTACACAAGCTTGAACGGGGTCGCTCTGGTCGTCTCCTGGACTGCCGTGTTATACGCGAAGATCACGTACGGCAAGATGGCGTCCCAGGTCTTGTGTTCAGCGTCGACGTACATGTCGATCATGTCCGCGATCGTTTTCATCAGGCGCTCCGTAAGGCCATTGGTCTGGGGATGGTACGCAGTTGTTCGTCGATGGCTGGTATGACTGTATTCCAGGATGGCTTGCGTCAACTCTGCCGTAAACGCCGTTCCCCTGTCCGTGATAAGCACTTCTGAGGTGCCATGTCACAAGAGAATTTGTTCGACAAAAAATCTGGTGACTTCTGCCGGGGTGCCATTTGGTAGTGCTTTTGCTTCGCGTAACGGGTGAGGTAGTCAGTGGCCACGATGATCCACTTGTTACCCATTGACAAAGCTGGAAAGGGGCCGAGGAGATCCATCACAATTTGTTGAAAGGGCAGGTCTGGGGGCAGAATCGGGTTTAGTAGTCCTGCTGGTCTGCTCGGCGGCGTGTTGCGTCGTTGCCACTCACGACACGTCTTCACGTAGTGGTAACTTCGGTAGGCAGCCGCAGCCTGTAGTACTTCTGCATTCGACGCAACGTGCGCTCAAATTCGAGATTGCCTGCTGTGGGCTCATCGTGCAACGCCTGCAGAATTTCCTGCCGGAGGTTTTTAGGCACTACAAGAAGCTGCGCGGTCCTGTTCGGTGCGAAGTTCTTCTCGAGGAGGCCATTGCTTAACGCGAACGATGATAAATGTCGCCTGAACACGCCAGGAGGGGAAGCGGTCTATCGTTCTAAATAATCTGCTAGCGCTTTCAGCTCAGGGTCTGATCACTGTTGTTTTGCGAAACTGCTGGTGCTTACCGATCCCAAAAAGGCGTCGTCGTCATCGTCCTTCGGGGGAGCGTCGACGGGAGCGCGGGATAAGCAGTGTGCGTCGGAATGCTTCCGGCCTGACTTATAGACTACAGTCATGTCAAATTCTTGAAGTCGTAGGCCCCTTCTGGCCAGGCGGCCGGGGGGTCTTTCAAATTAGCCAGCCAGCAGAGCGCGTGATTTTAGCTTACTACCATGCATGGTCGGCCGTATAGGTAAAGACGAAACTTAAAGTGGCCCAGATTATGTATCGTATGCGTCAGGGACAGCATGCGCAGTGCGGCCTCAAAATGTACAACTGATACGCAACAGCCGATACGCTGCTGTCCAAGCCATCTGTATAAATACGCGTTGCTCAAATAAAGCTGTGCTCTTTTCCCCCTGGCATTCGGTGTACCATGACGTCGATACATGGTGTCAGAAGTGGCTAACGCCGACGAGCAGACCGAAGAAATAAGCCACGAAATGGATTTCTTAAGGCCACCGGACGCACTTCACCTGAAAGGGGACATCGCAAAGAATTGGCAGCTGTTCAAGCAGAAGTTCCAGCTTTTCCTGACGGCGACAGAAACAGCAAAGCCTCGACCAGAGCCAACGAAAACAGCGCTACTGCTGACTACCGCAGGTGAAGAAGCAATTGAGGTATTTAACACCTTTACTTTTTCGGAAGATGAAAGCAGCAGTGACTACGCGACGGTAATCAAAAAGTTTGACGAGTATTGCGCAGCCCAGAGCAATGAAGTATATGAGCGCTACTTATTCAGAAGGCGAGTGCAGGAACCTGGCGAGCCATTCGAGCACTTTTTGAGAGATTTGAAGACTCAAGCACGACTTTGTAACTTTGCTGGGTTACTCGATTCAGTGATCAGAGACCAAATTGTTTTTGGTATAACTGACGACAAGATACGCGAGAAGTTATTGAGAGATAACAAGCTCACCCTCCAGAAAGCAGAACAGATCTGCAAGGCTGCCGAAGCAGCCGCGGCGCATAAGGAAATATGGGAACAAGACCATCATCAGGTCGACCCAGTCCACAAAACGAGCTCTACCCATCGTAAAAGGCAGCAGGCCTATATCTGCCAAAGCTGCGCACGAACGCACGCACCGCGGAGCTGCCCTGCTTTTGGTCGTACTTGTTATAAGTGCCAGCGGAAAAACCACTTTGCGGTCTGCTGTAAAGCAAAGCAGCAAATAAGTGAGCTCACTGGTTCCGAGGAAGAGTTCGATGTACTCAACGTGGCTGTCAGAAACACTGTCCGTGAGCGCGATTGGCTTGCTCAAGCACAAGTTGGCAACTTGTCGGTGTGCATGAAAGTTGACACCGGTTCACAAGCCAATATTCTTCCCCTCAGTGTCCTAAACAAGATGCTGCCAAAACCACCGCTGAAGCCCAGTTGCGTGACATTGCGGTCCTTCGGCGGAAGCGAAATTCAACACTTTGGCACGATCACTACGGAAGTGAAGCTTAATGGTCACAACGCCGTTCTACAGTTTTTCATTGTGCGCAAAGGGCAAGCGATACTAGGCCTTCAAGCCTGCGAACGCCTTAGACTCCTTTCGCGGCAGGTGCACGCCGTGTCTCAAGATTCAACACAAACAGTGGTAGACGAATTCCGTCATCTGTTCAGCGGCACGGGTTGCGTTGAGCGTCGATACCATATGGTACTCCGCGATGACGCCGTGCCGGTAGTGCAGCCAGCGCGACGAGTTCCACTAGCCTTGCGGGAGCCACTACGGGAAGAGCTGCGACGCATGCAACAGGGTGGAATCATTTCCAAGGTGTCGGAGCCCACTGACTGGGTAAGCCCTCTTGTGATAGTACGAAAAAAGGATGGAAAACTTCGGGTATGCATGGACCCCAGGAAGATTAATGAATGTATTAATAGAGAACATTACCAGATGCCAACGCGAGAAGACATAGAGGCGGAGCTGGCCGGGGCAACTGTTTTTTCGCGCCTCGATGCGAACGCCGGATTCCACCAGATACCCTTGGACGAGGAAACGTCAAAACTGTGCACATTTGCAACGCCTTTCGGGCGGTACCGTTTTCTTAGGTTACCTTTTGGGATTTCATCTGCTTCAGAGGTTTTCCAAAAGATTCTGAATGAAATCTTCGATGGACTACAAGGTGTTAGAGTATATGTTGACGACGTATTAGTCTGGGGCAAATCGATGAAAGAGCACAATGACCGGCTGAGGCTAGCGCTAGAAGCGGCAGAACGAGCTGGCTTGACTTTCAACCCGACCAAATGCACAGTTGGCGTGACAGAAATAGAATTCCTAGGTGACACAATCAGCGGTGAGGAAGTAAGACCTAGCCACTCATTGATACAATGCGTGACGCAAATGCCTGAGCCGAAGGACAAACAAGCAGTGCAAAGAATGCTCGGCGTAGCAAACTACTTCAGCAAATTTCTGCCATCGTTGGCGCGCAGGACAGCACTACTACGAGGTTTGCTAAAGCAGGGCACTGTGTTTGAATGGACGGCGAACCACGCCAAAGAGTGGAACCAGCTTTGCGACAGCATGAGCAAACAACCACTCCTATCGCTTTTCGACCCTGCAAAAGAAACTAAAATTTCATGCGATGCATCGCAAAACGGCTTAGGTGCTGCATTATTACAGCTTCACGATAATGAGTGGAAGCCGGTCGCATACGCGTCTAAAGCTCTGACGGAAGCCCAGCAGCGATACTCGCAGATAGAAAAAGAAGCCATGGCGATTGTGTACGGTTGTGAAAGGTTCAATCATTTCACATACGGTCGTCACATTATCGTGGAAACCGATCATCAACCTTTGATAGCGATATCTCAAAAAGCGATTGGTGACATGCCGCCAAGGCTGCAACGCTTCTTTCTGCGACTGCTTCGTTACGATATCAAGATTGTTTTTGTTCCAGGAAAGCACCTCTTCCTGGCCGATATGCTGTCCCGGGCTTCACTCAACTGTGACAAGACCGACATCGACAGCCAAGATGCACAAGTACACGCCGTGAGTGTAGTTTCGTCTCGCGTGAGCCATAGAACTTTAACTCGACTGGTCGCCGAGACAAACAAAGATGAATATCTGTGCAGTGTACTCAAAAGTCTGAGAGAAGGTGCACCGGTTGAAGGTCAGCTGAAGCCATTTACTGGCGAGCTCTCGCAGGTTCAGGGCGTTTTGTTAAAGGGCTCCAAAGTGGTGATTCCCACTACCATGAAGCACGAAATTCTGGAAAAAATTCACCAAGGCCACTTGGGTATAAGCAAATGCAAATCCAGAGCCCGGGAAGCGATATTCTGGCCAGGCATGAATAGTGCCATTGAAGCCTTTGTCCAGAAATGCGCAGTCTGCCGGAAATATGCATACAGCCAGCCGCGTGAGCCGCTGCAGATGCGCTCAGTGCCCACGCAAGCGTGGTACCGAGTTGGAATCGACATTTTTTACTATGGGGGTAGACCTTATCTTTGTGTTTACGATGCGCTCTCAAGCTTTCCGGAGGTGGAATTACTTCAGGATACATCGGCCAGGACTGTCATTCAAGCAACAAGCGCTATTTTCGCTAGATATGGCATACCAATGGAGGTATGCTCAGACAACGGACCCCCTTTTTCAAGCTACCAGTTCGCTGCATTTGCAAGAGAATATGATTTCCAGCACATTACTTCTAGCCCTAGATACCCACAGTCGAATGGCCTGGCAGAAAAGGGGGTACAGGTGGTGAAGCGAATATTAAAGAAAACTGCTGAAGCCAATCATGATTTCTGGCTTGGTTTGCTCGCTTACAGGACAACCCCACTGGAAGGTGCTGCGGCACCCGCAGAGATTCTTCAGGCCAGAAAGCTACGAACAACGCTACCAGACACTCAAGAAGGTCCCAGTTTGCATATTGCCAAGCATCGCCAGAGTAAGAGAGACCGGCAACTCCTACCACCCCTGAGACAAGGTGACGTTGTGCGCGTGAAGAAAGTTGTCTGGGACAAAAAAGCAAAGGTCGTGCAGCGCTGTGCTGGACCAAGGTCCTACAATGTTCTAACAGAAGACGGCAGACTTCTGCGTCGCAATCGAAAACATCTCATGTCTACGAAAGAAAACTTTCTGAGTGAACTTGACGACGACAGCGATGACACCATTGAGGACAGCACGCCGCAGCATCAGCCGCGACCAGTGACATCTGATGGTGATGCAGTGTCAAGCGCTCCGGGGTTAAGACGATCGCAGAGACAACGTGCACCCCCGCGACGCTTGGAATACGGCAGAGACTTTCAGCAAATGTCTTAAGTTATTCTTTTGTGCACTGAGCCCATGTCGTGCTTGCAACTTTGCTTTGTTGTTGTTTTTAGTTTTCTTTCCAAAAGAAGGAAGATGTATCGTATGCGTCAGGGACAGCATGCGCAGTGCGGCCTCAAAATGTACAACTGATACGCAACAGCCGATACGCTGCTGTCCAAGCCATCTGTATAAATACGCGTTGCTCAAATAAAGCTGTGCTCTTTTCCCCCTGGCATTCGGTGTACCATGACGTCGATACAGATTATCGCGAGGCACTCCTTCTCGGTCGTCGAGTAATTTACTTCGGCTTTTGTGAGGGACCTGCTAGCGCACGCGATTACGTTCTCCTGTCCGGCACTCTTCTGGACGAGAACGGCTCCTAGGCCCATACTGCTCGCGTCGGTGTCAATTTCGGTCTCGACGTTTTCATCAAAGTGGCCAAGTACAGGAGGGCACAGAAGGCGGCGCTTAAGTTCGTTTAAGCCTTCTTCTTTAGGCGCTTCCCATTTAAAAGGTACGTCAGCCTTTGTAAGCTGCGTCAACGGTTCGGCAATGCGCGAAAGGTTTCTGACAAATCGTCGATAATAAGCGCACAGTCTAAGGAATCGGCGCAAAGCTTTCTTGTCGGCAGGCGGTAAGAATTGTACGATTGCAGCTGTTTTCTCCGGGTCTGGGCGAATACCATCCTTGCTAACGATGTGACCTAGGAACCGCAGTTCTTCGTAGGCGAAGTGCCACTTCTCTGCTTTTAGCGTTAGTCCCGATGACTTGATGGCTTCCAGCACTGTCTGCAGTCGTTTTAAGTCGGTCTTCAAAGTTTGACGAGAAGACAATAACGTCGACCAAACATGCCAAACAAACTTGCCACTTCAGGCCTGCCAGAACTGTGTCCATTACTCGTTGAAACGTGGCTGGTGCGGAGCAGAGGCCAAATTGTATCACCTTCAACTCAAAAAGGCCGTCCGGTGTGATGAATGCGGTCTTCACGCGATCTATTTCGTCGACCTTAATTTGCCAATATCCACTCTTCAGGTCCATCGATGAGAAGTACCTTGCATTGCAGAGCCGGTCGAGAGTGTCGTCGATGCCGGGAAGCGGGTATACATGCTTCTTAGCTATGCTATTCAAGCGGCGGTAACCAACGCAGAAGCGAAGTGTGCTGTCTTTCTTCTTCACCAAAACGACTGATGCCGCCCAGGGGCTGTTCGCTGGCTCGATTACGTCATCAAGCAGCATTTCCTCAACATGATCGCGTATGGCCTGTCTTCTCGCGGCGATACACGATAGGGGCTTTGGCGCAGAAGTCGGGCGTGTTCGTTCGTTATAATGCGGTGCTTGGCCAGTGGTGTTTGTTGTACCTTTGATGATGACGAGAAGCACTCCCTGTAACTTCGAAGAAGACTGCGAATCTGGTCTTTCCTGCTTTGGGTCAATGTCGGGTTGATGTCAAATGTAGGCTGACGGAAATGGTCCGCTGCGTCTACCAGTGGTTGGTCGTGGAGGGCGAATACATCTTTGAGGTCCGCTAATTCGTCTAGAAAAGCTATCGCCATGCTCTTGTTGAGATGCCGGTATGCTTCGGTGAAGTTTGTTACCAGCACCTGAGCTTGTCCTCTCCGGAATTTCGCGATGCCTCTTGCGATGCCGACACCTCGTTCTAAGAGCAATTGGAAATGTCCTTCGACGATGCCTTCAGCGGTTTCGATGTTTGCGCTACCTACGCAGACTGCGACGCTTGATCGGGGCGGCATGGTCAACTCTCCATCGAGGATGTTTAGAGCGATGTGTTGTGTCGAAGTAGTCGTAGCAGGTATGGCTTTGTCTCCAGAGTGGTTGATGAGCTTGGATCGCAGTTCGATGATAACCATATGTTCATTTAGAAAGCACATGCCTAAAATCACGTCGCAGGAGCACTGCTGCAAGACTACAAAGCTGGTGGGGTAAGTACGTCCATTTACGGTTATTCTTGCAGTGCATCGTCCCGATGGAGTAATCAGGTTGCCACCTGCGGTGCGAATCAGCGGGCCATCCCAACCGGTGGTAACATTCCTGAGCTGAGAGGCTAACGGCCCATTGATGAGGGAATAATCAGCTCCGGTGTGTACTAGGGAAGCGAATCTGCGACCGTCGACGTCAACTTCAAGTTCGCTTATTCGCGTCCTCGCATTGCACGTGGGCCTTAGTGTCCGATCTACGCTGCGTCGTTTCTTCAGATCATGGCCGGGGCATACCGTTGTTATTTCGCTGGGCTGCGGTGTCGGCTTGCACTCTGGTCGCGTTGTCGTCTATGTCGTCGTGTGGATCGGCAATGAAATGGCTGCGTCGTCGTTAGTGGTTGTCGGCGGGCCGTTGAGCAACCTCACCTCCAAAGGTTGCTGCCTTTAGTTTCCCCTACGGGGGCTAGGAGATCGTCCTTGCACGTAACCGCGGCATGGCGACGCAAATCGGGCGACGAGTGCTCTCCGATACGCAGGAAGTCGTTGATTTCCTGTGGTCGCTCGCCAGGACGGGGTCATGGGGCGTCGACAGCGAAACCACGGAGACCGATCCCCCTGTACGGGCAGTGACGGAGGACGTGTGCTGCCTCACCACAATAGAAGCAGAGCGGTCGGTTGTTAGATGTCCTCCAGGCGTCGCATTTACTAGGGGCTTGGAGATCGTTGGTAGACTTGGCGGGCGGGGGCCAAGGGGCGGCTTTCGGGGTCAGGATGGTAGCGACGAGGGCTTGGGAGGTCGCGTCGGGGTGCAGAACGACGTAATGCAGCAGCATAGTTCATCGCTGCTGATTCATGCACTAGAGCCGTCGGAGTCGTCGGTTGAGGATCGCCCAGTGCCTGCTGGACTTCTTGCCGTACGACCTACACGAGCGTCGCCACCTGGGGTTGTAATGATGGCAGCAATCGCCGGAGCTCCTCTCGCATGATCTTCCGGATGAGGTCCCGAAGATTCTATCCGCTTGCAGATGCGCTGTGGTAGTAGCTTGAGTACTCTGGTTGAATTGGTTGATCGTAGTGGCGCATCATGGTGTCCAACGTCTTCTCAATGGTAGACGGTTCCGTTCCAAATTCCGCCACTGTTTTTGGCGGATTCGGACAAGACCTGCAAAAAGCGATTCTTTAACGCCTCGCATTAAAAATGTGACTCTCTCACCTTCGGTCATATTATGGTCGGCGCAGCGAAGAGGCTCTTCATCTCCTCAACGTACGCCAGGACAAGCTCGTTAGGGAGTTGGTGTCTTGACGGAAGCAGGGCCTGGGCTTCTTCCTTTCGGCCGACGCTTGAAAGGCAGTCAAAAACACCTCCTTAAAAATCTCGCAATCCTTCACAGTGGCCTCATGATTTTCGAACCAAACTCGGGCATGTCCATGAAGAACAAAGTAGACTTGCCTGAGTTTCAGCCATTGAATTCTGCCACACGGTCAAAAAGGTCTATCCAGTCTTCCGCATCTTCAGTGGGCATTCTTTGGAAGATGGGGGACTCCCTCGGCTGCACGAAGACGACTGGTGCTGTTGACTGGGCCATTTCTAAAGTTGATGCCTTCCGGAGTCGAACGGGGTCAGGCAGCAGACTGTGTTCGGGTTGTAGGCCTTGGAGTCGGCGGCTGGCTCGGTGACCTGTAGGCTGGTCTTCCAGGACGACAGGAACAAGTCGGAGGTCTTTGCTTGAAAGATCAAGGGCAGCACGTGGTGGTGACCAGGGTCGATGACACAAATGAAGAGTCGGTGATTGCTCTGAAGACACTCTTTATTAGGCTGACTTGCGCCCGCAAAAGAACTAAGCAACTCGGCGGCGGCGATAGCAAGAAACGTGCTCGTAGATCGTCGAACAAGGAATTCCCGTCGCACTCGTCAACGCTCAATTTAAAGGCTGCTCAGAACAATCTAGATAACGTCGCAAACTGCTATCAGCACAAGCTGGAACATTGTAGAAAGACACACGAGTAGCCGGAATCTTCGAGACAGATCTCGGTGCAACTTGCGCTACAACGAAACTGATAAAGGTACGACTCGCGACATCGAGCATTAACAAACAAAGAATACAGAACTGATAAGCAATCCAGAATCAGAGTGATAAGGCCGTATGCCGGCGGCTGTTAAAAAACAACAGTTTTCAAGGTTTCGAGGCAATATTAAGAAATTATATGTGTCAAGTTAGAACTGTCATTGCAAACGTATTGTAGACAAGCTGATTAATTGGTATTAGGAACCTTCTAAGCAGTTCATTTTACAGGATAAGGAAAATCCCGTGATCTTTATGGCAATTTCTACAACATTTCTATACTTTAAAATGGAACTTCATTCATTTTGTCATCATGAGACATTATATATGAGGAAACTTTAGAGAAGATTTGTGGGTTTAAAAAGTACCTTCCCTCCTTCTGAACAAAAGTTTAGTTTAAAAACTGCCTTGAACGAAGCTTTTGATAATAAAGAGTTTGGAAATGTAGTTTTCGGAGGGATTGTTTTCTCGAAAAAAAATTTAACTTGAAAAAATATGAGTTCAATTACTTCTGAACATGTTATTTCATTTTAGGGCCACAACTAATTAAAGTGCTTTGCTGTATGGCTTGAGTCCTCCTCTTCAACACAACGCGGCTAAGGGGCTATCACTCCAAGTTGTCTTCTCTATTTCTAGTTTTGCAACTCCGTAGCGCCCTTGTCTGCGCTCGTGAAATGCTTTCTTTGGTTGCTTGTTTGACGTGCCTCTTCCCCTGCGCCCCACAATCTAACTCCAGATTGTAGAGTATGCTCCTGGTAGCGAGCTAACAGCGTTAGAAGGTCGCATGCAGCGTTTCAGTCAATCTCCAAGCTTCTGTTCCAGTTTGTCAGCCAATCCGTGGTTGCAGTGCAGGCGTCCACCTAGAGGAGAAATGTGCTTTTTTATAAAACAAAATTAGTAGTGCTTCCACTCCGGAAGGCCTCGTAACTGTGCAGAGGCCGTGGCCTCCAATTTACCCCTCATCCGAGGGACAAGTCTTGTCTGGTTCATCAGTTGGGTGGCAAGCATATCTTCCTCCTAGGAAGAGCGAGATCTGCTCAGGATGGGCCCGACTTCACGCGGCTGCGCGCAGGCCCGAAGATAATTATAGACGTCGGCCTCTAACCAATTCATAAATGTATGTGTATAAGCCCCGCCGGGGTGGCGCAGTGGTTAACGGCGCTCGACTACTGCTCCCAAGGACGCGGGATCGAATCCCGGCCTCGGCGGCCGCTTTTCGGTAGAGGCGAAAAGCAAGGCGCCCGTGTGCTGTGCGATGTCAGCGCACGTTAAAGAACCCCAGATGGCCGAAATTTCCGGAGTCCTCCACTACGGCGTTTCTCATAGCCATAGTTGTTTTGGGACGTTAAACCCCACAAACCACACCAAACCAAATATAAAATTAACCTATATACACTTAGGCGGAGCCACACTTTACCTGACTATGCCGGTTTTTTATGCTACATTCGGGGAAAAAAAAGAAAAATGCCAGATTGTGATTTCGAGCGCGTTAATCAGTATAAGCTGAGTTAAAGCTTAGAGAATTCTTACGCGATAGCTCACACTGCTCCCCTGAAAAGCAGCTGCCCCCAGCTGCCCCCATAGATGGCGGTTTCAAACATTCATCAATGATTGACAGCGTCTTGAAAACTAAATCACATGACAATGATCGGGAATTTCAAACAACCTAAATTCGTGGAAGGATCCAAATGAGGTTAACATGGGGAGGAGGTTCCTCTAATTGGGTTATTTCAGAAAGTAGAAGCAATTCTATAAAATAAATCTGTCGTCTTTATTGCTCGCATCTAGGTAATCTGCATTCCAGGCGGGTTCATCAAGCATATATACGTATAGCTTTTTTGCAAAGGTTACGAAGGGTCCTGGATGCCAAGCATCCTCGAGAGACACCTAGGAACGCTTTATAATGTGTATGACTTGATAACGTACGTTCCTTAGGTGTACTAATGTTCAAGTTACAGTAACTAAAAATTCTGAATAATGAAAGCAAGACATCCCGGTAGGAAAAGGCAAAAGAGCTATAGCGTCTACTTGTAAGGGGGAGCTTAAGAGTTTTCCTAACGGTTTAGTGACCGGATGCCTGTCCATTGTCGATCAAGATCTGCAGCGGCAAAACGAATGAGGTCACGAGCACAGAGCACTTATGAATTTGTATCAATCCCATATTAACATATCACCTTATTTTAATTAGGCGAACACAACAACCTGAGCCTGCAGTCGACAGCGCCCGTCTATTTACCCCCCTGTGAAGCAAACATGGCGGCGTAATAACTGCCAGCTTTCAGGACCGAGAAGGGGCTGCTCAATCGACCCCGTATGGCAAATTATGGATGACTGCTTAGGAGCAGCCTAGGCAGAATCGCGCTCGTTTCAAATTTTTTTTATCAACTCGCCATTTTTGGCCACGCTGTATACTTAGTGCGAGTCAATCCGTACGTAACTTCCCGAGTAATGAAACACAAGGAAGAAATCGCTGTCAGCCATTTTAAAACGGCAGGCGTGAAAGCACAGTGGTGGGTGGTTGAGTCGCAGTTAAAATGTTTTAATTTAGTCAGTGACATCAACAGTGACAGCTCTTGTATGGCGAGTGAATTCCTTCAGTTCTTCGAGGGAGCATTCGATAAAGACTACGCTCTAATTATCTAACTACTATGCTACTATTGTTTCTCTCCAATTCAGTACAATTCCTTTCTTCCGCCCACCTGAATGATTTCAATTCATGCATTTCAACGCCATGAGGCGAGATGAAATCAGAAGGAAATTGAAATCGAATGAAATAGTTTTGCCAGCACCCCTCGCTGAGGTTACCGATACATCACCTTACCAGTAATCAGCCTGTAATAAAAGCTGCCATTACGGAGGTAGTGATAAAAAGTACGCTGCTCGAGCTTCATATGCGCCTGCTAGCATGTGTTAACAAATCGCGCTTTCTAATTACATACGCCACTCTAATGAGACACATCACCGCGTTGTCTCTTTTTAGTTAAAAAGCCTCGGTGCCTTAGTATAAGCTATTTGCCATTGTGTTGAATGCGCTCTGCTGAAACTTAGAAACTTCCTGTTCCCAAGATTTTTATCTGTTGCTGGCAGCAAGAAACCACAAGAAGACGCTTACCGGCTATTTCATCGGTTTCGATCGAAAACATCCATCGAAAGGTGTACCTTAAAAATGTATATATTTCTACTATATATAACTTAGGCCATAAAGCCTAATTGTACCTACGAACCAGTTTCTCAAGAGTCCAAGAGACCTGGTTCCTCAAGGCAATCCTTCTTACACTAGTAGTTAGGGCGCCGCCGCTGCGTGGCGTCTACTTCGTTAGTGTCGCGGGTAAAAATATAATGTCCTGACAGAGACAAGGGTAGAAGGACCGATGATTATGGTCATCCAGGTGAGCGCTGAAGGAAGAATGGCCGAGTAAATGTGAAGGCAGGGCAAAACAAGCGAAAATGCTTTTCGCTTTCCAGGAAACCTTCACGCGACCTTCATACAGGTCACATGTAGTTACTAATAATCGAAAAATAAAATGTGCTAAAATGGCGAAATGAAAATGTTCGTCGCGTTCAGTTCAGTTTAGTCGTTCAGTCGTGTCCGACTCTTCGTGACCCTATGGACCATGTCACGCCACGCTTTCCGGTCCCTCACTATCTTCCTAACATCACATAACTTCATCTGCAGTGCCTCGAGGATGCCATTTAACCATCGCGTTCGCTGCCTACCCCTTCTCCGGCGACCCTCAACCTTTCCCAACATCAAATCTTTCTCCAGCGACTCCTCGCTTCTCATCAGATGACCAATGTAGCTGAGCTTTAGCATTAAAATTTGACCCTCCAATGAGCAGTCAGGGTTTATGGTCGACAATATCGACTGATTTGATCTTCTGGCAGTCCAAGGAACTCTCAAGAGTCTTCGCCAGCACCACAATTCAAACGCGTCAATTCTTCGGCGTTACTCAATTGAAATCCGTACGCAAAGTTTTAGAGGGAAACAAAAAAATGCATGCGAGCAAAATCACGCAGATTTCAGGTAATTTCCTTGAAAAAATTTCATCGCGGCTTTCTATGACATAATTCAAGGCGAACGTCAGAATAAAAAATTACAGGATTGTGTCGTCTAGCCTCTCTTGCGAGCTTAAAGGCGAAAGTCTTCTCTCCTTCTTTTCTTCATCTGTCTTGCGTGTTTGTGCACTCGTTATAGTTTCATTATTTTGTTTTCTCTAGGCTTGTCGTGATAACCTATCGCGACGTCCCCTTGGCAAATTATGTTGAGGTCGGAACCTATTGCGACGTCTCGCTGACACATCTCGCGAGCAGATCTAGCCGACGCGAGATATTCCCCTTAAGCCCAGAAAGGCTTTGTAACCTTAAAAGATAATATTGTACTGTGATAGTCAGCACTTCAGCCATCGACATGCACCAGTGCGTTGTGCAACGAAGACAAAGAAGAAGTACGCTGGGCTCGCCGTTGCAAGGTCCTCTCCTCACAGCTCTCCATCTGAGCGTCAATAAACGCCCTATTACAATTGGTGGAGGTGCTGGGTGCGATCCCATACAAACTAGAACTGGGAAGCCGTACACTACCCTCTACAACCGCCATGCAAAACGAGTCCACTTCTACGCTGCCGGCCGTTCCACCCACGATCATGTATTCTGGCGTCGTGCGCCAGCGTGACCCTTGCTTCTTCAGTGGCACGGCCGACCAAGATGTCGACGACTGGCTGTCATCGTATGAGAGTAAGCAGCTACAACAAGTGGGATGACTCATACAAGCTCAGTAACGTCATATTCTATCTGACGGACGTGGCGAACCTCTGGTTTCGCAACCATGAGGCTGACCTGTCATCTTGGTCGACATTTAAAAAGAATTTCGCGGAAGTGTTCGGCCGCCCGGCAGTGCGTAAGCTTCGTGCCGAACAACGTTTGCACGATCGTGTTCAGCGCGCTGATGAGACCTTTACCAGCTACATAGAAGACATCGTTGATCTCTGCAAACGAGTCGACCCGGCCATGCCGGAAGCGAACAAAATCCGCTACATCCTCGAGGATATTTCTGAGGACGCCTTCCAGATGCTGGTAGCGAAAGATCCCACCAGCGTTAGTGAACTCGTGAAGCTTTGCCAGAGCTACGACGAGCTCCGCAAGCGGCGCGCTTCTAGGCGCCGCTCCAGTGTGTGCGACGAAGGCGTATCCGAAATTAGCCCTGGGTGGTTCGCCAACTTCTGAAGGGAGCCCGCTGAATCAACAGATCAAAGATTTTATTCGTGAAGAGGTCGCACGTCAAATCTCACTCCTTCCCCATTTTCAAGACTCGGGCCGCCTCGTTCCTGAACTGGCTCCATCTTTGGCCCCTACTATACGCCGTGTCGTGCAAGAACACGTCGCTGATGTCTTGCCGTCCAACCCCGTGCTGCCGCCTGTGACGGCACCTCTCACGTATGCCCAAGTAACAGCTAGGTCACCACCTTCGCCCACGTCTGGCTCCTATGTACAGGTCCCTGCCTACCGTTCACCGCCGCATGCTGAGCCTTCGTTCCAAGCCCCACCCTCAAGGTTCCGCCCACACCCTATGAAACCTTGGCGTACTACGGACAACCTTCCGATTTGCTGTGCCTGCGGTCGGCCGGGCCATGTTGCACGCCTTTGTCGCCAGCGCCTCCAACCTTCACAGCCTGACATTCGACTTTACCCGTACGATACCGACTCACGCTCGCAAATGATTCCGCCCGGTTCTCAATTTGTCTCACAAGATCGCCAAACCTATGCCACTCGTCGATCACATTCTCCTCGGCGCCGATCGCTTTCTCCAATGCTGCGACGTTCTACTAGCACCGTTGAGGGAAACTAACAGTCGCAGTTCCGGGGGCAAGAACTGCGCTTGTTTCGAATTCCTCAAGTCCTCCGTGTCGTCCCACTAATGTTATCAAAGTTTCTGTAGAAGGAGCCACAGTTCTCGCTCTCGTCGATACCGGTGCAGCCGTCTCCGTCATCAGTGAAGCGCTCTGCCGTCGAATTCGCAAAGTGACCACTCCGATTTCCGACTTTTCGCTCCGCACCGCCTCATCACAACACATTCACCCCTCCGCATCTTGCACAGCCCGTGTGCTCATACAAGACGTCTTGTACCCCATCGAGTTTATTGTTCTGCCGAACTGCTGGCATGATATCATCCTCGGATACGATTTTCTATCGACTCATCAAGCCGTTATTGACTGTGCTCGTGCGCAAATTGCCTTCGCCCCACTCTGTGATGCCCCCTTCTGTGATACCCCTCCCCGCACTGCAAAACTCGTCGCCCATGACACCGACATTCCTCCGTTCTCTGCTGCCCTCGTACCACTGTCTTCTGAATGGGTAACTCCTTTGACTGCGATTTTTACACCTTCCGAAGCCGCCTCCCGTCATCCCTGCCTCCTTTTTCCGTTCGCAGTTCTCGAAATTCAAGACGGCAAGAGTGCACTTTACGCCTCGAACCCATTTTCTTGCCCAGCAGTCCTGCTCCGTGGCGAATGCATTGGACGTCTTGAAGAGCTTGATCCCGGTCATATCACCACTCTTGCTGACTCAACCCCCTCCTTCGACGTTAGTCTGTGCTCTTACGATGTTGCGACCGCTTCGACGCCCTCCGACGTTTTCCAACATGCTATTGATGCTGATCTTCCACTTGCGCAACGTGATCAACTTGTCGCCCTCTTGCAGAACTTCGCTTCTTCATTCGACCTTCCTCAAACTGACTTGGGCCGCACGTCTGTCGTAGAGCACACCATCGACACCGGCAAAACCGCACCTTTGCGCCAGCGCCCCTATCGTGTGTCGGCTTCGGAGCGCCAAGTAATTGCTGATCATGTGGACGACATGCTCCGTCGTGGTGTCATTCGGCCATCCCACAGTCCCTGGGCGTCTCCAGTTGTGTTGGTACCTAAGAAAGATGGCTCCTTCCGGTTTTGTGTCGACTACCGCCGGCTCAACAAGATCACGCGCAAGGACGTCTATCCTCTGCCACGCATCGATGACGCACTGGACTGCTTGCAGGGCGCCGAGTTTTTCTCCTCGTTGGGTTTACGATCTGGCTACTGGCAGGTGCCAATGGATGACGCTGACCCCTCTAAAACTGCCTTCATCACACCAGATGGATTATATGAATTCAACATCAAGCCCTTTGGGCTTTTCAACGCCCCGGCCACATTTGAACGCCTCATGGACACTGTGCTTCGTGGATTCAAGTGGCGAACCTGTCTTTGCTATCTCGATGATATCGTAGTCTTTTCTACCAATTTTCAGTCCCACCTGCTCCGACTGAAGGACGTTCTCACTTGTCTCGCTACCGCCGGCCTCCAACTGAATCTGAAGAAGTGCCGCTTCGCTGCTCGCCGACTAACTATTCTAGGTCATGTCGTTTCTAAGGATGGCATTCTTCCCGATCCCACCAAAATTCGTGCAGTCGCCGAATTACGCCCAAAATCACTGAAGCAGCTACGAAGTTTCATCGGCCTGTGCTCCTACTTTCGCCGCTTCATCTTATTTCGCCTCTATTATTGCTCCTCTCATCCATCTCCTCTCGGGCAGCTCCGACCTCTCCGCATGGACACCTGCTTGTGATGACGCCTTCAACACCTTACGCCGTCTTTTGGTTTCGCCTCCCATCCTCCGCCACTTCGACCCGAATGCGCCAACTGAGATTCACACTGACGCTAGCGGTATTGGGATAGGCGCCGTTCTCACCCAACGCAAACCTGGTATCCGAGACTATGTGGTGGCGTACGCAAGCCGCACCTTGACCAAGGCAGAGTCAAATTATTCTGTTACGGAAAGAGAATGCTTGGCCATTATTTGGGCCATCGGCAAATTCCGTCCGTATGTCTATGGCCGACCATTTTATGTGGTCACTGAAATCACGCTCTGTGCTGGCTGGCGTCCCTCAAGGACCCGTCCGGCCGCCTTGCTCGCTGGGCTCTTCGCCTCCAAGAGTATGACATTCGTGTCATATATCGCTCAGGCCTCAAGCATAGTGACGCGGACGCTCTTTCGCGCTCACCGCTGCCTCCCTCTTCGTTGTCTGATGAGATCTGCGCCTACGATTTGTCTTCGCTTGCCACTATCGACATGGCCACGGAACAGCGGCGCGACCCGTGGATATCTGCACTTCTGGACTTTTTTTCAAGCCACTCTCCAGGTCGTTTGTCTAGGGCGCTTGCCCGCCAAGCTCACCATTTTTCAATTCGTGACGGGCTGCTCTATCGCCGCAATTATCTTCACGACGGAAGGAAGTGGCATTTAGTCATCCCCCGTCATCTCCGCGCCGAAATTTGTGCTGCTTTCCATACTGACCCCAGTGCGCCCACGGCGGAGTGTTGAAAACCTACACGCGCTTGCGTCTACGCTTCTTCTGGCGTGGAATGTACCGCTTTGTCCGCCATTTTGTCCGCTCTTGCCAGTCTTGCCAAGGCCGAAACATTCCTCTGAAGTCTCCTGCTCCATTGCAGCCGTTGCCCTGTCCTGCCCGTCCGTTTGATCGCGTCGGCATAGATCTATACGGTCCCATTCCTACAACTTCAGCTGGCAACCGCTGGATTATCGTGGCAGTGGATAATCTGACCCGCTACACTGAGACATCATCACTGCCCTCTGCTTCCGCACGCGACGTGGCTGCCTTCATTCTGAAAAACCTGGTTCTTCGCCATGGTGCACCTCGCGAACTGCTCAGTGACCGCGGACGCGTTTTCTTATCAGACGCTCTTGAGGCTGTCCTGAAAGAATGCCGCATCATACACCGCACCGCTACCTCGTACCACCCTCAGACGAATGGACTGACAGAACGTTTCAACCGCACTCTCGGTGACATGCTGGCTATGTACGTGAACACCGACCATTCCATTTGGGACCAAGTTCTACCGTTTGTTACTTACGCATATAACACCGCGGCACAGACCACTACTGGATTCTCTCCATTCTTTCTCCTTTACGGGCGCGAGCCACCCTGTACCACGGACACGCTTTTTCCCTACCGCCCTGACGTTTCCGAATCTTTCCCGCTATCCGATGCCGTCACATACGCAGAAGAATGCCGTCAGGTCGCCCGCTCTCTCACAACAGAAAATCAGTGGGAACAAAAATACCTCCGTGATACCGGCGAAGCTTCGTCATATCTCCCGAACTCTGTGGTGTGGCTCTGGGTGCCCTCCACAATCCCTGGCCTTTCAAAGAAATTTCTTGCTCGCTACCACGGGCCATATAGGGTCCTCCAGCAAACATCTGCAGTCAACTACGTAGTTGAGCCCGTCACGCCCTCTGCGGACTTGCGTCGCCGTGGTCGTGAAACAGTTCACGTGGACCGATTGAAGTCATTCTATGACCCCGCTGTGCTTTCCGCGCCATAAGTCGCCAGGATGGCTCCTTTTTTTTACCCGGGGGGAAAATGTACTGTGATAGTCAGCACTTCAGCCATCGACATGCACCAGTGCGTTGTGCAACGAAGACAAAGAAGAAGTACGCTGGGCTCGCCGTTGCAAGGTCCTCTCCTCACAGCTCTCCATCTGAGCGTCAATAAACGCCCTATTACAATATATAATGATCCAAGCAGCGCAAACTATTGGCACAATATTGTGATGCGTAGGTAATGTACTGGTCCTAAATAGGGCTGAACATTTCACAACGTAGTACCAAGATTACCCCGGAAAGAGACTGCGGCCATGAAATTAGGAGACGCCTGCTTCTGGGAAAGAGAGCCATGCTAGCCTTGACCGCCTAGTAAAGAGCAGAGACATTACACTGCCAAACAAGATCCGTATAACTCGTGCTATGGTCTTTCCAGTAGTGATGTATGGATGGGAGAGTTGGACTGTGAAGAAGGCTGACCGCCGAAGAAATGACATGTTTGAATTGTGGTGCTGGCGGACACTCTTGAGAGTTCCTTGGACGGTCAGAAGATCAAATCAGTCGATATTGTCGACGATAAACCCTGACTGCTTTTATACTCATCTACCCCTCTCCCCCAGTGCGGGGTAGCAAACCAGTTCCTTTACCGGTTAACCTCCCTGCCTTTCCTCCTCATCTTCCTCCTCCTCCTCCTCCTGACTGCTCATTGCAGGGTCAAATTCTAAAGTTAAAGCTCAGCTACTTTGGTCATCTGATGAGAAGAGAGGAGTCACTGGAGAAATATTTGATGTCGGGAAAGGTTGAGGGTCGCCGTAGAAGGGGTAGGCAGCGAACGCGATGGTTAGATGGCATCCTCGAGGCACTGCAGATGAAGTTATGTGATGTTAAGAAGATAGTGAGAGACCGGAAAGCGTGGCGTGATATGGTCCATAGGGTCACGAAGAGTCGGACACGACTGAACGACTGAGCTGAAGTACCAATATTGGGTTGACAGTCTGTGCTGACCGGGTAGGGGACACCTGAAATCCATCTTTAAGCGAAAACGTTAATTTCCTTTAATTGCCCGTCTGATGGCTGCCCTTGCGAATACTCGTTTGTGCACATGAACTTTGCTATTGGTCTTATCAGTATTCCCTTTATAATTGGCCTCTATAATTAGTCTTGAACTCACTAGCACAAAACTGCAAGTTGCCGCATTATCTCAAAAAGCACCCGACATAGACATCAAGTCCCGATATAATAAGCCGTAAGAAAGCTCATGCGTAGCCAAGAGTCGAGTAGCGTGTTTGACTCGTGATGCGAGTCCGCCGGCACCTCGATACCCGTCTCAAAGTAGAAACACGAGTGCGCACTGTCTGCCACCTCGACGACATCACGCAGTCTGCTGACGTAACGTGACTCCGATAACAATCCATGGCCGCTAATGTTACCAGCCCTTTACAACCTGCAAGAACATTCCTCTTGATTTCTCGCTCACAACACCTCAAGTGCCGATGCCAGATTTTCGGCGAAGGGGACCGTCGACGCTATCGCGAAAAAACTTTGCAAACACGTGAACATGGGCGCTATGCGATGTGCATGGCGGCTCACGTTTCATCTCTTTCTGAAAAACCCCAAAAAACAACTCGAGATAAACTTTATTTGTTAAAACATGATAGCAGCGTGCAACACACGAGGCAAATAAACCCAAGACACGTGGGAGGCCCATGCTTATGTGAAATTCTTCCTCGTGCTGCAGTTACGCCTCAAGAATACGTCTAACCAGCCCAAAAGCTCGTTTCGCTACGTTTTTTTTTTTTTTCTTTTTTTTTATCCGGTGTGAAATATAAATGATCGAATAGCGCCCATTCTCAGCTCACTTAAAAACAATTCCTTAGAAAACTGCAAAAACTAAAACACGTGTTAGATGAATTCCATTTCTGGTGAGTTCCTTCTTCTTTGCCAGTGTTGCAGTGAACATCGCGCTGACGCCAATGTTTCACGCCCAGAGCTATCGGTGTGTCAAGAACGCACCCCTCGACTTTGTTGATTGATGAAAACTGTTCTTGCTGGCTTGCGCTTTCGCGACGCGAGCTTTTTTCATCAGGAGTCCGCCTCGCTGGAGAATATCGTTAGAGGAGAAGTTTTGTCTCTCTCTCTCTCTCTCTGTTCGAAATACTCCACTTACACTAGCAAAATATCAAGCTAAGGGAAAACAGGGCAGCTTATCGTGGATAGGAATACAAAAACACTGAGAACGTAAAAAATTTTTTGTGGGTTCGAAATAATAAAAAAGAACGGTATAAGTTGAGGACAACTCGGTAAGCTTGGCGACATTCATTATGCATGCTGCATGGTTGAGTAGGAACAACGAAATCTCTCACTAGATTAAAACAAACGACGCACTTCGGTACTGCATTGACTTCAGCATGAGACAGCTACGCTAAAATTTTCATGCGCCGGCATTCGCATTGAAGTGTTCTTTTGTTCTCCGTGGAGCAACAAAACGAAAAACCTCTTCTGAAAACTGATGACGGCACGTGATCCGTGTCACATATCTTTAACGCTGAAAATAAAAATAGAGTTCTGTTTACTACATATCCGAATGAGAACTTTTGCGATGTCTTATGCGGTACCAGCGCTTTGTAAATACACGAGTATAGAAAATTTGCCGAGCTTGATTGGATTCATCTTAATGCAGCGCGAAACACAAGGCTAAAAGAACAGGAGACGACAGAAGCGCTTTCTAGCAACTGAATGTTTACTCCTAGAAAGGTATAGTTATATGGGAACCAAACACATAGATAAAATCAAGACTAGACACGTGAAAACACCGCGAAGCCCTTTTAAAAACAGTACGCGTGCGCAAAGTGAGGATTGAACATATCAACACAACTAACAAAACTAACAACCTCCCACATGACAAGCACCCACTAACACCTCGCCGCCAAATATTCACCGAGAGCGTGAATCTCTTCTTCTACAAGATTAACGGAAGGTGTAGCTACGCACGCGTCTAACTCTTTACTTATCAGAAACGCCTCGACCAGCTCTCTGCAAATCCGATCAGGGTGACTGTACAAGATATTGGTCCTGTCCAAAAGGGGGAAACAATCTTTACACTCCCGGCGGCAAGGTTGGATGACAAAGCTCCTTTTACTGATCTGCGGTGTTCAAACTAGCGCTCATTAATACATCGACCTGTCTGCCAATGTACGATTTACCGCACGAAAGCGGGATGGAATATACCACAGCGGTGCCGCAGTCGATGAGCGGTTTTCTGTGCGATACCGTCCACTTCATCCTCGCCTGGGCGCGTCGGGAATCCAGCTTCCTTCGTGCTGCACTGCAGATGTTGCCCAGCTTATTTTTAGCTGTGAAAAGTACTTTTACACCGTATCTTGCTCCAACCTTTTTCAAACGGTGCGAAATTCTGCTCTCTAAATTATCAGACTCTTTTGCAATGATTTAAACCCCTATTCATGGACCTTTCCGATACCTGTGCCAACGCAACATCCGGAAACCCAGCGTCTCTAAGCCTTTTAACTTGCCCCTGGAAGCTGGCCTCAACCCTTTGGGAGCATGACTTCACGAATGAAGCCTTGAGACAGGAAGTCGCTATGCCTGCCTTTACCAACTTTGAATGTATTGAATTGTAGCTTAGGAGCGGCTTAGCTGTTCTTGGATTATACTCCCAACACACCCCTGTCTCATGGCATAAGACCTTCAAATCAAGAAACCGTATAGAACCAGAGTCCGGTAGCTCAAAAATGAAACCTAGATCCTGGCCCCTCACTTTGAAAATCCTAATTACATCAGTGACACTCCTGGGGGATTCCTGGCTCAAAAACACCAAACTGTCATCGACATAGCGAAACACTTCCACAGCTGTGCCCTTTAAATCCTCTTGCAAAGTCACAGGGGCTTCCCGAGATCCGACACAAACACCGGACCGTTGGACGTAAACCTTTTCACCCCATCCAACAAAGGTGGAACGCAAGTAAAAGGATAACAGTTCAAGAAACCTCTCCACTGAGACACCACACCTGCCAATGAAGTCACGTTCGTCGTTATCCTTGACGATACATTCCTTAAAGGGGTCGTGAAACGTTTTCCGGAAATTTTGCACGGCTTAGTTAAATGGAATCCTTGTCCTGCATCATATAATATACCTCGATTCGTTTCATCGCCCGCGTTGATTTAATAGCGACAAAAACAGAATTTCGGTTTCCTAGCGCGCGTCCTCCTCAACTCAACAGAGTACGTCATAGCGCTAAGCCAATGAGAAGCTCCCGTTGCCGGAGCCTGCTGAGCCAAAGTTGACCAAGCTCGGTGTATTTTAGAGGTTCTTATTGTGCCCTACTCTACGCTATATTGCACTATATCTACGCTCACACAGGGTTTTTTAAGATGGCCGACGCCTAGGTTCCTTCCTGGGTTCCAGCGTCGCTGTGCTGCTATAGTGAACTAGAATATAGTCGCTACTGTTAAAACATGGTTACATCGTGGGCTTTGAGCCTTACGCCGACGCAACTTTTCGGGTGCCAGGTCGGCGAAGATGGACCCTGCGAGCGACCGGTACAGTAACACTTGTGTCGAGAGGCCGCGGTAACCGCGGCACAACTCCGGCTTGCAGAAGCCCCGACCGTCAGCCTCCCGATCCCAGCCGTTTCGGAACTACGCATTGGTATGTATGTCCGAGTCTTGCAGCCTAGCCTACGTTTGACCGTTGCGAGAGTGCGCAATCGCTAACCGAAGCTTTCGAACAGGTGCAGCTGCGGGCGGTGCGTGCCGATGCCGACTGCTCTTGAGAACATCTGGCGAGATCCCGGCGGCGACTACGTAGTTGAAGCAGCCGTCTGGGTGTTACAGATCATCCGCATTTACTCCAAATGCTTCTTGATCATGGACTGCTAGTCGAGAACACAAGGTAAGAACCTTGAGCGAAAGGCGACATAACTTGAACAAGCGGCACCTGTTTTTCATTTTCTCGAGCAAGAAATGCTGTAATGAAATCTATTGCGGAAGGCAGTGTTAATAAAATAAAGCTTCCCCTTTAACGTTACTTACCTGCGATCATCTACACTGTCTACAGTGTTGATATTGCGCCACGTTAGCGCGAACACATCGCTGGTTTTCATATTTTTCTTGTTTTCGTAGAAGAGCATGAGCATGACGTTTCACCATGCAAATTACTGGTTTGCTTAATTCCATGCACGAGTAAATGAGAAAACACGCATCATCTGATAGTGTGAACTTGCTAAATGGAAAGGGCATGCACATTGATGTGAAGTAACGAGGGGGGCGGGGGACGCTGTCCGGACACATTTGCTTGTTTTATTAGCCAGGTATGACCTTCAGCAAGTGCAGCACTTCAAAACATAAATACATAAGGAATGCCACAAGAAATGCAGTAAATAAGTACAAAAGCAATCTCATTTCGGAGGACTCTGTGCTAAGTGAAATTGCATGCAGTGAAGTAGCCTGTCTCCTGCGGAAGCCGTGGGAAAATGCACTAAAAAACGACACAGAAAAGAAAAACACACAGAGCAGGACTGGCTTCTGCAGACGATCACTAACTAGCCCGACAACTCTTGTTATAGCCTGTCCCCACTTGCTGCCAGAACAATCACCATACCAGCACTCAAAGTTTTATTTGCTAGTTTTTTTTTTACCCACTTGCATTAGGTGAGTGCTGTATAGTGTGCAAATATAATTAAAAAAATTGACTTCACTGATACCATCATCAACACCTGCACACAGTAAACCTCTCCAAAATGCTTTGACACTGACATTTTACATGTGCTGAAATGTAACAACCAAAAAAAAAAAAAAGAAAGAAAGACGTTCTCCCAAAGGCCAGTACACCGAAACTTCCACAGTTTGAGTAAGTGTTGGAAATTTTACAGTTAGCAAATGAAGTTATAGAGTAGTTTTGCGGCACTTGCAGAAAGTTTGGCACGTGCCGTGTTGTGGGAAAACAACGGAGAGCTGTTGACAGGAGTGCACTTGTAGTTTATGGCTCCTTCGAATAGAATGACTCCATGCACAGAGCTGCTTAATGCATAAGTCGCATACTTAACATCTTCGTGCTATGCGGATGATATCAGCGTGGACATTGACATCAGCCACAACACTAGTATAGAGGGTGTAAGACGACTACCAGGTTTTTTCAGTCAAAAGCTGCATTGCCTTCAGGCATTATTTTGCTGCAGTAGCAAATTGTGATTGCACTGGAGTTCTAATATTGGGTGGGTCTCATTCTCTCTCAATCACCTGCAGCAGAATTCAAAGTTTGCCATACTTCCAGGGAGAATAAATTGACAGTGAAAGTTACACTGTACAGCTTCTGTTAGATGGGAATTAATTGTACAGATGCATGAATAACTTTCAAATTTGTAAAAGACCTAAATCATATTTTCATTTTGCTATGCTGAAAAGTGAATATTGCTTTTTCTCTTGTCAACAGGAGGCACCACTACATCTGCTACAGCCAGCTTGCGCACTGGCTTTGGGGATGCCTCGGCAGACATCACAGTAAAGTCCTCCCTATTTGTAATGCAAGCCAAATAAGGGAAAGGTTTCCATCTGACAGTTACACTGGTTTCCAGTTTGTGCAAGGTTTGTAGAGTCATCACCTTATTCATTCTGAAACAAGCCGGAAAATATGAGAAGAGAGAATTGCAGGACAGCTGGACTAATAACTGGAATTTTACTAAAGGATAGAGGCAAAAGAAGACTTGCACAGAGATGCACATGTAAAAAAGGCCCCAAAAGACTGTTGACCGATTTCTTAGCCACACACACGTCCTTAGCCTTTGCAGTATAGTGTGCCTTTGGACTTGGATCTGTGGCTTCCCTTTTGTAACGAGTGGTTCTTGACCATAAGGAATTTGCTTTTTTTTAGATTTTGATTTTTTAGACCCTTTCTGCTTTCCACGCTTTCACTGCTTTGGGGGTTTTTCGTGCACGTGCATTTCTGTGCGAATCTTCTTTTGCCTCTTTCCTTCAGTAACATTTCAGTTGTTAGTCAAACTTTGTCTTGTGCTCCTCTCACGTGTTTCGTCTTCTGGCTGGTTTTAAGATGAATCAGTACCAACTCATCCAGTTGTTAGTCTTGTTGATATCACTAGCCTGACTGCACCCACTGCTGGGCAAATGCTTCTCCCATATCCATCCGAATAACCCGATCCTGTGCCAGGTGCATGATTCTCGCAAACTTCCTAATTTCATCTGCTTGCCCGAGTTTCTGCCACCCCCTGCTAAACTTGCCTTCCCTTGGAATCTAAAAGACATATATAGGCTCACTTAGAATGAATTTTGTGTACTCACTCCCTTCCTTTACCTTTGATGCGTAGAATTTTTCTTCTTTTGGAACTGACCGCAGATACATCAGCTGCATCCATATGATCCCCGCAGACTTCCTAATCTCATCTGTCTGCCCGAATTTCTGCCGCCCCCTGCTACGCTTGCCTTCCCCTGGAATCTACAAGACATATATAGGCTCACTTAGAATGAATTTTGTGTGCTCACTCCCCACCTATCCTTTGATGGGTGGAATTTTTTTTAGCACTGACCGCAAATGCATCATAATTGTGCAGTTGTGTATATACTACCTGCTTGTATAGATGTCTCTCCCATATCTATCCAAATAACCCGATCCTCTGTCAGCTGCATCCATCTGATCCCCGCAAACTTTTTATCTGCCTGCCTGAGTTTCTGCTGCCCCCTGCTATACTTGCCTTCCCTTGGAATCTACAAGACATATATAGGCTCACTTAGAATGAATTTTGTGTACTCAATCTCTAACTATACCTTTGTCGGATGCATTTTTTTTTTATTTAGCACTGACCTCAACACATCATGATTGTGAAGCTGTATATACACATTTGTATATTTAGGAGAGAGGAAGACAGCAAAGAAGCGTGAATAAAAGATGTCTTGCTCTAGGTCAACTTCCTTCTAGCCTAAAAATTTTGTATGCACTGATGAACCTGCGGCTAACCAATAAATTATTTTGAAAGCAACATGTCTCTAACACTCATTTGGTAACATTAGATAATGCCCAAATGTACTACAAAGTGGTGGTCCTTGTGGCACTGACAAACCTAGATTTTCTAGTTGCCGCGTTCACCTTTACACGGCCTCGAAAAATAGTGGCTCATGGGGAATAGAAAAATCAAACCGTTTTCTGCAAAAGCTGCTTTGAAAGGTGGCCACTATTTTCAGCATTTTGCACTCTCATTCAGAAGCAAGCCAGCATAATCTGCAATCTGTAGACATGCATACAATAATATGTGCCTTATACTTTGAAATGTACCAGACTTTAACCAGTCATAAAACAGCGTGCTGAAAAGGCATGTATAGTAAAGCCTCCTTCGTTGATGATACCCGTAGTTTGCATGAAAACATCTGCACTAGAACCTGCATGACGTTGAGTTAATTGGCCTGCTGGTTGAATATGCCACCAAAATGCTGGTAATACAATGAACTTTGTCGGTGCTGGGGTCAAGTCTAGAAATATAAAGTTGGGATGATTTAATTGTGAAACCTTGCTGCTGAATTCACTGCAGGCTAGAATGTAACAGGATTAAAGGGCAGCTGTAGACGTAAGGGCAGTCCACATTGTCACGGCATCTTATGCGTCCTAGTACACATATCTACATACCGTGCATGTTTTGCTAGTAAACAATGCATCCACAGACTTGCGAAGCTCCAAGAATGCTACACTGATGCTGTCTGAGTAGCTGCTTGTGTCGCTGAATATTGTGAAAGCCTTTTGATGGAACGAAAACTGCTTGGTGAATACTTATGCAGAGTGAGGTTGGTCAGGAGCGCAGGTGATATGTACACCCTCGCAATTTAACCATACAAGCACAGACTGTATGATACTCATACAAATTGAAAAATATAAGGGAAGGAATTGAACTGAAGACTTCGCGGTTCGACAGTCTAAACTTCTACTACATGTGCTTTGGGCTGTGTGTGCTAGCCCGCCTGCAATCTGATTGCCCGAGCCAGGAAAATGGTACACACCCATATGAGCACCACTCCCAGTACTCTTTAACATGTACATAGAAGTGCAGGTGCTTGGGATAAACCTTGGCTGCCGCAATGCACCTCAAACAATGGCATGTTAGCCAGAATAGCAGGTTGGGCTTGTTGGTTTTCCATCCTGAGGTAACAGCGCAAAATGTGGACGGGAGCACAAGACGAGAAGACGAGACATTGTGTCGTCTTCTCGTCTTGTGCTCCCATCCACGTTTTGTGCTGTTACTTCAGAATGTCACGTGCCTGCCCAATATCTACATAATTGTCACAAGAACCACTTTGTGTGTATTTACGACTACTTGCACAACACCATTGCCACCCACTGATGATGAGCAGCTGAACAGCAGTTTTTCACGTACACTGCGCTGCCATTAATTACAAATGCTATCACGCTACGACTTCCCATACCACCCCACCCAACCTCTGTGTGTAATGACTCAACCTTTGGTGCGTTTGCATGTTCTCGGGATACTGGAGAAATCTAAGATATCAATTAGTAGATTCAAGCAACTTAATCTGACATACATCTGGTGAGAATATTACAACTCCATCCATGTATACACAGATCTGTATCACCGCAAGCGTCGCCTACAATTGTGGTGATGCCGCTCAGAACATGACTCATCTTTTTTTTAAGGGCATAATTCTCCACAAACCGCTGCTGAGCTTGTGGCCCCTTGGTAAGAGGCTTTCCACATCTGTGGGAAACCACTTTAGAAGTGGTGTGAATTCACAGTTTCAAAGCTTGCATTACAAATTTTTGGAAGTTTTCAACACCACACCCTTACCAGCCTTTGGCACTACACATCACTGAGTTCCTTATATCTACTTGTCCTCAAGGCCACAAGGTAGTGCTTTAGTGGATCCATACCCACTTGCCAATTATATGCCATTATGCATGCTTTCTCCATAGACCATCTAAATGTGGTTTCACACACAAATATTTATACTTAATTGGACAGGCGGACTGCCCAGAATGTTCCACATGTGACATTACGGAGACTCTGGAGCGTGTACTAGTGGTGTGTCCCAGTATATGCGTGCAAAACAATAACTCGAGTTACTTCTTTGAAGTGTTTTGGCAACAGGCCTCTCTCAGAGGACTTATTGGCCGGTTGGCCAGAAATGGAAAGCTCTACAGGCAGTGCAGGCTTTCTGCTGCTTCTTGCATGACACAGGACTTGACTCGTGACTGTGGTGCAAGTTACTATTCCTGTATATATTTTAATCAAGTCATGACCCTCTTTGTTCTTCTCTTTCTGTAGCAGGTCAGATATTAAACTT
>JAJIZL010020170.1:276772-287547 GCA_023969395.1 Amblyomma maculatum | reverse complement strand
GTCAAGGGTTTCGTTCTTTGTAACATCATGTGACATATTTTTTGTATGAGAATCCGCTTTCTTCCCAATAAAAGATTAGTTGCGAGTCAGCGCTCGTCTGTTGTGCGTTTCTTCTTGTGTTTCGTCTTTTCGCGCTGTTCCACCCACTATGCAATTGTACCAACTCGCCCAGCTGTCCATCCTACTTCAATGTATTTCTTTTGCACAGAGCCCTTTCCGTGGTTAAACTTCTCTAAAGACAGTCACCAAAGTTTTCTCAAGCTTAAGATGAATGTTTCTGTACTTTTTGCGTATAACGGTGTGTAGCCAGTTTAATCTGCCTAAGTACTCTACGTTGCCCGAGGGGGAATTCTTGAAAAAGTAAGATGAGGGACCAACAGGAGGTTTGTTTGTTTAAATTAATCTGGGAACACAGGGACCGACCTCTGTTCCCTTAATTTAAACACGCCGAGAAGCATCTTACTTCGCTCATGGCGACACGGCGGTTAGCAAAGCAGCACACTCGACGGCGTAAAGAGGACACGCTGGAGGAAGGCAGGGTGGTTCATTACCTATTCACGAAGTACGCGACCTCCGTCGAGGTGCAGAGCCGCCGACTTATTTTGCCCACTAAGCAACGGAGTGCAAATATGCAGGACGGAAGCGCCAAGTATTTCTCCAGAGAAAAGATAGAAAAGTGATGCACGGCTCATCTGGAAGAGCTGTATTAAAAAAAACTTGAAAACCCCGCTTCATATTTAGCCATGTGGCCAGAATGGAATGGAAGTAAGTTTTACAGAGAAGCCAGGCGTTGTAACAAGGCCTGATTCACAAGAGGAAATAGTAAATTTATAGTTAAAACTTTCAGAAAGGTGCGCTCGTTGTTTATTCTTCACCACTTCTGTCAGAAGAGAAGTCCTTACAATGATCTGAACGAAATCTCTTAGCGCTCAAGTGGTTGCAATTACGGCTCTAGGCAAATCGCTCTCTCGGCAATACCTGTTACAAAAAAAAAACTTTAAATGACAGGTTGTTAAATGTGCGAATAAAAATCAATATTGAGGTTAATTTATATATTGAACCGAAGCCAGAACACTAGTACGTGGCCATTTTAGGGATGTTTCACGTCATTTTAGCTCCTGTGGCTCCTCTCTCGTCACTACGAAGGTAATTCGACTAAACAAAACACGCTTATCAACTGTCAGGCGCATTCAAGCAAGAGCTCTATTGGAAGTGTATGTATAACGCTGCTGAATGGATGAATAGACATTGCTTTCAGCTGCTGGTATCCGGGCTGCGAAACCGAACCACGGCCGCATTTCGATGGAGGCCTAAATGCAAAGGCACGCCGATGGGAGACGACATAGCACGCAATGAAAACTTCCCTAGCAGCAATAAATTATCCTTGCTCGCTGCACTACGCAGTTCCCCATAGCCAGTGTGTAGATTCAGAACCCTCAAGCAAGCATACCCTGTTAAATAGCATCAAAGAACAGTAAAACGTAATCTAAATTCCCTACAACACTGTCGCCCATTAGCATGACAGTCTAATACCAGTCGAATAACGAGAAAGCTGTGGATGAATTTCATCAGCTAGACCTGCATCTCGGCGTCGACGCTCTGTAACGGGCAAGGCAATACGTACTTTTCCCTGACCACAACTATTAGACACAAGCTAACATCACCCACACTGCTGCAACGAAGAGAATGCTATTTGATCTCACCACTTATCGGTTTACGTAAAGTTCAGAGTGACACAAAGTGTTATGACACTCGTTCACAGGCTGGAGTTTTTAGATTGTTTAGAAGGGCACTGTAGAAGTCTAATGAGTTGCATTTTCCAAAGACTGTAGCCCCACCTAGGAGTTCGGTGTCAACATACTGGTGACCTTTTCTTTCTGCATCTATTCCTGCTTTGAGCAGTTTGCCTCAATGTGGAACGTGGCGTTGCAGCCAGCAAATGTTCACGTTTTTGCACCAGACTGCAAATTGCCTTGCTGATAGTGTCGTGACTACTCAGGTCAGGAACCGGTCATAAAATCCACACGTGCGCAGTAACAGTGGCATTTATATTTACGACCCCATATTACGGCTTTCGAATATGATCGACCAGAGGAAAAGTATCGTTGTAAATCCTGCTGCATAATGTCAGAAGCAGTCTTGAATAGCGGAGCGCCTAGCGCACATTCGCGAACCTACCCCTGTCCGTCGGTCACATCCTGATTGAGTTAATATACCTCGCTTAAAACTAACAGCGAACAATTCACTGAAACAGATTCCTTATATTAACGTCAGCATAGGTTTCCCAATATGCTCGGTAAAAGTTTGTTCTCTCGTTAACCTGCACTTATAACGTTTCCCTCCAAGTCTAAAATGTCCTCCCCATGCGAAAGGGCTCGTCAGAATTAAAGGTAACTACAAAATGTCGCGGTCAACTAGCGAGTCGTCTGAAACTATTATCAACTGGATGTCTATAGGGACATTTGGATACCGCATTCGTGCGACCACTCCTTCAAGATCATCGCACTCGGTGCGCTTCAAGCAGACACTCAAGGCGGAGCCAAGCAGTCCTTAATCAAATTAATTTCAGCCGAGCAACGTCGAATTCCGAGCTCGCAGCGCGATCCCAGCAAAAGTACAAGAATAAATGCAATTCCATCGTAAAAGATTAGTCTCGCATTCAGCTATTAACTAATTGGTTCCCTGCCACCCATCGTTTCAGAAAACGAGGGGCGTTTCGTCTCTCACTGCTTCCATGCCTGTGGCTTGCACTTAGAAGCGTAATAGAATCAGGCACGCAGAATTTCGAGTGAGCTCCCCCCTTGGCCACAGCTTCGTACAAAAGGCTTGGATCGGCTTGTTAGCGCAGGCACCGCTGATGGAGCGCAGGAAGATAAGAGAGGGAATGGTGTCGGCACAGAGAGCGGTGTTTGTACTCTAATTAAAATTTAGGAATGCGGCTGTCCATTCACCGTTTTCCTTCTTTCTCTCTATCAAACACGCTTTCCTCTCTTCTCCTGCTTAGTCTCGGGCTTAGCGCCCAAAGTCGAGGAGGAAACTGCCTCCTGTTCTGTGCCTTGGTAAGCGGGTGCTTCCGGGGAATCCCCAGGGAGCACTGAGCTCTGGTTCGAGAAGGACTTGCCTGCGTGCGTTAGCTCTGCGCAAACGTGCTGCTCGCTTAATGAGGATGGATGAACGCTGAGCTGTCTCAAAAGGTCTGCCTGAAATGTGAACCGAACGACGTTTGAACGGCGGAAGAACGTGCAAAGACCTTGGCCAGAATCACAATCCCGGTACTCTGCTCATCCGATTGTGTTTCTTTGTGAACGTTTCCAGCAAGACGGTACTTTCTACCGTAAAGGGAAGCTTAAATTCTCCGTATTACTAATATTCAGTGCAGCTGTTGAGTTTTACTTAATTGACGGCATTGCGATGCCAAGAAGTTCGGAGAGACATCTATATAGATACATACAGAATTAAACACTTATAATCGACACATACCTGCTCTTTACTGCCGTTTTAGATTATGGTGATAAATTTCTGCAACCATCCTGAGAGCACCTCTACTGGCCCTCAGCATCCATGCTTAAGCCAGGAAATGGGCATCTGCTGTGCTTTTAGAATAGGCGTAATGATTGCCGCGCTCTCGACGGACACCTTAAGACACACAACGCTCGCGCAAGCGCGCAGCCGCGCACGCTTGTTACGGGTTGGTCACTCCAAATATTCAGCATTAGTTGGTTCTAAAATGGAGATAATAGATATATCTAATATTTATATATAATTGCGGATGCTATAACCAGGCTGTCGCCGCGGTGGAGATTCAATATTTTTGTTGATACCAAGGAGGTTATAAAAAACCTGCAGTTGTTTTTATAACCTAAATGCTACCGCGACACTGCCTTGGGTTTACAAGTACGGGTGAATTTTGGAGGCTGAGTGCACGGTGTGCAGGTGTTCGTGTGCCGACAGCGACGTAAAACAAAGGAAGGAGCTAAAACTATTGACAGTGTAAAACTTTGTCCTGTGGAAAAACGAAGAAATCGTTCACTCTCGGCGTGCGCCTGTGCCACGTCTGGAGGAGAGTAAGGAGGAAGCGATAGAAGAAGACGAGAGAAGATGTGTGGCCTGTACTAAGGGACCAAGGAGGATGCAGAGTATACAAAGGCCTTTACCGATGTTGTCGTCGTCACGTCGGTGCAGTTAGCTGCGTCGCGCATCTTTCTGCCTGTTTTTCACCCCTAGTTTTAAGACTGACGCTGAGCTGGTCACTGGGTTCTGCCCGTCGGAGAAAGTCGAGGGTGGGTGCCACAGGAGAGGACCATTTGGTGTGTTGTTACGCTAAGATCGGTAATAATCGGCAGGGATGCCGACCGGAGCAAAAGTGCGACATTTTTTATTTTATTGTATTACTTCTATTTTCCGAAATAATCCCATCAGAGGAAACTTTTCACTAATTCTTAATTCAATTCAACAAACCTCCATTCCTTGTAAAAATAAAAATGAGCGCACCCGAACCAGGACTAAGAAGAGTGGACACATACGTACGCAAGCGAAGTACATCCCCTTCGTTACCCCCATTTAAATGGGAAATGTTTGAAATTTCCGCTCGGAACAAGCTGTTTTGTCGTCTTGTGAGCGGCTTTACTAGCGGAGTAAGGTGTATAAGCTACTGTGTAAAATGGCGGTGTAATTAATCGGAATAAACCCGTTTAGGCTCTATAATGAAGGGCATGACGTTACGTCGTTATTACTTTCTCCCTGTGGCTTCCTTTGCAAAACCTCTCATTTGCATATATGTACCTTGCTTTTTTTTTTTTTTTACGCAAGCTTGCCATAAGGCATATTATAGAAACTCGTGTAAATTATTTTCTGTAAGGAACCGGAGCAGGCTCCCACACTCGTCGTTGTCGGTGAGCCATTTAGAGAAGTCCTCTTCCCTTGTTGTGGTTAGTCCCACTTCGCGCAGAATCTGTGTCCTTGATGCCCTTGTCCCTGCACAAGTCCACAGCAGGTAGCGAACATCCACTTCTGCAGCTGGTGTGGAATAGTTCGGACATATGGTTGGTCCGATGTCTGCTTGAGATTCCCATCGGCATGTTACCGACGGGAATCATGTACCTTGCTACTCGCTTATTTGTTAATGCATGCAGTCACAAGCAGTCGTAACAAAAGAGGGGCTTTATTTATATTCAGTCTCCATGAGCATTCGTCCCACTGACTAACGAGTCGCGTGATTACGTTCTCATAAACCTCGTTGGGTTGCTCCTCGAAAATTTCTGTTACTGACTTTTTCACGTTATAGGGGAGCGCACCTGAAGTTTGCTCCCACTACACCAGCGAACTGCAAATAATGATTGATGACCTAGACAGGAAAAATAAAAAGGTAGGCTTGAAAATCAATATGCAGAAGACTAAGGTAATGTTCAACAGCCTCGGAAAGGAACAGCTGTTTACATTAGGTAGCGAAATACTGGAAGTAGTAGGCGATTATGTCTACTTAGGACAGGTTGTAACCGCTGATCCAGACCATGAGAAGGAAATACCAAGAAGAATAAGATTGGGATGGAGCGCATTTGGCAAGCACTCGCAGATTATGACTAGCAGCTTACCGGTATCGCTCAAGAGGAAAGTATACAACAGTTGCATCTTGCCTGTACTCACCTATGGGTCTGAAACGTGGAGGCTAACCAAGAGAGTTCTACTTAAGTTGAGGACAACCCAGAGGGCTACGGAACGAAAAATGGTAGGGGTAACATTAAGAGATAGAAAGCGTGCAGAGTGGGTCAGAGAAATCACTCAAGTTACCGACATTCTTGTAGAAATTAAGAAGAAGAAATGGACATGGGCAGGACATGTAGTGCGAAGAGAGGATTACCGATGGTCGCTGAGGGTAACAAACTGGATTCCAAGGGAAGGAAAGCGTAGCAGGGGGCGGCAGAAAGTTAGGTGGGCGGATGAGATTAAGAAATTCGCAAGGGTCAAGTGGATGCAGCTAGCACAGAACCGGGTTAAGTGGAGAAATATGGGAGAGGCCTTCGCCCTGTAGTGGGTATAATAAGGCTGATGATGATGATGATGATGATGATGATGACACCAGCGCCGCCTCCTTCCTCTGGCGGTCATTGAATCATTGAATCATCGCGCCGCTGGCACCCTCTCCTTCATGGTGTGCAGGCGCCGTCTTACTCGCAGGTGCACAAAAAGAGATGCTGCTGGTCGCTGCGAGTGGGGCTGGCATTCCAGGTCGTTGGCTCCTCTTGGTCATTTTTATCAAAAGCACACAATGGTACCATACTTGCAGTGTTACAGAATGCCAACCCTGCAAGTGGATTTGTCACTGCTTTTTGTAAGTTGTTGCTTTGAAGAGCATAGGCATGAATTAAAAAAAAAAAATTTTCGCGATGAAATTTTTTGTCGCACAATTTCCGAGTATACAGAGAAAAAGAACATGCACCCACAATTGTTTTTTTTTTTTTACCATGAACGGCCACCAACTAGACCAGAATTTATCCTATTGAAAAAAATATGGCATCATTAATTGCATAAATATTTATTTACTGAACTTTGCAAGGAATCATAACATTTAGTTAAGCATATATCCATCATCTTCATTACTGATGAGTGTTCATGCGGCCGAATGCACTTTCGAAAAACTAATTATGAAAAGTCAAAATGTTTTTTGCACATCAGTGAGCATTTGCTTAAGAGCGATGGCTCTGTTGTCTTGGGGGTGCGCGTACGCTGTGATAGCAATACATAAATAAGCAACCGCTTATATCTATGGCACTTATTACCCAGCTTACGGCATTTTTCTCTGAGCCATAAGCGAGCAGTTGGTAGGCGTAATCGGTAGATTGTCTCGTTTTTCTCTTCAGCTTCGCATATCACCTTCAGGCCCCTAATTTCTGTTACACTAAAAGTAGTTTTCGTTATTATCAGCACAAAAAGTACCAAATTACAAGTTATTCAGTCATCGAAACTGCGTGTACCGCATGAGCCATCAAATAAAATTTCGATTATGAAGATAACTATGTTAAAAAAGGTATTTACTTCGAGTTCCACGTTGTATATTATGTTGCCACTTAATTACTTACGACACTAAAAGCGCCGTTACGATAATAGCGTTTTCGTCAATTTGCCTCACGTAGGGGACATGATCCACTAGGCTTTTTTTTTTTTTTTTTTTGACGTTAGCGCTGCAAATTTTTCAAATTTTCTGGAACATGCGCAGGTGAAGCGTTCAAGCACCAAGGAAAGAGCACGCGACTACACGAACAGTTATGTAGCAGCCCAACACGTGCAGAACTGACCCGTTTCGAGAGCTACGCGCGCAGCTACTCAATAGGACGGGGAACCAGCCTGCCCGGACAATTATCAGAAAGCGGCCGAAGAGGGCGCTTTTCATTAGCGCCTTGTCTAATCAGCTCATCAAATCTTTGCTGTCATACAGGAGGTGATTGCACGTAGCCTTTGGCCCCGGTCTCGGATCGTCACTGGAACTTCCACGTCCTTCTTGGAATTGTTTGCCCCAACGCTACACAGTGCCCAAATAATCAATGTCCACCGCACACGGCAACCATACGGCAACTAATTTCTTCTTGGGAAACACATTCAGCTGTCACAAACCTCACGACGACACACTGCTCAACTTTTGGAGCGTGCATTGTGTCACGGAATCGTATTTAACATTGTGTGTGAGTTCAATGCAGAACACTTATCCTTACACCTGCGTGTCACTTTTGTGCATGAGAGATGTCTCTGTGCGACGCGCATGACGGAACAATAATTGAGCACCACAGCGGTGAAATTAGTTTCTGCTGATTATTTAATATGTGCTGTCATCCTGCACATTCGTGAGGTTCGCGTAAAATCTTGTTATCCCGAATACTAATGAAAGGTATTTTTTATTTATTTCAATAATAAATTAAGTTCCACTGAAAAGATCAGCATTTATTTATGCAGAATTCCGGCTTATTGCATGAAACTGGTGACACTGTTTGGAGCTGTCATACAAGACTTTCCTGTAATAGTTGACGAAACAGCACCGCATACAGACCGGCAGCAAAATAGGATCCCAGAAGTAAAATAACATTAGTACAATTGAAAATTGACAAAAAATAAATAGAGTTTATTTGACGTCAACATAAAGATTCAAGCCACAATACATTGTAGCCCCACCCAATCGTGTACGCTAAAAATGCATTAGCACACACCGAGTTCTTTTCTAGAATGGGATTTACACAGGCGTTAATGTGCTCACAGTATAAGAGGGATTATTTTCAAAGCACCGAACCATGTGTCTGCAGCGCTGCAGCATCTTGGTAAGAAAAAATATTATGCACAGACACATAGCGCGAAAAATCTAAATGGCTTCTGAAGAAGGAGTGTGGAGGAGAACGGAACAAAGGTGAGGGTGAGCGGAGTGAGGCTAGTGAGGCTGAGCCTCACTTTGCAAGCCGAGCCGAAGTTCCGAGAAAGGGACTTGTCTTGTCCCAAACGACTTCTATTATCCCACATGAAGACAAGTCCCCTTGTCGAAATTTTGGCTCGCCTTGAGAACTGAAGCTCCCCCTCCCTCAACCTTTGCTCCGTTTTTACATACAGTGTAGCGATCTTTCTCTCGTTCTACATCGGATTCTGGAGAAGGAGAACGCGTCAACAAAGGAAACTAGTCCGGCATACTGTCACTTTCATAATAAATGCAGCTAGACAATCATGTGGGCGCCGCGACAACCAAATGACTGGGTCAGCATTCCCGTCCGACATCATGCTTTCCAAAAACTATGTAGACCAAGATCAAGCACGAACGTCAATGTCGTAGGGTTCGCGGTTATGTACAGTGGCCACAAAGTAGCACACCTTGTAGAGATTAAAAGCAAAGCTCTTTTTACGTGTTGGTTGAAGAACATCGATATATTAAACTGCCTCTTTGCTGTCTGGAAAATGCAGTATACAATCGTCTCGGTATATCACACAGGCGACAGTTCACAACCGACACAAAAATCCCTCTTTTTTTTCTCTATGAAGCCGCATTTTACCTGCTAGATTTCTGGTCTGCATTTCAAAGAAGGATATTCCCGGGCAATAGCGAAATACGAATCATTTTCACTCTGGTCACTAGAGAACAAAGAGCGATGAAGTGCGGGCAGAAACGACAATTATGTGAATTTTCCTCGTAAATTTTATACACGAAACCGAATGCAAATAATCACTCCAAAAGCCCACTGTCAAAACACGTTCTGAAGCTTAAGCTTATGCATAAAGCCAAGTGAAAGGTGTTGCTCAGAAAACAAGTAGAGAAGCCAACTTTTGTTTTTATTCGAAGACTTGCTATGTGGCATAGGACGGGGCCGTCTTTAACTTCAAGTAAGACCTGTCTATTATCTTCAAGAAACCGGAGCAAGCTCCTCCTCTTAACGTCGTCCATTATCTACAAGTGGGTCTTCCTTCCTTGTGGCCGACAGTCCAACCTCTTGTAGTCGTCTTGTTCTTGACGTCTGCATCCGTGGGCACGTGGGTGGCGAAGGTAATTTGCAAGTATGCTCAAACAGTGTGGTAGAAGTCGTCAAGAAAAAGAAGAAATGAACCACCAAATGCTCCACATAACAGTGCACAAGACCTTTCGGCGTAGTACACGTCGACAGTTTGGAAACGATGTGATTTTTTCCCGTGTTCAACATAGGTGCTCTTTTTTATACTTGGTATATTTTTCCGAAGTGTGGAAGTTGCACTCGTAATAAGCCGACTGTAATCTGCACGTACAGAATCTTTTTTTTTCTCTGAATATTAGAAGATGGAATCAATGTTACACGTCTTTATTACTCATAGGGTTTTTTGGAGAAACATTTCAGGATATCATAATATATCAGTTCTGGCTATTTTTCATCGGCATAGAATGCATGCAGTCTTTGCTTCATACGGAGATATCTAGGGCAAAAATGCGTGCCATATTGCGCCTTTTTCCTGCGCATGTGACTGGAGGAGCATTGATGCCAATTATTCACCTCCGACCAAGCCTTTTGCAAGGGGAAACGCTCAGGGAGTGTTGAACGAGCGAGAGCTTGGTTCGCTCTTACAAAGTACTAAGCCATTCAAACTGTTACTTTTTTCGTCCCTTACTTGTGCATTTGTAGGGATTTCCACATGGCCGATATAAAGACATAGCACATTAGTAATAGGTGCTTTCGGCACCACTTCGCCTGCTATAAAGCTAACAGTGCATATTTCTGAGGTAACCACCGCGTTTTCAGATATACTCAGCCACACTTTTCTTGTTGCTGGTAAAGACCCACTTTAAAACGCGGGTGTACTGCAGCTTCGATAGAGCAGATTGAAGAATTTCTCTGCTCCCTCCGCCGCGGATGCTATGTGAAACTTAGGCAGATCTGCACAAGCTCAGTCGAGTCCGGTGTCTCCTATATTGCCGCGAAACCTTCAAAACAGTATTTGTTGTTTTTTAACAGCCGCCGGCATACAGGCTTATCACTCTGATTCTGGACCGCGTATGAGTTCCGTAATCTTTGTTTGTTAATACTCGATGTCACAAGTCACACCTTTATCAGTTTTGTTGTAGTGCAACACGCGCCGAGATCTGTCTCGAAGGTTCCGGCCACTCGGGTGTCTTTCCACAATGTTGCAGCCCGTGCTATCTAGATTGTTCTGTGCAGTCTTTAAATTGAGCGTTGACGAGTGTGACGGGCATTCTTTGTTCGACGATCGACGAGCACGTTTGTTTCTATCGCCGCCGCCGAGTTGCTTAGTTCTTTTGCGGGCGCAAGTCAGCCCAAATAAAG
>JAJIZL010020170.1:209377-266772 GCA_023969395.1 Amblyomma maculatum | reverse complement strand
ACGCGTTTATTAGTGTCTTCTTGGGGGCCGTTTCCGTGGACCTTTAACCTGCTCGACAAACTAGCTCAAATCCCAGACATCCATTTCAGTCTCTACGCCGATTACATTACTTTCTGGGCTAACAGCGGCAGCTATGCCAAATTAGAAGAACACCTTCAATTGGCACTAACCATCATCGACATATAATGTACGGGAACGTGGCCTAACCTGTTTCCCTTCAAAATCAGAATTCTGGAACGCGCTCTCAGAACGAGAGGTCGGAGAGCGAATCTGTCGGTGAAGCAACGGTGGTGGTCACTCCACGGCATCGTACTCTGTCAAAGCACGGTGTCCAGTTGCTTGCGAGAAGGGCAACCAGTGTTGAATAGCTGAAAACAGCTTGATGACGCTGATATATCTTTTTCTTCTCTGTTTCCTGTGCTAACGTCACTGATGCTGTTGTGCCGGGTCATACCAAAGAACTGAAGTCGGCGACTGACGAGCTCATGCTTGATGAGTATGCATAGCGCCGCCACCTCGCACAAGGTGGTGAAGAGCGAGCAAGACCTCACGCTAAAAAGAGAAGAGGGTGTCACACAACGCAGCAATATTCGACAAGACTGTGGAGATGAATGTATGAAAAATTCGGTCAACGAAACGGAAGACTATGAACGCGAGCGCAGAGCCACTACAAGCTGTTTGTGAGGCACACCATTTAGTGGATGCCTGAGAAATACCAAAAGAAATCTCGCCATTCTAAACCTCTGGCCCGTAATGCTAATCCGCTTATGGAAATCAGCCTTCGCTGAATAATACAACCACCATGTCGCCTTATCTCCAAGAAATTATAATCTTTGCTTTATTGCTCTCTCGGTGAGACAAAATAATTCCGTAATTCACTCGCTCACTCCCGCTTCCTGGTTAATGTCCATAACTTTGAAAAACCCAGAAAGGAGATTATTGTAAATTATTTCTATCCATTTTATGGCCAGTTATATTTTTATTTCATTTTATTTACAATATACTGCAGGCCCTTTGGTGGGCCCTAGCAGGAGTGGCAATAATAAAAAAAAATTATACACAGCTAAAACACAATAATCATGGCAGCCAGGGGTAGAAAAATTGAACATTTTGTAAAATAATCAAATGCAATACGTCAGTGAATTCAGCAGTATAAGGGAACATTTTTTTATGATTTCAAACACACAGCAATATTTAAAGCAGGAACACAATAATAGGTTAGTAAAGGTAGTCAAGACTCAATTAGGTCAATCGAGTCGATGCTATTTGTTAGGTGAGGTGGCAGTCAGTTCCAGTGTTCTACAGTATGAGGAAAAGGGAATATTTAAAAGCGTTTACTCTAGAATTGTATGGAGTTAATTTATGTTCGTGACGATTTTTTGTCAGACGGGTGTTTAACGGTTTCAGGTAAGACCAGTAGTTCATTAACAATTTCTTATGATTCAGCAAGTACAGAAGTTTGAGTCTTTGAATCTTTCATCGTAATTCGAGTGTTGGGATATTATTTTGCTTAATTAGTTCGGTTGGCGAGTCCATTGCACGATACCGGGAAAAAATAAAACGAGCAGCTTTGCGTTGAATCATTTCGAGTGCGTGAATGTTGAATTTTGTGTACGGGTCCCAAACAGTAGAGACATATTCAAACTTAGGTCTTATGATTGACGAGTATGCTAACAGCTTTACATTTGGCGGAGCTTGCTTTAGTTTGCGTCGTAAAAGGGAAAGCTTTTTTAATGAGAATGCGCATGTTAGAAACATGTCGGTTCAAATTACGTTTATTAGTTATAGTGAATTTGTATTGGCTGATTTCAGTTAAGGGATGAGAGAGAAGATCGTACTGGAATGAATGTGGTATTCGCTTATTTGTTATTTTTATGAAGACCGGTTTATCTGTGTTATGTTTCATATCCCACTCACTGCACCGTTGTTGAATTTTATTAAGGCTAGAATTAAAGATTAATTCGTCAATAAGATTGTTAATATCATGAAAAAGAATGCAATTGTCTGCAAAGAGCCGAATTTGAATCGGGTCAGCTGTTGCATTGATAATATCATTAATATAAATGAGAAACTACAGCGGCCCGATTACGCTACCTTGGGGCACTCCTGATGTGACTGGAAGTAGTTTATAGAAATGATCACCTAGCAAACAACTTGAGTTGTTTTTCTTGCTGATCGTCATACATTTTGAGGGGTACAACAATAACACTTATACATATACCTCGTGTGCCCCTTCTCCTGAGCTTTGTCTCGTATTCAAGAGGAGTTAAGAAAATGATGATCGAACTCGCAAGTACTTTCATCTATTCATTTTTTGCTTTCTTTATCTTTTGTTCGCTCCTTCACTCGTTTCTAAACAAAGTGAGAACCACGACACTATTTTTTCACCATGCCGCTGACACGCGACGAGCGGGCGATTTACTCCTTTATAGAACCACCCGTTCACTAAAGCATCTGGGAAACAAGAAATGCCTTGCATACTTTTTTTGTCTTTTAACTGCACGCTTCTTTCTCTGATTTCACGCATTTTTCTTTGATTCAGCGCAACTGTCTAGCGTAAACTTTACTGCCGTTGTGCAATTTGTTTTGTTGCTCAAATTCACGGTTCAGGTGCCAACGTTTAAAGCAAAGCTACAGAAGAAAATAATCTTAGAATTTCAGCACTGCGGAAGGACGAAAATACAAAGCCCACAAGTAAGATGTGGCTCTTTATGAGCGCGGACGCGCCTGGCAATAGCAATGATTACAAAGCCCTCGGAACAAAAGCAGTGGAGGAGAACGACACGTCTCGGATCGCATCGAAGCTTTGTCGCCGAAAAAACAGACCCAATCTTGCCGGCCGCCGGGAAGTGTACAACGAAGAGAAACTTAAAACCTGCAGCCTTTAATCGTTGACGTGGGCGGGAGCAACGCGCAAGGCAACAAAAACATTACGAAAAACTATAAAATCACCTTATTAGAGGAAGACGGCCAATTCGGCAGATAAGCGAAGAAAAGTTGTGCAAAGTTTGACAGAAAAGGTCGACATTGACATGAAGAGGCTTGCCTCGAAACAGGGAAACAAAACGACAGGAAGGCAGCGCCATAGAAAGAAGCGGAGGACCTTAGGGAAGGGAGAGCAGGCGGCAACCTATGCTGAGTGTAAATAAGGTGTGGTGGAAAGAGGGAAAAAAGGAGTAAAGTAATTGGAGGAGTTTAGAAATCTGTTGGAAAGTAAAAGGAATTACGTTTCGATAAGTGGAAAACCGGCGGGGACAAAGGGAGGGAAAAAGTTCCCGATTCAATTTTCGGACGGAGACACGCGCGCTTTGTTCAGTGCCCCCGAGCAAGACGAATCCATTTATATCTTCCAAGCGTGGCTCTTCTGCCTCGCTTGTTTTCTGCTCGTTTTCTTTCTGCGTTGTAGCGGCTCTGATCCTCAGTTGGAGTCCTGTGTTGGCCCAATCATTGCTGTCTGTACACGTTGCCGTTCTTCTGAATGTCACTGCTTCTGAGGTATCATCGCGGCGGCCAGAATTGCCCTTCGCAACTATACATTCCTTGTAGACGTTCCCACAATCTGTCAGTCAAAGAGAAGAATACAAGGTTTCGGCTGGAAACGAAAAGTTTAGGCGGATATTGGGTGTTACCCGAGAGGGACGTTTTGTGGACGCTTCATTGTTGTTCTCCTCAATCCAAACACTACAGCCAGAAAAAAAGGTAGGGGGACAAATTTTAATGGGCAGAGATAAAGTAAAAACAATAATCAAAAGAATGGAAACTATTTTGGAAAAAAAACTAGGAGGGATTCGTATGTGGCCTGATTTTTGCGAAGATGCTTTAGGGACCACGCTCAGATAACTACAAAAACGAAAAGGTAACGGGGTGACCTGCTATTTCACCATTAATTTTTTTTATGTTTCTTTCCCATGATCCCCAGGAGGAGGAGGAGGAGGAAAGGCAGAGAGGTTAACCCGTAAAAGAAACCGGTTTGCTACCCTGCACTGAGGGACAGGAGTGAGTGGATATAAACGTTGTCAGAGAGGGATGGGTGAAGTTAGTACAGTCAAATAACATCACGTCACAGTCATATCACGTAACATAACAGTAAAATCATAGCCTGTCGATTAGGCCTGTGCTTTTCATAAAGCGGAACAGTGCCTGGGAGGCCTTCACCGCAGACGATCGCCGTGCCCAGGGATATAAAATCTTAATTTCAGTGAATGGTCGTCCATCTAGATGCTCCAGCGCACGACATAGACATTGTCTTTCCTCACTGTATATGGGGCACTCACGAAGAATGTGGCCTATAGACTCGTCGCACCCACAGTTTGTACATGCAGGGCTATTTGCCATGCCTATCATAAAGGAATACGAGTTTGTGAGTGCTACACCAACCCACAAGCGGCACAGCAAAGTTTCTTCGCGGGGGGGTAAGGCCAGGTGGAAGCCGGAGCTTCAGGTCAGGGTCCAGGGATTTTAAGCGGCAGTTCGCAAACTGGTCAGAATTCCGCAAGGAGAGCGTGTGTTCCCGCGCAAGTGCGCGAAGCCTGCCCGATGCGTCTGCCCTGGAAAAGGGAATCAACACACAATCGCCGTCTTGGTGGGCTGTTCGTGTGACCTCGTCCGCCCGGAGATTGCCCGCTATGCCGCTGTGTCCTGGAAGCCATTGGTAGATGATGTCATGTTCTCCATTAAATGCATAGTGATGAATTTGTTGTATTTCAGCAACGAGTTGTTCATGGGCTCCACGGCGAAGAGCCGCTTTTAAGGCTTGCAGGTTTGCTTTTGAATCTGTGAAAATAGACCATCGCTGAGGGCTCTGCTGACTGATATGCGTAATTGCGACACGAAGAGCGGTTAGCTCTGCAGCTGTTGAAGAAGTCTAGTGAAATGTCCTAACTCTTATTTCTGTATTAATTGAGATTATGACCATGGAACTTGAAGAACTAACGGCATTCACTGAACCGTCGGTGTAGACGCGCAAACGATTTGCATGGTGCTCATGAAAGTATTCAAAAGTGATTTGTTTCAGTTCTGTCGGCGATAGCTCGACCTTCTTCCTGATGCCGGGTATTGAAAGAAGCACGTGTGGTTTATGCAGGCTCCATAGTGGAAAGGACGGTCTAGATGTGGGTGTAAACTGGCATGGCAAAATAGCACGATGCGCATCAACGGTCTCTGTAAACGATGTACGCGGTCTGGTAATAGAAAGACTGGCCAAATGATAACAGGGAACCCGGGAGATGTGTCGGAAATGGGCCCTCGGGGCGTCAACTGTAAGAACGCATAATTTCATTGGAAACGACTGGCGGTACCCACAGTATTGAAGTTTTGTGTATATTATATCCCAAGACCGAAATAATCTTCCATAGGACGAAAACGTGACTGACATTGGAAAGCGGGAATGCCCCCTAACCTTCCCGAACTTGTCTGTTACGTGCCAATCTCAGAGAGAAGCTGAGTGGCTCTTTCGAAATATAGAGTGGCGATGAAATTAAGCGATGCTACAAGGCTGTTTATCATTTCATTGAAATTGAAAATTTTGTCGCGCGAAAAGTTTGGAAACATTCAGCCGCGGCCATTTTTTAAGCATTGTCGGCATTAGTTTATCGAACACCTCAGCTTACGTCCTGATGCGGATGTGCGATCTAAGCGCGCAGCTTATATGAAATTTTAAGTTTCAGAAGTTGGCAAATAATGCGTTAGCTCAGTAAATATCCAAATCTTGGACGTCTGGGAAGACAATCAACACTGGGCAAGGAAATAATATTGTTTCCCGCCAAGCCGCCGGGAAATGATTCCCGTTTGCTTGCCGAGTCTGGTTGCGGACTCCGGCCCGGAGGGCAAATCGCTACCTCTCGTCTCTCCATTTATCACGCGTGCGGGTCCTTCGCAACGGTTCATCTTTCGAGCGAGATAGTCTGCACAAAGCCGGGACCAAAGAATCTCCTGAAAGGAATCGGCGAACCGTGGCCGTTATCGTCTTCGTACAGAGGTCTAAGCCTAACGCAACTGCACCATCACCCGCCTTGAAACGTTCATCATCGCATAACTGCTCTGCTGGTCCGCGCGAACAGCATCCGTTGACGCCGCCCGAGGCTGTTCATTATAGAAGATTGATGAATGCCTTCCCCCATAGCAACCAATTGAGCGAGCCAGAAAGAGATCTTCAGATTGCGGGCCTCTTTTTTTCTCTCCCTAGAGTCCTCTAAGAAGATATTTTTCCTTGGAGGTGCATGTGATTCTTGTTATGCGCTTGCGCCATCTTGTTAGCCCAATACTGGCCTCTTCTTGCGTCTCATGTTTTTATTACTTTTTTTTTTGCCGTCTGTTTAGTTTTCTAGATCACCAGTACGTCTATAGAGCGCAGTTTGCCACCTCTTTAAAGGTCCTCTTCCGTCTGTGGCTTCATTGTTTTTATATAATGAGAGCTTTTCATGCGACACCTTATGGCATCGATCATGCATCGGTTGCTGACGCCGAAGATGCGGATCACTTCCGGCGATCAGGTCATCCTGCAACAACGCATTCCATGCCTCGCCTATTGGGTTACCAATGTTATCGTTGAGTGGGGCGCGGGGAAATTATGCTCTGCCAAACATTTCAAACTGACACTTGGGCGTTCCGGGCGGGCGTGCAGGTCTCAAAGGTAGTTAAAAAAGGAAAAGCGCAATAGCTCTCTCACACTGGGTGGTGGAAACTTGAAACCTACTTCAAAAGGCTGCTTTTACAAAGGGTAATAAGGAGGAAGGCTGCAAAGAAGCAGGTAAGTAATTATGCTTGATTTTGCTGCTTCCCTATTTGCTAGGCTAGCATTGGGCGCGGTAATTTTTTTTTTTTTTTGTTAGAAGCAGAGGTGTTGTGGCTGCTAGTTCGAAGGCTCAGCCTAGCGGAACCGAGGATTGAGCAGCTTAAAAGCTAATTAAAACAAAATAAAACGAGGTGAGGTGGGGTAAGGTAAAGCTTTATGAACAGAAAAGAGAGAAGGGCTGGTTGGCTCTCTCATTGCAGAGGTGCACTGGCGTTTGCTTCTTCGCGGACCAGGTGGAAGATCAGTAGCTGGACGTCCGAGACGAAATCAGGCACTTTGTCTTAAATTGTAATCGCATTATCGAGCATGAAAATGAAACGTAGGCGCTAGTTAGAGGGCATGACCGGAATATGCCTAAATATGCACTCCGCATGGTGAGAGTGCGCCGATGTATGGTTCTTGTTTTAGTGGCAAATAAAAGAACTTATAAAAAAAGCAAGTCTGGCAGTGCGACGACGAGTGGAAAGATTGGGTAAACCTGATTGCGACTTTACCGATGATATGCTGACGTCGTGCAATTATTAGGATTGAATACATCTGGTAGCCCGGTTCGTACAGCTTCAATGTCGTTTGTTAGATATGCTTGCTGAGGATTCTGGATTGGTGATGCATATTCCAGTTCATTTCTGATGAGTGAAATATGTGCTTGTAGTCTAACTTGTTTTGGGGCTTCCCGCAGGTGACGGTTTATGAAAATTAATATTTTTTTAACGGGTTCTGCCAGAGAAGATAAATAATGAGAAATGATGATATTTAAATATTTGTACTACTAGACGTTGTCACCTGGAGAGTTAGAAACTCTGTACTGTTAACCAAAGGATTGTACAGAGGTGAAAAGACATGAACGTATATTTGTTAGAGTTGAGTGTAATAATTCATTGCAAACAGAAGTTTTTTTTTTTTTTTTTTTTCACATGGCGTATGCCTGCCTAAAGGGATTCTTGGTCAGAAGGGGCAGACATGTTGAACGACAAAAACTCTATCGTCAATGAATAAATAAATATGGGAAGATACAGAGTTACGTCCATCTTTAATATATTGCCGCGAAATGTTTAAATCTTTATTTGTTCCTGTCCGACAGCCGCTGGCATGCGGCCTTATCATTGTTATTCTTGCGCGCTTATCAATTCTGTATCTCGTGTTTGGTCATGCTCGTTGTCGCGACACGACGCGTTATCATTTTCTTTGTCGCGAACGGTGCGCCGAGATCTCTTTCGAAGGTTCCGATCACACGCGTATGTTTCGACAATGTTCCAGGTTGTGCTACTAGCAGTTTGCGACGTTATCTAGATTGTTCTGAGCAGCCTTTAAATTGAGCGTTGACGAGTTAACGGGCATTCTTTGTTCGACGAACGACGAGCACGTTTGTTGCTATCGCCGCCGCCGAGTTGCTTAGTTCTTTTGCGTGCGCAAGTCAGCCCAATAAACAGTTGCTTCAGTGCAATCACCGACTCTTCATTTGTGTCATCGACCTTGTCACCACCACGTAACATCTGGTGGAAGTGCTGCCCTTGATCCTTCAAGCGAAGACTCCAGCCTTGTTCCTGTCGCCCTAGGGGATCAGCCAACAGGTCACCGAGCCAGTCGCCGACTTCAAGGACTACAACCCGAACACGGTCTGCTGCTTGACCCCGTTCCACATCGGAAGTAAACTTTGAACATGGTCCTGTCAACAGCACCAGTTGTCTTGGTGCAGCCCCGGGAGCCCCCCATCTTCCAAGTGCTTCCCACTGAAGATGCGGAGGACTGAATGCACCTCTTCGACCGTGTGGCAGAATTCAACGGCTGGAACGACGAAGCGAAGATAAGGCAAGGCTCTTTTGCTCTTCAAGGATCTGCTCGTATATGGTTCGAAAATCACGAGGCAGCTTTGAAGGATTGGGAGATCTTCAAAAAAGAGTTATTGACTGCCTTTGCAAGTGTCGTTCGAAAAAAAAAAGAGCCAATGCCATCCTTCAATCAAGACTTCAACTCCCAAACGAGCGCATCCGGGTGTACGTAGAGGAGATGAAGCGCCTCTTTCGCCGCGCCGACCCTAACATGCCCGAAGGTGAGAGAATGAAATTTTTAATGCGAGGCGTTAAAGAGTCGCGTTTTGCAGAACTTGTCCGGAACCTGCCGAAACCTGTGGACGTATTTGAAAGCGAAGCATCGACCATCGAGAAGACGGTGGACACCCGGATGCGCCACTACGAGCGACCACTTCAACCGGACTACTCATGCCACTACCACAGCGCATCTGCAAGCGAAGAAAGTCTTCGCGACCTCATCCGTGAGATCGTCCTAGAGGAACTTCGTCGCTTACTGCCATCATTCCAACAACCCCAGGTTGCGACGCTCGCGGACGTCGTCCGTGAAGAAGTCCAGCAGGCGCTGGGCGTTCCTCAAGCGACGGCTGCGACCGTTTCAGCACAAGAAGCAACAGCGATGAACTACGCTGCTGCATTGCATCGCCCTGCGCCCCGACGTGATGACTTTCCAAGCCCTCGCCGCTACCGTCCTGTTCCTAAAAGCCGCCCTTTTGCCCCCGCCCGACAAGCCGATCAACGACGCCCAAGCCCCAGGAACTGCGACGCCTGGAGGACTGCGAACAACAGGCCATTGTGCTTCCACTGCAGTGAGTCCGGCCACATTCTACGCCTCTGCCCGTACCGACGAATAGGCCTCCGCGGATTTGCTGTCGACGCACACGACCCCGCCCCGGTGAACGACCTCAAGAAATCGAGAACTACCTAGGTAGTGGCGGGTTGGCGCCACAAACCCTTTAATTGAGGTCCCCATCGCCATACAGGGCCCGCTTTTTGTCGCCAAGCCGCAGCTACGATGACAGTGTGCGAGGAAGATCCCCAAGCTCTCGTAAGGGAAACTAAAGGTAGCAACCATTGGAGGTGAGGTTGCTATACGGCGAATTAACGAATATCCTCCGCCGCCGACGACGAGTAACGACTACGCCGCTATGATGCCACATTACTTGTGAAGACGCCCACGACACGCCAAGACTTCAAGGTGACACCGCCGCTACGCTCGACGTCAACATCCAAGACGACAGGGCCAAACTTCAAGCTACTACTGCCGCCCAGCGAAGAGACGACGGTGTGCCCCAGCCGCGACCTCAGCACGAGACGAAGCAGAGATCGAACACCGAAGCCAACGTGAAATACTAGGACGAGAACAAGCGATCTTGAGATTGCTGTCGATGGACGCATTGTTACCGGCCTAGTGGACACCAGTGCCGACTACTCTGTCATCAGTGGAACTTTCGCCGCCCAGCTCAAGAAAGTGACGACCACTTGGGAGGCGCACCTTATTACACCATCGGGGCGAGGCACCGCCACGGTTACAGTAAATGGACGTACCTACCTTACCAGCTTCCTTGTCCTACAGCAATGTTCCTGCGATGTGATTCAAAGCATGGATTTTATGAACGAACATCAAACGATCATCGACCTCCGATCAAAACTAATCAAGCTCTTGACTGACAAAGCCATACCTACTACGAAAACTTCGGCGCACCACGTCGCTCTCAACGTCCTCGACGGAGAATTGACCGTACCGCACCGAAGAAGCGTAATCATTCCTGTGGTTACAACAGAAGCCGAAATCAAGGAAGGGGTTGTCGAAGGAAACTCAGTTGTTACTGGATAGAAGCCTTGGCATCGCAAGAGGCATCATCCATTTCCGTCATGGACAAGCTGATGTGCTCGTCACGAACTTCACCGACGAATACCGGCACCTGAACAAGGGCATGACGATTGCTTTCCTTGACGAGCTAGCGGAAACCCTAGAAGTCTTCTCCCTCCCCAGCCAACTTGAAGACGATGAACCCAACCGAGCCAAGCAGCCAAATTTCGACATTAACCCAGCGCTGCCCCGAGACAGACAAGACCGGATTCGCACTCTTCTTGAAAACTACAGCGAGTGCTTTTCTTCAGCGTCGGAGGTGCGGCAAACTCCGTTGGAAAAGTATCGCATCATGACGGACGAAAACACTCAACCGTTACGTCAAAGCCCCTACCGTGTACCGCCACGAGAACGCCAGGCCATACACGATCAAGTTGAGGAAATGCTGCGTGATGACGTGATCCAGCCATCCAACAGCCTCTTGGCGGCACCAGTCGTTTTGGTGAAGAAGAAAGACGGCGCACTTCACCTCTACGTCGATTACCGCCGCTTGAATAGCATAACAAAGAAGGATGTCTCCCCCCTTCCCCGCATCGACGACACACTGGACCGGCTCTGCAATGCAAGGTACTTCTCGTCGATGGACCTGAGGAGCGGATATTGGCAAATTGAGGTCGACGAAACAGATCGCGAGAAGGCAGCATTTATCGCACCGGACGGCCGTTTCGAGTTCAAGGTGATGCCATTTGGCCTCTGCTCCGCACCAGCGACGTTTCAACAAGTAATGGACACTGTGCTGGCGGGCTTGAAGTGGCGAATTTGCCTTGGGTGATGTCGTTGTCTTCTCGTCAAACTTTGAAGACCATCTGAAGCGGCTGCAGACAGTGTTAGAAGCCATCAAATCACTGGGACTAACGTTAAAACCAGAGAAGTGCCCCTTCGCCTACGAGGAACTGCGATTCCTGGGTCCCATCGTTAGCAAGGATTGTGTTCGGCCAGACCCGGAGAAAACAGCTGCAATCGCACAATTTCCACCGCCTGCTGACAAGAAAGCCATGCGCAGGTTCCTTGTGCTGTGCGCTTATTATGGACGATTTGTCAGAAATTTTTCGCGCATCGTCGAACCATTGACGCAACTTACAAAGGCTGGCGTACCTTTTAAATGGGAAGCGTCGCAAGGAGCAGCCTTCGACGAACTTAAGCGCCACCTGCAGTCCCCTCCTGTCCTTGGTCACTTTGATGAAAGCACTACGACCGAAATTCACACCAACGCAAGCAGTTTGGGTCTAGGAGCCGTTCTCGTTCAGAAGAGTGCCGGACTGGAGAAAGTAATTACCTACGCTAGCAGGTCCCTCACTAAAGCTGAAGTCAATTACTCGACGACCGAGAAGGAGGGCTTCGCAATCATCTGGGCCATTTCTAAGTTCCATCTATACCTATACGGTCGACCATTCAAGGTGGTAAGCGACCACCACGCGCTCTGCTGGCTAGCTAATTTGAAAGACCCCTCCGGCTGCCTTGCCCGATGGAGCCTAAAGGTCTATTCACACTTGCGACTAGATGAGGTCGCGCGACTACCAGTCGCGCGACCAGAGGAGAGGAGCTGTGTTCACACTTGCGACTGTCGCCTTCACGAAAAACGAGTTGGGAGTAGGAAAGCTGCAGGGCGCTGACAGCGAACGTCGGTAGCAGCCGCTTGCTAGACACTTCAGCTTTTTCAGGCGAGAACGCCGACGATGAATAGACGGTGTCGATATAAAATGTTGCGCCTGCGTGAAAAACCCATTTCTCAAAAGTCCGGATAGTCCGAATATCTCTCCAATCTCCTCCCAGGCCATATCCTTCTCCCTGCCTTTGAATTCCGGATGCCGTTTGTTGAAAAGGAAGGGGTATTCTTTAATTGCATCGAGAAGGTGCTCGATCGAGTACTCCGGGACCTCGCTGATTGGTGAAATGGTTTGCGACTAGTAGTCGCGCGACTAGAAATTCGAGCAGTGCCCGATCGGCCCGCGGCAGTCGCTTTTCGACCGATGCGACCATTTGCGACTGTCGCTTTTCGACCAAAACGGTCGCGCGACCGCTGCTAGTCGCAAGTGTGAACGGGCCTTAAGACTTCAAGAATTTAACGTTAGAGTAGTATATAAGTCCGGCCGCAAGCATTTAGACGCTGACTGCTTATCCCGCGCTCCAGTCGACACTCTTCCGAAGGACGATGACGATGATGCCTTCCTGGGACCAGTAAGTGCCAGCAGCTTTGTACAAGAACAGCGATCAGATCCTCAGCTGAAAGACTTAGCAGATTAATTGGAAGGCAAGACCGCTTCTCCTCCTGCTGTGTTTAGGCATCAATTGTAGTCGTTTGCCTTAAGCAATGACGTAATCGCAAAAAAGAACTTCGCTCCCAGCAGGACAGCGCAGCTTCTTGTCGTGCCTGAAAACCTCAGACAGGAAATTCTTCATGCGTTGCGCGACGAACCAACAGCAGGGCACCTCGGTTTTGCGCGCACGTTGCATCGAATCCAGGAGAAGTACTACTGGACGCGACTGCCTGCCGACGTTGCCCATTACGTAAAAACCTGCTGTGAGTGCCAGCGACTCAAGACGCCACCCATCAGGCTAGCTGGGCTACTGAACTCGATACTGCCCACAACCCTGCCCTTTCAACAAATTGGGATGGATCTTCTCGGCCCCTTTCCATGTTCATCTGTGGGTAACAAGTGGATCATCGTGGCCACCGACTAACTTATCCGATACGCCGAAGCAAAAGCACTGCCCAATGGTACTGCGGCAGAAGTCGCAAAGCTTTTGTCGAACAAATATTCTTGCGACACGGCGCCTCAGAAGTCCTCATCACGGACAGGGGAACGGCATTTACGGCAGAGCTGACGCAAGCCATCCTACAACACAGTAACACAAGTCATCGACGAACTACTGCGTAGCATCTCCAGACAAATCGACATACGGAGCGTCTCAACAAAACTATCGCGGTTATGATTGCAATATACGTCGATGCCGAGCACAAGACATTGGACGCCATTCTACTCTACGTTATCTTCGCTTATAATACCGCCGTCCAGGAGACAACCAGGTCGACCCCGTTCAGCCTTGTGTACGGCAGAGGGCCGACGATGCTTGACGCAATGCTGCCACACGCAACCGATGAGGATAACCTGGACATCGCCGCCTACCTTCAACGTACAGAGGAAGCCCGAAGACTCGCCCAAATGCGCATTAAAGATCAGCAAAGAACCGACGCCCGACGTTACAACTTACGACGACGCGATGCTGAGTACAAGCCGGGAGATCAAGTCTGGGTTTGGACGCCGATTCGCCGCTGTGGACTGAGCGAAAAGCTTGTACGCCGATACATCGGCCCCTACAAGGTGCTTCGCCGACTAGGACAATTGAACTACGTGGTCGTTCCCGACGGCGCGGCAGCATCGCAGCGGTGCCGAGTGCATCCAGAAATTGTGCATGTTGTACGCTTTAAGCCATATTATGCGCGCTAAAGGCTATTCATGTTTACTTTGCAATGTTTATGTTAATTCATGGCATTTTGAAACATCGAGGCTATGTTGTTTTAAGGGGGGGGGGGGGAGTAATGCCGCGAAATGTTTAAATTTTTATTTGTTCCTGTTCGACAGCCGCTGGCATGCGGCCTTATTATTGTTATTCTTCCGCGCTTATCAATTCTGTGTCCCGTGTTTGTTCATGCTCGTTGTCGCGATACGACGCGTTATCACTTTGTTTGTCGCGAACGATGCGCCGAGATCTGTCTCGAAGATTCCGATCACACGCGTATGTTTCTACAATGTTCCAGGTTGTGCAACTAGCAGTTTGTGACGTTATCTAGATTGTTCTGAGCAGCCTTTAAATTGAGCGTTGACGAGTTCGACGGGCAATCTTTGTCCGATGAACGACGAGCACGTTTGTTGCTATCGCCGCTGCAGAGTTGCTTAGTTCTTTGGCGGGCGCAAGTCACCCCATTAAAGATCGAGTTTCTTCAGTGCAATCACCGACTATTCATTTGTGTCATCGACCTTGTCACCGCCACGTGAAAATATATGAGGAATGACAAGAGGGTGAAAATGGAGCTCTGCGGGACATCAGGGGTGACTAAAAGGGTTTCGGAAGGTTAGTTGTTGATGACGACAGATTGTCAGCGATGCGTGATGAATTCTTTAATCCATGGGATGATATTTTGATGTCGGTTCAAGAGGGAAAGTTTTTCAAGCATTCGTTTTTGGTACACTTTGTCGTATATGTCTTATAAAAGTCAACGAAAATGACATCAGTTTGTAGCTTAATATCAAGGTTGGTACGAATGTCAGGAAAAAACATTCTAGTTGCGTTTTGTCGGAAGAGCCCTACGATATCCACTGTGGGATGGATGGAAATAGTTATCGAAAATCTAAGATTTGTATGATTTGGGAGTACATGATCACGGGCGGACTCGAGCGGCGGCGACGCTCCGCCACCGCCTCTCGAGTCCGGCCATGGCAAGGTCCGCACGGTAATGTAACGGGAAGATAATTAAGAAGTGAAATGGTAATGCCTGTTTTGTGAATTGGACCCTGCGGGACTACACCAGTCATCTGGTATGCTGCCTTCTGAGAGTGATTGCGAAACCACTGAGCCAAATTACTGTGCTGGCTAGATTAGTTTAGTTAAAATATTTCAGTTGATATCATTTATTCAGGTGACCGAAAATTTTTAATTTTATTGGTTACCCACAGAATTTCGCTGCTGCTTAAAGTTATCGCTTCCATGATTGTGATAATAGTAGGTGGCAATTTAAAAAAGGGGCTTCGGTTTCGTCAGTAGAGACGGATGAAAATGCAGTGTTAAATGTGTTCTGATGTTGTTTCTGAGGATGGCCTGAAAGGGTCGAGCACAAAGAAGGAACACAAAAGCAACAGGACAAGCGCAACCTTTCAACTGAGGTTGATTCGGGTAAACCCTTGCATTTTTATTAAGCATCCAAGCCGTATCACAAAGACATATCACAAAGTCATCTGCATGCAGCGTTCAGATAACAAGTGCTGTTGGTCACAGGCCCAATAAAATTCATCGCAGTAAAGCAAGCTAGTCAAGCAAATATTGGAATTAATCACTGTAGAGAATGCCAGCCTTAAAATCCACTTGTTGGAGGGAGACCCAAGATCATCCGAGCGCATAAAAAACACACAAATAACAATCAGGAGCTTGATTTCAACCACACGACACAGATGCGCTCGTGCCCAAGATAAACACGGTGCGAGGTCTTTTAGCCCTCGTCTGCAGTAACAGAAACAGGTGACAATAAAAAAAAATAGAAACGCCGAAAAAAAGGGGGCACATGAAAGCTCGAACAGGTGCGAAAGGAAGCAAAATGACCAACAGAATCTCGGAGAGTGATGAATTCCTATATATTTTTTACTGGCGGACTGTACTGTGACGAGTTTTTTGGCGTGCACGACGAAGAGCGCAATAGCAAACGTCTGCAGCTTGTGCATGTTTTGTTGCAAATACTGTCGAGTCAATTTGACGTGATATTCCGTGTGCGTAAATATGATCTTAATCGAAGGCAGGAAAACCGCGCTGTGACCTTGCTCTCCTTGCGCACTGCCCGCGTGTATGTTCGTACAGAAAAGGACGCAAACGCTGCTGCGAAGGTAAGTGCAGTTACCCTGAGCGGTTACTTCAGTGCGAGATTGCTGAAACAGGTGAAACAGGCAACCAGTGATTCTTCATCACTGGTCCTAGAAAGCGAGTAAACATCGTTAGAATCCCGGCAAAGTCACGCAACGTTAATTCTCAGATTATTATATTCTTTGGAAGGTCATTAGGAACCTGACGAACGAATTAAATATCCACCTACAACCTAGCTCTGATCGAGCAGGGTATTTAGGTATGGTATATAATATGGTATATGGAGTTTACTGTCCCAAAGTGCATTCTGCTATAAGGGGTGTAAAATAAGCAGAATATGATGACGCGTATCTGAATAAAAATGTTCCAAGTGTATTAAAAAAATATCAGCAAATTGCTTACATTTCTCTGCAAGTGATCACGGAAACATTGCATTTACGCTCATGCACCTCTCCTATAGAGCAAAGAGAAGAAATCAGAGCATTTTTAAAAGCCTTCATGTGTATTTTAACCCGTGAATGAACTTCACGCGTCTATGCGATGAAACAGGCTTGAAACTTTTTTTTATCATCCAGCGTAGAACAGTTGTCTATAGAAGAATGTTACAAAGAACTTCTTCTTATTCTTCTTCTTCTTCTTCTTATAAGAAGTTCTTCTTATTTGATGAAATTCTGTCACTTAAATTTCAGGTACAGTGAGCTATAAATATAATGTCTGGTTCCCGATAGTTACCGACAATACTGTTCTTTAAAGTGAAAATGCTTGGAGCAGCGGAAGGCCCATCAAAATAGTCGTCAAATTAAAAACACACTTCCAGTCATTCATATCGTTGTCTTCCTTTCATGCGCTAGCAATAGGCCCGGAGTTTAACAGTGTTGACTATTACTTTTTTTTATACATTGTGCTTTCCCATTTTCATTTAACGTAATCAGATAACACAGCCGCCGTAGTCGCGCTCAGTTGAGGCCACGGCGAAGGAAGCCAATGCAGCGCTTCTTCAGGCAATTCCAGCAGTAATTAGTGCTCCAAACGTGCTGAACAATTCTCCAGGCATATCGAAACCATTTCTACGTGCAAGCGAATCTTACGCTTCAGAATATTCGCACGCGGACTGGTATCGAAGGCAGCGTCGCTTGGCGCTGCGTAGGCAGGCTGCGTTTTTGCCTAGACCCCACGTCGCTGCCGATCCCAGCGCCACCTTTGTTTACAAACATGACGCTTGTCTATAGGGGTCTACAGCCGTCTCACGACGGTTAAACCCATTCCCAAGAATATGCTGGTTGGGCGTCACGACGCATGCCATCGAATCAAGGCCGAGACACTTGACACCACTTACTTTACAGACGACCACGCATGCTATATGGATGTAGAGAGACAAAGTGACAATGTCTATGTCGCATGCGTAGCCGCGCCACACTCCACACTTTTTACTGCTGCCAGGGTTAACGCTCCCTCTAACACCGCGGCGGAGGAAACCGCAATCGCGTTGGCCACAGCCGACCCGCGTACGCACACAGTCCTTAGTGACTCTAAACGTGCGATTCAAAATTATTCGAAAAACCTTATCTGCCCAACCGCCGCGCGCATACTCCGCGGCCGCACTCCCGATCACAAAATCCACTTAGTCTGGAAAACCGCCCACGCGGGGAACTCTGGGACGAAGGGGTCGGCCGACTAGCCCGAGGTCTAACAAACCGGCCGGGCGGCTCCGCGGATCCAGAGGCCTTCGCTGAGGCCTCTGGATCCGGGGGGGCGGCGCTTCCCCCCTCCCCATCCTGACATTGGCAGAGCGCAGGCCACCATGCGGCGTAAACTTCAAACACATTCCATTCTCAGCTATTCCAGATGGCACTGATTACGGGCGGGGACTACGACCCTATTTGCCCCAATGGCGACTATGTAATAACGGCCACATTGGCACACACCCTTTGGAGATCTAGGGGAAGACTACCCCCTGGTACCACACTGCCAGCTCCCTCCGAGGAGAGCTGGGACCAACTTCTTACCTGCTCAGACAAGAAGACGCAGCTGGCGCTTGTCTCGTGGGCCCAGAGCGTCGCCACCACCTGCGGGCCACGGCAGGCCAACATGTCTTAATGATCACTCTTTTGACAATAAAAGTTGTTTCTCTCTTTCTCTCTGGATTATACACCCCTTACTGTAACTTATCCTACCAGAGGGCCAACTTACATCATATACTATGGACATGCCCACGAGACCTCCATATGCGGGATCTGCAGCTCTCCACCTGCGAGCAGTGGGAGGCCGCTATGCTCAACTCGTACCCGCTGATCCAACTGTGGGCCATCTAGCGTGCAACTCAGGTCACCAGAGCTCAAGGGCTCCTGGTCATCTACCGCGGAAGCTCCTGCCTGCCTGACTTCCTCAGTTATTAAATGTCTATCCTCCTCCTCCATAGCTCCGGCACCTCTTTATTTTTTTTAATTTTTTATTTCTACCTTTCACCCCCTCAGCTCAGTTTAGCTCTCCACAGAAAGCTTCTAACAGCAGCATCGTTCCGCCGCCGTGGTGGTGCAGCGGTAGGTAGTGGTGGTAAAAACTTTATTCAGTGAAAGCCAAAAAAAACTATGTTGCCGCCATTCCGTGGGTGGCCTTCCGGCTGCTGGTCGTGGCCTCCAGGTCACGCCTGGCGGCGACTTCCGCTGCCCAGGTCGTAAGCCGCTATTGAATATGCGGCTCCAAGCTGGCCAAAGCAGCCTCCCACAGCTGCGGGCTGTTTATGTGCCAGGAGAAGGGGGAAAGTGCGCCGGACAAGAGAACAGAATGTGAGCATAGTCTGCTCGGGGAGAGCTGCAAAGCGTGCATTGGGGCGAGAAGGCACCTGGGTGAATAAGGGCAAGGTGTGCAGGGCAGAGGAAAGTGTGGGCCTGTAAATGGCGCCACGTATTATTGCGAAGCAATAATACTTTAGCTACTACCTCAACCCGTGCCATGCCGCGGCCGCATAGCCATGCTTGACCTTTCGCGTGACCTCGCTGCGTGACGTCATACCATCTGTGTGAAAACGGGGCCCCATCTCACGCCGTCGCTTTGCGCGGCGCCTAGCCACGGCCGCGGCCTGACTCCCGCTCTTCTCGTCCACCCCATGAGATGCTGCCTCCAGCCTATACGCTTCGGCAGGTTGCAAAGGGAAAGCATCAGCGAGCTACGGAGACAGAAGAGGAACGAGAAGAACGGCTTTTCAAGCGACCAGGTCAAGATGCAGCCAGGCGAAAAAAACGCTCAGCGTCTTCGGCAGCAGAATCAACGGCAGAAGCAAGTGAGGAAGTTATAAGTCTGGCCGACAGTGTGGAATGTGCATCTCGTTCCAGCACTACTAGTTCGGAACGCCGGAACGCAGCCAAATGGGAGCGACGTGCACACGGCGCGCTAATTCTTTGGTCGAGACAGCAGGACTCGGCTCACTCGCCGTCCCGGCGGGCTGTGACGTTTAAGTTCTTGGTGTTTTAAGGCGAAAGCCTTTAATGGCTCATGCTGTGTGGACAAAATGCGTCCCACTTTTGCGGCGTTCTGATTGGGTGTAACATGTGTGTGTCGTCATTTTTGTCTGTGCGTGTTTACCCATGCCAAACATAGCAGAAACATAGCACAGCCAAGAGTATCACCGTAGCCATACTAGCATAAGCATAACCAGAGCATCACAACAAGCGGTACAATAGCAGAACCCACGTATTGCTTCGCAATTACCAGGCTTAACCAAGCTAAGCCAAAGCCAATTTTTCTGTTCGATTTTAGATAGGAACTTGTGAGGGGGAGGGAGGGATAATCGAGAGTTGCGGTAGTGGAGGGTGATATCATGGAAGGTGAGGATAGGATAGGATAGGAAATACGTTAATTTCTCTAGGAAGGTCTTGTGCTAGTAGCAGAAGTTGTCCATCTTCCGTCTTCTCACAGGGTCGGTGCCTCTATTCCAGGGCTCCGCTGAGCTTCGCTGCTCGCTGAACATGCTGAATTAGACCTAGTTGGCAATGCAGATCGCCGATGGAGAGCCGGCTCTCGCACTGTTCGGTACTTTGGTCTTTACGAAAGCTATCGTTATTTCTACATTCCCACGTGATGTGGTATAACGAAGGTTTGCTACCACATCATGGGAAGGTGAGGAGGGAGTCACGCGTATCCATCCCGGGTTGGAGGGGGCCAGCTCGGTCGGTCATCTCGCGAGCGATAGAATTTGCTGCCTCATTTCTAGGGTGCCTCGCGTGAGCTGGAACCCAGAAGAGTTGGATAGGATGGGAAAGGGGGCGAGGAGTGCTTAAGAATATTGAGTGCAGAGGAAAATATTGTAACCTTTGCAAAGTTATGGACTGCAGTCTTAGAGTCGCTAAATATTCAAAGGGGGGCCAGTGTGCTGGCAATGGCGAGGGCGATGGCTGCTTCCTCTGTGGCAGTGGAAGTGGCAACAGGGATAGTGGTGATGGAGAGGGGGGTTCGTGTATTGGAAACAGTGGGCAGGGCATAGGTGGGATGCGAGAGGTAGGGTGCCGCATCAACATACCCGGCGTCAGACCGTGTACCGTACTGGCACCAGAGGGTGGAGGCGCAGGCAAATCGGCGAGCGGCATGATGCTCAGGGTGCATGTTCTTGGGAAGGGGCTTGACAGTCAGCATGGAGAAGAGGGAGCTGGGCAAGGGATGGGTGACACAGTCAGGGGAGACAGGGTTCAGGCGAAGGGAAGTAAGGGCTCTGCCAGGGGTGGTGCGAGATAAACGATCGAGTTGTGCCACGTGATGGGCCTCTACAAGTTCTGAAAGAGTATTGTGGATGCCCATCGCCAGCAGACGAGAAGTGGGAGTGGAAGTGGGAAGCCCGGGAGCCGACTTATAAGTTTGGTGGGACCTTGTCTTCCTCGGCACGGGACAGAAAGATATAGGGGAGGGAGTAGGCGGCTTAGCACAAAGGCCTGCACAATACGATGGAGGTCGTGCTCGCGTATGCCGCAGTGTCTGTTAGCGACCCACCGGAGCAGCCGTACCATCTGCTGGACCGTGGTAGTAAGGCGGAAAAGGACAATAGTGTGTTTGCCATTGGATTGGAGAAAGACCGAGAATACGGGTGCAAGAGACAAAAGGGATGGGATGTCCGTCGATAGTGATGTTAAGGATAGGAGATGAGGTTGGAACTATGCCTCGAGACAGGAGGAGCAGGACTTGGACGGGGAACAAGCAAGCCCGACCGTGCGAGCATAATCGGCGACCATGTCCGCGCCCACCTGGAGAGTGGCTTCCATATTTCCAAGATTGCCGGTTCCATATTTCGGCTTCCATATTTCCATATTTCCAAGATTGCCGGTTCCATATTTCCAAGATTGCCAAGATTGCTTCCATATTTCCAAGATTGCCTTTCATCAACGTAGAAAGCATGGGAGAGGTTAGGAATGGTAGCTAGAGCACGTGTCATAGGGAAAAGGATGATGTTGAAGAGAAGGGGAGAGAAAACTGAACCCTGGGGGGTACCTCGATTTCCAAGAGGGAAAGCGGGAGAAGAAAGGGGGTCGAAGGAAATAGCCGTGCGATGGGCAAGAAAAGTTTTGATGTAACTATGGATCCGGGAACCCACGTTAAGGATAGAAAGGGCGTCTAGGATGGCGGTATGGAAGACATTGTGAAATGCTTTCGTCAAGTCCAGTGTCATGATCGCGCGAGTGCGCTTGGAGTGAAGAGCGTTCATGAAGGACCTCTTCGGAGAGCTAGAGCATGACATCCTGGGTAGAGAGCGATGGGCGAAAGCCGAACATCGAATCGGGGAAAAGATGGTTGTCATCGAGGAAGCTCTGCAAGCGGTCCAGAACGGCGTGCTCAAAGAGCTTACCGAGACAAGAGGTGAGGGAAATAGGACTGAGATTTTGAATGTCTATGGGTTTGCCGGGCTTGGGGACGAAGGTTACCTTAGCGTGGGTCCACGCAGAAGGGAGAGTGCCTTCGTGCCAAAGTTTGTTAAAGAGGTCCGTAATGGCCTCTAGGGATGATGTGTCCAGGTTACGGTGGGCCTTGTTAGAAATTTGGTCTGCTCCTGGTGCTGAAGTGGTGCGGAGCTTATGAAGCGCCGCGCAAACCTCCCCCAAAGTGATATCTTCGTCAAGCGCAGAAATAAGGGTGCCGATGAAGGAAGGGAGGGGGGACGGAGGGGACGGGAAGAGATAGCGATCTCGGAGTGCAAGAAGGAAATCGGAATCGGATAGTGGTGAGGATTGTAGGAGGCGCGTCACATCCCTGCGTTGCGTGGCCTTGGTATGCGACGGGTCCAGAAGGACACGTGGGAGCATCCACGTATCCCTCAGCCCGAGGTTACCGGCCATGCGGTCGCAGGCCTGGCCCCACTGCTGCATGGTGAGATATGAGACGTACTCCTGAATTTTCATAGTCGGGGGGACAAGGCGGAGTCGTGGTAAGCGGTTGAGTTTTTGTGAAATCCAGCGGCGGTGCAGGGAATGATGCGCCCCCCATAGATGGAGGCGGCTGTCAGCCGTGGAGGAGTGAGGAGGGGTAGGAACGGTAGAGGTGGCGGATGAAATATCTTTGAGCAAGGTGGCAGTCCATTGAGAAAGGTCTGACATGGAGGTGGGGGCATGTTGCCGTGAGTGGCGGAACCGATCCCAGTCGACTACCTGGTTCAGATGCTGGCGGGAGGATAGGGTAGAAAGAGAGAGAGGGATGGACAGGATCGGAGAGGGATGGACAGGTCGCTGCTGAGAAAGACCCAAGTGTCCGTTCACGCTGCGTCCGAAACGTTTTTGCAGATGGAAAGGTCCGGATTAGTTGCGTTGGACGCTGGAGCCTATGCGGGTTGGATCAGAAAAATCATTAAGGACGGATAACTGTTTGTTCTGGACTAATTTCCACAGCGCAAGACTTTTCCTACAGTTCCTGGGGTAACCCCAGCTGACGTGATGTGCTTTGGATGCCCTAAGAATGAGGAGCGCGTTGCGATGTGCGCGAGAAAGGGCTTTGCTTAGAAAGAGGAGGAAAGGAGCTGAAGGTGCGCGAGTAGCGATGTAGACATAAATAAAAAAGACTGGCGTCCTGTCACCGCCGGAGGAGGAGGTCTACGAAAAGATTTAAGGACATAGTTTTCAGTGCAAAGGCACGCGGCCAAAGGAAAAAAAGAAAACTATAGGGACGAACACAGCGCTGTGTTCGTCTCTATAGTCTTCCTTCTTTTTCTTTCCTTTGGCCGCGTGCTTTTGCGCTGAAAAACTATGTCCTTCAATCTATAATACCAACTAGCTCAACAACTCTACTGAAGTTCTGTGCGTGGAACGTCGAGAGAATGCTATATCGCCGTGCAGTTGCGGTGAACGAGAGTGGCAATGTTCGGGGGGGGGGGGTGCGGAAGGAGCGTGGAAAGCAGTGAAGTCGCGCACCTTAACTGCGGAGATTGATTTTTATAGGAAGGCAAAGGCGCGGTAACTGTCTTTTTTTTCTGTGGACACCTCAACCGCGCCATAAGGGAAGGACGGAAGTGGGGAGTGAAAGTGGAATAAGAGAAAGAGGAGCCGTAGTGGAGGGCTACGGAGTAATTTCGACCACCTGGGGATCTTAAACGTGCGCTGACATCGCACAGCACACGGAAGCCTCTTCGTTTCGCCTCCATCGAAACGCAGCCGCCGAGGTCGGGTTCGAACCCGGGTACGCCGGCACAGTAGTCGGGCATCTTACCACTGCACCACTCCGGCGGGGCTAACTGGGGAGAAAATTTCTTGGAGGGCGATTAAAGCGGGTGGTGGCGGTGGAGGTAAGAACATTTATTACCTATACAAGGGCCTGGAGGTATGTTCGGATCGGCCCATATAGGACCGGTCCTTACGAGCACTAGGTAGAGGTCCCTAGTTTGGGACCCCAGTGGCGGTTGCCGCCACCCAGGCGCGCCCGACTAAGGCTTGTTTGGCCTGTAAGTCGTGGCAGCCGAGCAGGATTGCCTCCCAGTCCTCCCGAGTTGGGTTGGGGATGGCGGAACAGCCGGATTAGAGGGGCTGGCCCACTACATGTGATAGATGTCAGAAGACACCGCTCCACAGTGTGGGCAGTTGCCACTAAAGGAGGGGTCAAAATGTTTTATTGCTGCCGGGCACAGCAATGTATTGGTGAAAAGGCGGAGAAGGAGCCGCTCATCCGCCTTTTTTAGGCCTTTACATGGGCTGGGGTAAAGCCGATGACAATTCTGATAGTACATCATAATATCTTTGGAGGTATAGGCTGCATTAAAATCGAGTTCCTGATCGGGTGGGGAGGAGAAAACAGCCCGGTGAAAGAGCACGCGGGCGGCTGCGTCTGCTGCCTCGTTTCCTGCCACACTCTGATGAGCAGGGGCCCATATAAGGTAACGGAGTGCGGGGACCGTATCCCGTATGCAATTTGAGTAGATTTGATAGGCTAGTAAGGGAGTCCAGCCTTGTCTGACGTTCCGACAGGCTTCTCGCGAGTAGGTAATTATGTATTTTGGATCTAAGTGTGAGGCCGCGAGAGCAATCGCGACCTCTTCTGTGTGCGTTGTACTGTGGGCTCTGAAGGTGAGACCGTTAACCGTTTTGCCGTCGTGAACTACAGCGGCCGTGTACCATCCCCCATGGTGAGTGCCGGAGGCGTCCACGTAGTATACACCTGTTTTGTTGTCATAATGTCGGGCTAGGGCTTCCGCTCGTGCCAGGTGCCGACCATTATGTTCTTCGTGTGACATATTGGCTGGAAGAGGTCGCACACAGACGGCGCGTCTCCACAGTTCTAGGATGCGAAACTTGTCTTCCATGAGAGTGGTGTGTTCGATACGGAGTAGAGCAAGAAGGCGACGACCCGACTCCGTTTGCGATAAACGCGTGTACTGATTTGTAAGGTGCGCCTCCCGGAGCTCCCGGAAAGTATTCACCACCCCAAGGGCCATAAGACGGCTGTTTGAAGTAGTGATGGGGAGGTCTAGGGCACGCTTAATAATTTTGCGATGGATGGACCTCAAGGGCATCCTCCTCTTGTTTCCGTAGGTAGAGATAAGGTGTCGAATAGAGAATCCGACTGGTCATGAAGGCGTTTGCCAGCCGCAAGGCATCTTTACTTCGTAACCCCCGCGTTTGTTTGAAACCCGCTAGACCATGCGGCCCACCTGATCCCCCACCTTACGGAGTTTGCCCAATGTTGTGTCTGACCGTCTTTGTTTGTGAATGTAAAGTCCGAGTACCCGTATCTCGTCAACTTCGTGTATGGGACCACTGTCTAAAGAAAGAGTGATTTGATTTGTGCACTTTGGCAAGGGGCGGAGGTGCAAAAATTCCGATTTTTGTGGGGAACACTGAATACCACAGCGGCGGTCGTAGCGGTCTACTATCGTCGCCGCTGTTTTCAGGCTGGTTTCAATGACCCCTATGCTGCCATGCATGGCCCACAGGGTGGTGTCATCGGCATAGAGGCCGTGCTGCACACCAGTGACACCATCGAGCTGGGCAGGCAAGTGCATCATAGCCAAATTGAAGAGCGCTGGGGAATGTACCGCGCCTTGGGGGGTTCCCCGCGTGCCGAGTAGGTAAGGACCATGCTCAATATCTTGGATGCGAATGTAGGATTGACGATCCGTGAGAAATTGCTTTATGTATTGGAAGTTGTTGAGGCCACAGTCGGTCTGGCTTAGGTTAGTATGATCTCGTGTGTTACGTTATCAAATGCCCCTTTGAGATCTAAGGCGAGTTATACCTGGTCATTATGGGGGCATTCGAGTGGGTCAAGGACTTCCCGATTGAGTAGCAGGAGGACATCTTGAGCGGATCTGTGTGGGTGGAATCCGAACATGGTGTCCGCGAATACATGTTTTTCTTCAAGATATTCAGATAGCCGGTCGCGCACCATCGTCTCCATTAGTTTGCCCACAGGAGGTGAGAGAGATGGGGCGGAGGTTATCTGTGTCAATTGGTTTGCCTGATTTAGGAATAAAGGTTACCAGAGCCATTTTCCAGTCGCTTGGTAGGGGGGTGTTCCCGCGCCAAATTGCATTGATGAATTCGAGGAGGGACTGGTATGCCGAGTCGGGCAGGTTCGCCAATAGCTTGACGGTGACCTTATCCCTACCCGCGGCAGTGTCCCGTTTCATTTTGGCAAGAGCCGCCCGCAGAATGGAGCTGGAAACGTTGATCCAGCTCTGTGTTCTGTCTGCCTGCATGAGTATGCTGGTCCACGAGGATATTGGGCTGTACACACATACTGGTCCCTGAGTTTCTGTGCCAGTTGAGTCGTGTTGCCAGAGAAAGCAGGCATGGCTCTCTGCAAATGTTTCTGTGTTTCGGTTCATGTTTGGGTTGGGTCGATGAGGGCTCAAAAGATGCGCCATGTGTTTCGGCTGGACATTTGTCGCGCGGCCGTGTTACATCTATCCTCCCAGTTGGAGTCGGCAAGTTGAGCAGCGTACTCAGCCGCTTTCTGGGTGAGCTCGGCAATTCGAGCTTTAAGCTTGCGGTTGTGTTTCTGGCATCGCCAACGGCGGACGAGGCGGCGACGGGCTTCCCAGAGGTGTAGAAGGTGGTTATTCATGTCCGTGACCGCCTTTGAAAGCTGGATTTGTGTTTCATGCGAGCTAAGGTGTGTCAGCAGCTGTGGACCATGCTGAGTAGCACTGCTCGGAAATGGGTGTGTTATCAAGTGAGTCAAACGTTTGCCAAATTTTGTCCAATCTGGAATATGTGCTTGTGTTGTGGGACGTTTATTGTTAAGGATGCAGTGGTCACTACCGAGGGTTTCCTCGGTGTTGAGCCAGTCTGCGTGTTTTATGTTGCGAGTGAAGGTTAAGTCCGGACACGTATCCAGTGTCATGGAGATTCCTAACCGTGTTGGGTGGACTGGGTCAGTCTGGAGGGGGAGGCCCAACGTGGACGCAAGTTCCGCCAACTTACGTCTCGCGACTCCTCCTTGTGATACCCCCACAGCTGACTGGGTGCGTTAAAGTCCCCCAAGATCAGGAGAGGATCGCGACCCGCTACTCCAATTGCGCGGCTGAAGAGGTCCGCGAATGTCACTCGCTTGATTTTGGGAGAGCAGTACACGTTGAGTATATGCAATGGCAGGTCCCTGCGGCGGAGTGGTAGGATGGTCACCATTACATAGGAATAATCTATTTGGAGATCGAGATCCATTACGCTGGCTGTGCATGCTTTGTGTACGAGAATACAAGATGCGGGATCCTGTTGGAAAGTCATGTAATTTTAAAGTGTGCTGCCCAGTTCTGGCTCCTGGAGGGCAACCACGGCTGGTACAGACTCGAAGATTCCAAGGTAGAGGCGGAAATTGGCCCGCTTATTGCGGTTCTTAAAGCCTCTACAGTTCCATTGTGACATTAAAGTTGAGAAGGCCGAATTGGAGGTGGGAGAACGCCTTTGATTAAGGTGTCTCGCCATGATTAAGCATTTTTCTCGGAGGAGGATGAGGGAGTGGCCGCCCCAGAGCCAGCTACCTGCGGTACCACGGGGGTGGTGACAGGAGTGGGGCAGCTGTCCTCATTCTCTGAATCAATGATACGACGGTTGAATTTTGCAGGATGGGATACGTCCCTAATGAGCCCCGACCGACGGAGGAGGCGGGGATGATCCGAGATGTGTTTTGAGACCACCGCGGGTATGGCACCTATGACCTTGGCGAGGATCTGGTCCGTAGCGGTCTCGATCATAGATCGCACTTTGGAGGATAAGTGCCCCTCCATCGCGGAGATCGCTGTCACGAGGGCAGGCGACAGCTCCGCATCGCTCTCCATTGCGTCCGAGTTCTGCGGGCTCGGAGCGGCGGACACCAATTTTGACTCTAAATTTTGAATTTCGTTCAGCAAAATTTCATTCTGTGCCCGGAGGACGTCAATCGGTTTTTGTATTCAGCATCGAGCGCGGAGACGGTGAGTGGAGATGACGGGTTTGGGGAGGAGAGGAGACGATCCCAGCCCAGTTGCTCACCTGTTGTTTGCCATGTTGGGGCGCTGATGCCCGGGCGCCGGCAGCGCCGTCCGTTTTGAGGGCTGGGAAGTGGTGGGTGTCCGTGCCGCTGGGCGGTGGCGGTGGAGACTCCTTCTTCTTCCCAGGCGGCGTTTTGAGGTCGGTGGCGGGAGCACCAGGCGGCGTTCCGCCTTTGCCACCTGAAGCTAGATGCCTTGGCTGTTTACCAGGGTGCTGGTTTGCTGGGGGCTCACGGCGTTTGGCCTTGGGGCCGGAAACCTTGAGCTGGCGGAATTTTCCTGTGCAGTCGTGGGAGTTGGTAGGGTGGGCTTACCCACAGACTGCACAGGACGGAGTGCATTCGTGAGGTGCCTTGACCCCGTCGGCAACAGGCACCGTTTGGCCACACAGGCCACACTTTTCATTGTCCGGGCAGGGGCATGTGTCCGCCCGGTGGCCCACAGTGCCGCACCGCACGCAGGCCGGGACAGTTCTCTTGTAGACACGCACAAGGGTCACTTCAGAATTGTAATGAAAAATCGCGGCACCACTTCGCCCACGAAAGTGAGCGCCGCGACGTTTGAGATTCCAAGCTTGCGGATATCGGCAAGCTCTCCAGCACGCCACTGGATCTTGTTTTGTAGTGACTCACTGGTCTCGTAGTTGGCTACGGTGATGACGCCGCGACACACATCACCAATGAGTTTCAGCTGGCCGTACATTGGGAGCAGAACCTTTGGTGAGTCAATTTCGAAATTTCGCAGAAGCTTGTCCGCGACGTGCGGTTGTTGGGTGCCTGCGACGACGAGATTTTTCTCCCACGTGGGGAGCAGGCTGAGTGATGCTGCGGCCTGGGTGCCCAGGTAGGCCGCGAACGCTGCTCTCAGCTCGCCATGTTGGTACACATCCTTGAGAGCGACGGTCACCCGGGGCTTCAGGATGACAACTACGTCTTCGGGGTGAAGCCGCGGAAGCGGCTTTGGTTTCCAAACGGGTCCGGTCTTACGTGAGGGCCCACCCGTAAAGTGCTGCAGCGCGCGCAGCAGCGTCTTGCTGTGTTGAGGAGCCAGTCAACTTTGCGTCCGCCTTCTTGGAGTTGGCGTTCCGCTTGCGGGAGCGGCGTTCGACTAACGAATAGCCTCGCGTTCTCGATGGGCGCAGAATCTGGGCTATCAGGCGAAGTTGCTGAAATCTTGGCCCAGGACAAGGTGCCCGGGTCGTAGCCACGTTGCTGTTGTGAAGCCATCTTGCCGCGGTTGGACGACTCACTCACGGCCGGTCTGCGGCGTAGCCGTTAGGCCTAGCGTCGCCGCCACGATACGCAAGTGAAGATCGGCCCAACGAAAGTCTTAAATAGTCCCACCTGTTTGCGTGTGGTTTCCACAGGTAGCTGCCAACTTCACGCAGACAGTCGCAGCTGGTTATATGGGGTTGCGGTCGAAATTTCGTGGCTCCAACCAACATTTTAGCGGAGCCGATGCGCTGTGCGTCCTCTCGCTTCGCGCGCTCACAGCGCCCCCATTAAAGCGGGGAGGTCGGAGGGAGGGATGTTCTGGAGGTGAAGCAGCAGCGCGTACCGCTTTCCGCGGAAACCACGGCAGTTCCACTGCCAGAAATTAAGGCGTGAGGAGTGTCTGGCCATCACGAGGCCTGGGTGCCCCTGCTGGTGCAGGGGGATTGGAAGATGAGGAGGAGGGGAGGAGGGATTACACCATGAGGGTCGTCTGGACAAGTTCGGCTTCGTGAGCACTTTGGCGGGCCTCAATTCTGGCTACGCGTTCGTTAATTTGTTCCATCCATTTCTGCGTGTCGGTACGCAGACAGAAATTGCGGCCGTGAGGCGTTGCTCATGGGCATCAAGAAGCGATGCTGTGTGGCGGATGACGGCCTCCACCTCCGCGGTAGATGTGGGCTCGTGGGTAGATCGCCTCTTTTGTGGAGGCGCGGATGAAGCATTCGAGATGGAAATGGGGGCGAGAAGGTGTGGCGGGGTGTGTGAGTGACAGGTGGTGGGGGCATTGTGGGGAAGGGGTGGGGAATGGGTGTGCCCTAACAACACCTGCAGCTGTTGTTTTAGCAGGGCAATCACCCGGTTTTGGGCAGCGACTTGAGCTTTGAGTTCTTTTTCGGGGTCGGGGGTGGGAGGCTGCAAAGGCCGGCTCACCTGACTAGAAGCCGATGGGGTGTATTGGCTCGGCAGTGGCGGCAAAGAGACGGAGCGGCGGCGGGGCTGCGTTCTTGGCGGGTCCGGGAGTTGGACGCTGACGGGGTCTAGATGGGCGGGAGTCTTCGGTGGAAGGTTTTGATTGCGGTGGATGATATTGACCTAAGGCTACAGTTTGTTGGAAAGGGACCGGTCCATGCGTAGCAAAGTCCACACGAGAGGATCCCGTGACACGTGTGCCTTGGCACAAGATTCATTTAGGTGTGCAGTTGGGGGAGCTCCTGAATCTCGTGCACGGCTCCGCAGCCAGTGCAGCGTCCGGATCTGGGCTGGATGCATACGTCGGAGCGATGGCCGTGGCTCCAACAATTTGTGCAGGCTTCGGCCTTGCGGCGAAAAGGGTCGCAGATAAAAAGGCCGCAGCTGAATACCACGGTGCTGAGTAGTTCCTTCGTGCCGACGAAGGTGATCAGGATGGACCGCGTATACGTCCCGTCTGTCTTACATCGGCAATGGCGTAGGTGCTGCTAAGTTCATGGCTTGAAGGTCTGCTATGATCTCCTCTTGGCTGTGTTTGTCCACACGGCGTTGTAGATTACGCCGCGGAGAGCGTTGTCAGGTGCGGCAAGATAAGCGCGCAGGACGTAAGAATTGGTTGCGAGACGCAACACCGAGGTTCGGACATATAACCGGGTGCGTTGGTCTGAGGGTTAACTGACAGTGAATGAGTTATTGTATGGGTTTATACCGACGCGATCCTTGGCACGGGCGGTGGCATAGTCAGCTTTGGCGGTGGCACAAAGTGAGGTCAGGAAAGCCCTATTGGTAGTGGTGCGGAGGTCGAGGCCGCCGCCGAGCGGAACACGATCTTGTAGTCTTCTTGTGGAAGTCGAGGCAGGAGGACATGGTGGCGTAATATGGGAGTCTTCAGTGATGGCGGGGGCGCTATGGCGGACTTCAGGGGGTCGCTAGCGTAGGGCAGGCCGAACTCTAGGCCTAAACAATTTGGGTCCAGCGGAGGTCGTCGTCAAATTCTTCTGGAGTGATGGGCGTACCGTCGACTTGGTTCTCTATGTCGACGGCTTCAAGGCTACAGCAGCTGCGGTGATGGCTCAGCGGCCGCAGGGGTGGCGTGAGACGCAGCTCTGCGCTGCGGACAAAGCGGTGATACGCCGAGCTTTAGGCTTAGCTCGGTTGCTTCGTGGCGGGTTAAAGATGAGGTCTTAGTCAAGAGGCGGTCGGTCGGATGAAGGCAAATAAGGTGCCAAGTAAATCCTTACACCTTCACGGGCTTGCTCGCAGAAATGGGTGAATATCCGAGGCGAATTGTGAAAGCCAGGCGCTGAAAAATACGGATCCCATGCGAGGTACGTTAGCACGCGTTCCGAGCTGTCACGGAGAGCCCGTGCTTTGATAAGGCGCCCGACTATACGGCGCCAGAGTTCCCGGGTTCGAACCCGACCACGGCAGCCGCGTTTCGATTGAGGCGAAACGAAGTGGAGTCCGTGTGCTGTGCGATGTCAGCGCACGTTAAAGATCCCCACGTGATCGAAATTACTCCGTTGTCCTCCACTACGGCTCCCTTTTTCTCTTTCCACTTTTACTCGCACCTTCTTCCCTTTTTTACGGCGGGGTCGGGTGTCCACAGAGCAAGTGTGGTAGATACTGCGCCTTTCCCTTCCTATGGACCATTTATTATTCTTATTAATATTTTCCTGTAAAAGCAACCAATAAAAATATCAAACCTCAGAAAAATGAAAAGACCGTGATAACAGCGTTATCATTTATAGTTATCGTGCCCCTAATTTCTAGGGCTGCAGCACTACAACCCGCATTCTCTCTCAAGCCAATTTGACCTTCGACCTTTCCGAGGGATTTCAGGTGTTAAACAAGGGTGACGTATCCTGCGCATTTCCTTTTCTATAAACCAATTATAGAAAGCCGTTGAACTTCGATGCGATCGACGGAACGTTGGTTGCGTTCCACAAGGAGCGCGCAATGTATACCATGTGCAGCAGCAAGGCATAGGCTCTCGTACAGTGTGATTCGTATTCAACGCAATTGCTAATAAAAACTACTTTAAGAAGATCGTATCTGTGAAGCAAATGCAATCGGGGTCTGGAAGCATGACCGCCTGATTAAAACAGAAAAATAACGTTTAGTAATTGAGACACAGCAAACACAATCTTGTTAAAACGTGCTGCTGCTCTTTATTACTTGATTAGCTGAATTAAACCATCTCTACATTTTTTCCACATTTTTGCTAAAGGTATGTATTTATATTTGCAATGTCCTCCTTTTTATTTTCGAGTTGTATGAACACTTTTTTCTTTTTCGTATGTGCTATGTAAATATCCTGCGCAATCAGCTAAATGTAAAGTTATTTTGTTTGTTAACGCAATGAGACTGACCACAATAATGGAATCACCGCTATAAGCACGCCAAATACTTAGCGAAACATAGAGTGCTCTGTGTCGGAACCTCAAAATCTATCACGTAAACTCAGTTAATTTACTGCACAGTCCAAGAGGACACAGTGACGGGCGTGGTAGTGATCTGTACCACATGCGGAAGCGCGAGTGTTTTTGATATGATTTTATGCATAAACTGAAAACGACGCAGGGATGGATGCGTCGAAAAAATATAGGTTTAACTCGGTTAATAACGAAAAAAATTGGGTCACTTAAAGAGGAGAATGGCGAAAGCCTAACATTCATCTCCTATCTATGCCTCTCATCTTTTGGCCATATCGACGTTCGTTGTAGTGCTACGTATAACTATAATTGGGTTGCAGGAAAGGAAAGGCACCGTATCTGTCACACTTTCTCCGGCAAGTGTGTTTGGTGGTTCTAACCATCGCGGAGGCTGTGTACCAGCTGCGGCGAGAGCTATCGCCACCATCGCTGGCTTCGAGGGATGGTATACGTAACCTCCGGATTGCGTATTTGGCTTTACCCGGGCGGTGACTCCGCGAAAAGAAAACAGAAGACTCGAAGAAAGCGGGCTGTTCCGACTAGCATCTGCCGCGCCCAGAGGCGGCGCAGTGCGCTGAAGCGTTTCTCGAATCGACGTCCCGTCTCTCGGCATGGTGCACACAGACTGCAGTATTCGTAATGCAGAAACATTCACCGCAGCTGAGGAGGCTGCCATTGCGCTAGCGCTAGCCGATGCTAATACCAAAATCTTCATCAGTGATTCTCAACAGGCTATCCGCAACTATATTCTGGCCAGGCGTTACACATTCTACTTTCAACTGCACCCTCTTCCACATCTCGCTTACTTTTTTGGGCTCTAGCCCACGAATCGCTTGTCCCGCCCGGGTGGTGCAGTGGTAAGACGCCCGACTACTGTGCCGGAGTCCCCGGTTTCGAACCCGACCTCGGCGGCTGCGTTTCGATGGAGGCGAAACGAAGAGGCGTCCGTGTGCTGTGTGATGTCAGCGCACGTTAAAGACGCCCCTTATGGCGCGGTTGAGGTGTCCACAGGAAAACAAGTGAGACAGTTACCGCGCCTTTCCCTTCCTATAAATCAATCAATCATATTTCTTTTTTATTTTTACCTGCCATTTTCTTTCTCCCTATCGCTCACCTCTTTGATTTCCTGTACCCCTTCTTAGCTATCCCTTTATTTCCGCCCCCCCCCCCCCAGTTCAGGTGCTTCACATATCAGATAGCAGATACCGGGGCTGGCAAACATCTTTTCCTTTCTTTCGTATATAAATAAAATAACCACTACCACCACCAGCAGCGGAAACACACAGGCGCAAGCTCGCTCGAGATCTCAGCTGCCGAGCCGAGAGTGTGATCAGCCACCCTGCTTTCCCTGACACTATCTCACGCGTTTCTCTTCTCGCCACTTACACGGACATACTCCAGCACTACCGACTCGAAAGATGCTCATATCCTTCCGCACACCGCGATCTAACAAGACACGAGGCCGTCCAATGACGCAAGCTGCAAACTGGCAGCTTCCCACGCCCCCTCTTATACAACAGGACCTTTCCGGAACAGATAGCCCCCATGTGTAAACACTGCTCAACTCCGGCCACTCTCATACACATGGCGTGAACTTGTACACACTACAACACAGACAACTCAAACACCCCAGAGACGTGGGAGTCTCTCCTACGTACTTCCGAGCCAGCAGACCAACTCCGGCTTAACCAGCCGCGATGGAGACCGCGACATCCCAAGGGATCCCCGCCGACCTTGTCTAAGCCAGCGCAACCGGTCATTTGACTGGTCTCCTGGGATTAGAGTTCACAACCACCACACCATCGCGCCTGTCGCGTGGCGTTCCTTGGCGTGCGTTCAAGTGTGGGATTGCAGATGGCAGGAACGCTAGACACACATCTCGAAGAATCTCACGGAATATGACTGATCTCGCGCACAACTCTAACCCACGGGATTTCGTTCCATAAGCCCAAGAAGGTCGCCTTAAAATTCAGGGGGCACTTTGGCTCACTAAAGTGCTTCAAGGTGGACGCCTCCCCCACCGCGCTGCTTAGGCATTGACTGCGAGACCGATTGACTAGAATTGTGACAGATATTGTGCCTTTTCTTTGCTGTCATCCAATTCTAAACGATCGCTGATGCCTGCTATACTGCGTCTATTTCTATATATGCCCTGTGGTGCGGATTTCGAGAAGCGCCAAATGAAGCGCCGCACGGACACCTGGATCTAACGTCCGGCGCGGTCACCTTCGTATATGCGTGTGTGTGTGTGTGAACAACTTTTATTTCCACCAGAATGGAGGCCCCCTACTCCCCGCCCCCTGTACGCTGGCCTAGGGGATGGGGGCCGGGGCCTCCGCGATTAGAGGCAGGCAAAGAGGTCTTGATTCCTTGCGGCCTCTTCGTGAATCTCCTGGTGACGTCATCACCAGTCATGGCGTCATGGCCGGATATGACGCCACTATCATTTCCGCTTATTAGACACGACCGGATGGTCATGATGTCAGAGCCGATGACGTCACCATGTGACTGATTTGGACGCCTCGAAACGTCTAGCCATTACTATTGGTTAGTGAGTGTTAACCAAGACTTGCATTTTCTGAGTACTAGTTAATTTCTGGTTAGTGTTAGTTAAACTCTCCTTAACTAGTAAGTGATGGTTATTGATAGTTACGATGACCTCGAAATGCGTGGGTTCCTATGGGCATCTGCTTAACTATTTTATTATTAGTCGTAACTTATGATGAAATTATCTTGAAAATGCCTTAAATCATGTTCCGATATCATTCGATTGCTATTCATTAAGTATCGATTCGATGGTGATTGGCATGTGTCCATATAAGGCATGCACCCTAAACGCGGACACATTTGCTAACGACAGCATGAGGCCTTAATATTGTGCCGCAGCAGGGTATTTCGACAGGATTGTGTTTGCTGTTAAACGTTATTAAACGTTATTTTGCTGTGTCAATCAGGCGACCATGCTGCCAGACGATCTTAAAGTAAGGCGTTTATTAGCGATGGCGTTCGATACGAATCACACTTGGTAACATAGTTTGGCAAACACTGTTTCGTGGTAAGTGTCAAATTCAATGTCAAAGTGTTTTATTTCAGACAACACAGTTGCAGTTGCACAGGGGATAAACCAAAAGGCAAATAAGCGCCTGCCAAAAAGTCTGTCACCTTCTTGCTCCAACTCAGGAGCACAAGAGACTCAAAGCAGAAGGCACACACTCAGTGAATAATTCATAACCGGACATTATGAAACGCCTTTATGGTGACGAACGGAAAAGCACAAAAAAATAACTAGATAAGTTAATAGAATGGTTAAGCCTGGAGTGACAACAGGTACAAAACGATGTTTTTTTTTTTTCAAGCTTTCAAATACTTGCTTTCATAAATAATGTGTAAAGCAGGATGATGATCATTTAAAAAACTAGAAATTCTATTTGTGAGTTTTTGGGTGCCGTAGTTAGTGCGAATTGTTCTTTTTTTGAAATAATAATAATAAATTCTTCACAGAAAGGGAAGGGCACGGTATCCGTCACACTTCCTCTGTGGACATCTAAACCGCGCCGTAAATGAAGAGATGAAGGTGGGAGTGCAAGTGGAAAGAAAGAAAGAAAGAAAGAAAGGGGAGCCGGTAGTGAAGGGCTACGGGATACCTGGCGATCTTTAACTTGTGCTGACATCGCACAGCACATGGACGCCAGTTCTTTTCGCCTCCATCGAAACGCAGTTGCCGTGGTCGGGTTCTAACCCGGGGACTCCGGCACAGTAGTCGGGCGTCTTACCACTGCACCACCACGGAGTAATTTCGACCACCTGCGGATCTTTAACGTGCGCTGACATCGCACAGCACACGGACGCCAGTTCTTTTCATCTCCATCGAAACGCAGCCGCCGTGGTCGGGTTCAAACCTGGGGACTCCGGCACAGTAGTCGGGCGTCTTACCACTTGCACCACCCCGGCGGGGCTTATTGAAATTTGCGTGCCGCATGTTGTAGTACTTTTGCGACGTACTTGTGGTAAAATGTGAGAGGATCGAAATGCATTTCTAAGTGATGAGGGGGTGACGGGTGGCTGTTCTGGCTCTACGGGGCTGAGACGGTAGGCCAACGCCGCTTGCGGCGGGGGCTAGCCAGCCACCAAATTTTTATCTGTTTTTAGGCCGTCATTGCACCCTCCACCGCTTTTGTGGCGAGCAACGGCTGTTGTGGCGGCGCGCGATTTTCTCTCCCTCTTCTTTTTCTTTCTTTTCTATTTTTCTTCTGTCCACACGAGGCAGCGGAGGTGGCTCAGCAACAGAGCCAGTAGCAGGCCCGTGCATTTTCTTTTCCTTCTTCCTACAGCCACAACATTTCTAACTAAGCGACTAACGCTGTCTTTTTGTTTATGACATTCCATACAGTAAGCAACTGGTATTTGCTAAACAATGGGTGAGTATTGCTGAGGTAAGGTGCATTGTCTATCAACTGTATAAATCTCTTTTGGAGTAAGTATATGCGTTCTAAGATTGTTTTAGGAGCTGTGCCTCGAACGAGAAGAGAGTAGTGAAAACGCGAATGAGCCATTTTGTAAAATAGTTGTTTTTTCAGCCAGGTGGGCAATAGACGCTTGAGTCTGTTTATAATACCGATAGATTTAGATATATCTGTACATACTTTCAGGATGGATCACTTTATGGATCATGCCTTCATGAAGCATGCCTCCATGGATCATGCCTTCATCGCTTCATGGATTACTGCCTTGTCGTGGCGGAGGGGCTTGCAAAACTCGATGTAGTTGTGAGCTCTGCTGTGTAGGGCCACCCAAGATAGACAGGTCACTGCAGAGAGTTCTGACAAAATGCGATTCACTGGAGAAGGTAATGGCAACCCACTCCAGTATTTCCTGCCAAGAAAACCCTATGACCAGTCACAATAGCATTAATGATATGGCGCCGGAAGATGAGCCCCCCAGGTTGGAAGGCGTCCCACATGTTACTGGGGATGAACAAAGGGCGATTCCTAGTAGCTCCAGGACGAATGAAGCGGCTGGGCTAAAGCCAAAAGGACGCTCAGTTGTGGATGTGTCGGGAAGCGACCGGAAAGTCCGATGTTGCAAGAAGATATATCGCATAGCAACATGGAATGTGAGATCTATGACGCAAGGTAAACTGGATGTCGTCAAGCGAGAAATGGACTGATTAAACATTGATATCTTGGGTATCAGCGTGCTCAAGTGGACCGAAATGGGAGAATTTAATTCCGGCGACCATTATGTCTTTTATTGTGGGCACGAATCCAGAAAAAGGAATGGGGTCGCCCTCACAGTAAACAGAAGAATGGGCAAAGCAGTGGTAGGGTACAACCCCAAAAACGACCGAATGATTTCACTTCGGATCCAAGGTGACCCTTTCAACATAACAGTTATCCAAGTCTGCGCCAACCACTACTGCTGAAGAAGCTGACGTTGACTGATTTTATGCTGACCTGCAATGCGTTTTAGACTGCACTCCATCATCAGACGTCCTTTTTCTCATAGGAGACTGGAATTCTAAGGTGGAGAGTGAAGAAATATCCGACATTACAGGCAAGTTCGGTCTTGGTGAGCCAAATGAAGGTGGGCAGAGGCTAGTAGAGTTTTGCCAAGAAAACAACCTGACTTGATTTCACATGGGTGATATCGGTGTACTGCTGCTGATTTGACATGTAACTTCTTATTAGTGTGAGAGTGACTCCTCTAATACCGTATTTAGATAATTTGTGAAATAATATTGGGTGCTTAATGAAATCGAAAGCTTTTTTTAAAGTCTCAAAATATTTCTATTGTGTACATTTTCTGTTCAAAATTTTCTAGTATCGTAGTATTTTAGTAGTGCCATTTCTGTAGATTTCTTCTTCTGAAAGCCATATTTCTGCTCAGCTATGATACTGTTTTTCTCACAGAAGTCAAGTAGCCCAATGTTTATAACTTGTTCAATTATCTACGAGAAAATGTGCACCACTGAAATTGGCCTATAATTGTTTAAGTAATTTATGTCACCCCCCTTGTAAATGACGGATACCTCCGCAATTTTTAATTTATCTGTAAGCACTCCGGTATTCAAGATTAGGTTGAATATGTGTGTAAGTGGCTGGCTAAGCAAATTGCTGACGGATTTTATAGGTTTAACTTTTATGTCATCAGCCCCGCAGATACTACCGCTGTTTACGTTTTGTATTATATTATTGATTTCAAACTCTGTTCGAAACAAGAGCATTGATCTATTGTTTCTGGATGCCACGTGTTCTGTGCAATCACAGTGGCTTGTCTGTGATAAACCTGAAGCCTCTGATTCGAGCAAATGCTCGTTAAGTACGTTAGCAAGCAACGTTCCTGTATAAGACAAACCATTTAATAAAAGCTCAGAAATGACATCGCTTTTGTTTTTGGACACTAAATTATTTACAGTGTCTCATACTTGTTTAGGATTATTCCAGATGTCACCAAACTTACGTTTGTAATTAATGGTCCTAGCCTTTTTGTTATCATAGCTCAATTTGTTACGGATTTTCTGGAGTTCAAATAAACACTCTATGTTTCTTGTTCTGATGAAAAAGGAAAACATTCTGTCACGTTTTTTAATTCTCTCTAGAAGGTCAGCATTTATCCATGGCTCTCTGGCTTTTTTATTTCTTTTAAACTCAGCAATTTGGAATGCTTTATTGTAGAGATTCGTAATAGTTTGTATGAAAAGATCATATGCTACAACAGGGACGGAACGTTGAAGACCATCTATCGAAGTGGCGATCTTATCATCATTAATGATTCGGTATGTAACAGGTTCACATGTAGAAGGAATACATAGTGTGTTGTATGGTGTAAAGAACATGAAAATCGGTAAATGGTCGCTAATATCAGACGCCTGCTCGCACATATGCGTCTTCGTATCTAGTGAAGCATAAATCTAACAATGTATGGGACATGCTTGTCACTCTAGTCGGCACTTCTATCGCGTTATCACAACTATATGAAAGAAAAATATCAAGCATTCTTTGCCTATTAGGGTCAAAAGAAAATAAATCGATATCAAAATCCCCACAGATAATTGTGTGTGCTGCGTATCTCCAGGCGCTCGCACTGAGAAACTCCTTGCTTAGCTAAGTGATTTTATTTGTTTTCTTTTTTCTACGTATTTAAGTCATTCTTTCTCCTCTCTCTCGCTTCAGCGCACACAAACCCGCCGAGCACCAATCGCCTAAAGCCGTGGCCTTCTCTCAACAACAGGCATCTTGAAATTCATGGAATACTCTAACATATTTTCCAGAAAATCTAAAAATGCTTCCTTAGACCCAGAAGGAGGTCTGTAAACAACTGGGAATATGGTACAAACACAATTGATCATCAAGCATTCATAGTGCCGTTTTATCACACGAACCTCTTTTATGGTGACGAAACTCAAGCAGTTATTTGCCTAAACGGCCACATCTCCTCCTTTCTTATCACACCTTGAAAGTGATACACATCTGCAACCCGGAAACTGCACAACATCACAATCGTTGGTGAGCCAGGTCTCCGTGAAAACTAAAAATTGAAATTCATGGTCCAAGGCGCTTAAACGTAGTTCCACTAAATCTCGCTTATTTCACAGACTTTGTGCGTTTAGATAGAATAAAGAAACTTGTTTTTTATCTTGTAGGAACATAGCGCGCTTAAAATTAACGGCATCGTGATAAGGAGCTGGGTTCATTGCCCGTATTCCGAGTTTTCGTCGTTATCGAAGTGTTGCTATCTCACGTGACCTCGAGTCATCTGATTGGCCGAAACGCCAGAACCGGGTGTTGCCATTGCAGAGCCGGAAGAGGGGACAACGTCATTTTCCAGCGTTTCCACCAATCAAGATCTGCCACGTGGATTGATTCTGCATTCTTTGCTTGTTCATGCTCATTGTCGCAAAACGCAGCTTTATCCTTTTCTTGGTGGCGCAAGATGAGCCACGGCCACTCGCGTGTGTTTCCGGCCACTCGCGTGGTTGCGCTAGGTACCGTTTGCGGCTTTATGTTTCTCCGTCGCCTTTAAATTTAGCGTTGACGGGTGCGACAGGCATTCTTAGTTCGACTACCAGACAGCACATATATTCCTATAGCCGCCGCCGAGTTGTTTTGTTCTTTTTCGGGCCTAAGTCAGCTCAATAAACAATTGATTTCGGTGTGACTACATCTGTCTTCTCTTTTGGTGCCTACGGCCTTGTCACCACCACGTAACGTTTCTTTTTTTTTTTTTAAATACTGTCAATCCTCGAATCCAACGATCAAGACAGAACCTGAAGATAGTGATGCCGTACGTATCAAAGTACAATATCTCCGAGTGTGTGCACAATGCTTTACCGCCAGGGGCACAAAACTCCTAATGTTAAACAACAACCAGGCCATTGACCTCAATTTTGAACAAATATAAGTGATGATGCGAAGACAGGTTGCTATCGAAAAATACTCCAAGATATTTAACGTAATCCATGTATGGTATAGGCGTACATTGACATGAAATGCAATCTGGTTTATGCAAGTATAGGTGCATGTTAATAATCGTAGTTTTGAGGCAAACGAGTTATGTTGTTTTGTTTTGTTTTTTTTTTTGGCACTGACAACAAGTCCATTGGTAGTAAACCAAGGCATTGCATTACTGACATCATTTTGCAAAATTTCAATGACTGTTTCGTGAGAAAGATGTTTCGCCAGTAACACAGTGTCATCAACATATGAAACACAAAACATTTTGAAATCGCCAAATGGAAATTATTGATAAAAATATTAAATAACATAGGCGACAAAATTGACTTCTGAGGAACGTCCGCACACAGCGGACGTTCCCAGGCCCTTCTTATTGGTAGCGACAACTTTTAAAACGATTGTTCAAGCAATTTTCGAGAATGTGATAAATTGGCCTCCGGAATCCTAAAATATACAATTTACAATATACAATATACAATATACAATGGTGTAAAATGCTTTCGATACATCTAAAAACAAGCTCACACGTGAAAAGATTCCGATCGATAGCTAAGAAGAGTTCGTCGGAAAATTCCTCAAGCAGAGCAACAGTGCCACGCTCAGAAACGAAGCCAAATTGGCGATCAGCTAGAATCGAAAATCTGTTCAGAAAAGAAGACATACATTGAAAAGAATTTTTTTCAACTGGTAAGATAGGAATTTGTCTGCAGTTTTTAATCTGATCTTTCTTCCCATATTTGTGCAGACGCAAAATGACTACAGATTTTAGGCGGTCTGAAATTTCCCCACCCTACAGGAAGCCGTTAAGTATATGAAAGATATGTGACAAAACTTTACAATTCCTTCAAAGGATGTGGAGGGATCTAGTGGACTTGTTCGGACGAAAGCTGAAAAGAATTTATTCCAGTTCACACCTAGAAATTCCTGGAAACAAAGCTGACGCATGATACGGATTACATCAACGTTATCTGAGTGTTTAGGGAAGGAGGGACAGCACTTTGGGACGCTATTGCCTGTTGAAGGCATCTGCCACAGTTGGGGGAGGTTGTGGAAAATAGTCGAAAACCTTGTGTTTAGTGGAGTACACTTATCTGAAATTATTAATCAACGACAATGTCAGCAAAACACAGTTGCGGCGCCGGCGGGCGTCATGCTGGTGCTTCCAATAACAAAAGTATGAAATGGTTGGGTGCCAGGGAAGGGGTGGTTTGGTTGCAAATATACAGTACGCGATAACAACACATATATAGTATCACCTCTCTCTTAAATCCTTGATCTCGGCGTGCGAAACCAATGCCTTGAAAGTTGGGGTAAAATTTTGCACTACCGATTATCTAATCGTAGAGCAATTTTATGTCATATTTTCCTCACTGAGAAACAGGTCCGGTGAGCAACGGTACATAATGATGGGAGGACTGAACGATTCACTATTGCTTAGCGCAATTAACTAACAAGGCTATTTTAGCATACATCGTGTTAAAATAAAGCGCAGCCCTCCAGCGACGTGAACCTAGTGACAGTGGGAGCAACGATTGCGAAAAAAGCCAGTTATAATGAGCATAAATATTAAAACGAATTATTCAAAACGACAACCGATGTTGCGAGTCAAGGCGACTACGAGAACAGCAGTAAACGCCATGTAGTGGTGTTTAGAGTGTCAAAGAAGAAACTACAAAGTGTATTACAGCGCAGCGAAATGGCCCTGAAAGGGAGGACTTCAGGGTTTTAAGACCAGAAGCGCACATAAACGAAAAATAAAAGTGGTAGCTTGTATTATTCTGTGCAGGCCTTAGGTGCTTATGAACAGCTCATCGTTCACACTATATGACCTCCCGTCTGGGGTTTATGAATAGCGCAGCAGGACATTTATTTCAATATGTGGGGCAAAACGGGAGCCGCGGCCTTGTTTTCCCTCGTTTTCCTCGGCGCGTTCCGAATAATACGTGTGCGCAAAAGGATAAGGAAGGGCGATAATTATTCAACTTGAGGAAGAACAGAAAAAAAATCATTGCATCGCGTTGCATCGGGGAATAAAAATCATGAAATTGGATGTTGGAACAAAAACCAGAACGAACGCGCCCTGATTCCCTAACTAGGTTACGCGAACGATAACAATAGATGATATTGCTGGCTGGTACGATATTCTATCTGCTTCCGAAGAAAATTGGCTTAGTTACTTAATGCCGAGGCAAGTTATGTTATCCTGCTACGCAGCAATCCACTGGTACTAACCAAAACATGGTTGAATAACGACATCAGTGATTCATAAATTTTATCGAACCTGCAAATGTTCCTCTTTTTCGCTCTGACAGCAAAAATGCTCGTGGGGAGTTGTTGCTATTGCCGCCAATAAGCGGTTGTCTTGCTCTGCCCTTAACGTCCCATCGAACTTAGGAATATTGTGTACCAAGTGCCTAGCTACACCATTGCCGCTACTAATTTTTGTGTGTTTTAGGCCACCACGCAAGATTACCGGCTTTCTTCGCAAAGTTCACAATTTTCGAATTACATTGATTGCATAGCACCCTGGGGCGCACATTCAACGTTTTATGTATTTTAACTACACAAATATTGACTACAGCAATCACCCTCAGCCATAGTCAGCCAGCAAGAAACGAAGAAATTCATAGACGTTTGTCCTAATTTTAATCTTACACAACTAATACTTGGAACGACTCGTGAGGGAAGCGGCTAATTCTCTGGGGCTCATAATGACCAGAGATTCAGAAAGCCTACAAACAACTACATGTCTTCGATAAATCAGCGAAGATAAAAGTAATTCAGGACACTTTAAACTTCTCACCTGAATTAAGGCATATCTCAGAACATTATTGGGTTCTTCAATAAGGGAAACTATGAGGCAAGTAAAAAAAAAAAGCTAACTTTCGTACGATTAGAAACCTTGCTCTCGGTGGGTCTAGATGGTACGTTTTCGAGCAGTTGCCATGTGCGGGTGGTAGTAAGGTTTCCTCGCAACGCTTCACATATTTGTGTCCAGTTTACCGGCCCAACTGGTTGCCATATTCCTCAATCTGTGCGGTAAGATGCCGTACTTTCCACTAAAGTTTCTTATTGTGCTTCTGACTGGTGAGACGTTTGGTTAAGCTGGCGTGGGCTTCTTTTAAATGAGTCATCTTCGTGTCTAGCGTGGGGACGTCTTGCTGTGTTGTGTAATGTTGTGTGTGGGAGTCCTTATCGTAAAGTAGGCTTTGCACCCAGGCCTGTATTGTTTCCCCTGGGTCTGCGGATTGATGCTGACGATGCTCTCTAAATTTCTCCCAACTTGTAATGCGATGTTTATATTGTCACGTCTCGATAGAACGCCAAGGAGGACCCAAAGATAGGACGGGTTTAAGAATCAACCTGGACGAGTCTAGCGCTCCAACTTCCTTCTCTTCCAGGCTCGCGCTTGTGGGGGCCAGTCATCATCTTTGGCGTCGTCTTCTATGCGGCATTTGCCCCCCTCCTCAAGAAGCATCGTCCCGATGAGCATAAAAGGGAGTAGGAGGTCAAGGTCAGTCTGAGTTGTACGGCTTCATGCGTACAACGTGGACGACGTCGGCTTGTTGCTGGCGTCGCTTTGAGGTCGACACCCCGTCTGGCACCACCTCATAAGTGACGTCGGTTAAACGTCGCTGGACAACATATGGCCCGAAATATCGCCGCATTACTTTTTCGGAGAGTCCACGGCGGCGAATAGGCGTCCAGACCCACACTTTGTCGCCAGGTTCGTACATGACATGTCGGCGTCTATGATTGTAGCGTCGTGCATCATGCTCTTGCTGATTCTCGATCCGCACACGCGCTAGTTGGCGGGCTTCCTCTGCACGCTGAGCAATTTCCTCGGCGTCCTGATCGAGATCGTCGGTGTCGGCATTCGGGAGCAACATTGCATCCAGCATAGTTGTTACTGGTCGCCCGTGAAGGAGGCTGAATGGTGTCATACGAGCGGTGTCTTGGCGTGCCGTATTGTAGGCGAACGTGACGTAGGGAAGAATTTCGTCCCAATTCTTGTGGTTCACGTCAACGTACATGCAAAGCATGTCTGCGATGGTTTTATTGAGGCGTTCCGTCAACCCATTGGTTTGGGGGTGGTAGGCTGTAGTTTTACGGTGACTGGTACCACTGAGGCAGAGAACGGTCACCAAAAGTTCAGCCGTAAATGCAGTTCCTCGGTCAGTTATAATGAGCACCGGAGCGCCATGCCTAAGGACAATGTTCTCCACAAAGAACCGAGCTGCTTCGGCGGCGGTACCCCTTGGCAGAGCCTTGGTCTCCGCGTAGCGGGTTAGATAATCGGTGGCGACAGTTATCCATTTATTTCCGGCTGTCGACGTCGGAAATGGTCGTAGGAGGTCCATGCCGATTTGCTTAAAAGGTGTTGTTGGCACTTGAAGAGGATGGAGTAGGCCAGCTGGTTTTACAGGGGGTGACTTACGGCGCTGGCAGTCTATGCACGTACGTACATAGTGTTTCACTGTCGCTGGCAGTTTTGGCCAGTAGTATCCGTGCTGGACTCTAGCCAACGTGCGGGCGTAGCCTAGGTGACCGGCGGTTGGCTCGTCGTGACACGCTTGCAAAACTTCATTGCGGAGAACAGATGGGACGACGAGTAGATGACTGTTTCCCCCAGGGCGGAAGTTCTTCTTGTAAAGTACGTTGTTGCGAATAAAGAATGAAGAGATTACTCGGGTGAAAATCTTAGGCACAAAGGTAGTTCGTTTTTCCAAGAAATCAATAAGAGGGAGCAATTCCTTGTCTTCTCGCTGCTGTTGGGAAAGCATTGCGTCATCTATGACACCTAAAAACGCAGCGTCTTCATCGGTCATAGTGGAAGGTTCGACCGGCGCTCGCGAAAGGCAGTCAGCATTCGTGTGCTTTTTTCCAGATTTGTAAATAACTGCCATGCCGAATTCTTGTAATCGAAGGCTCCAACGCGCGAGTCTCCCTGAAGGGTCCTTTAGATTCGTGAGCCAACAGAGCGAGTGATGGTCGCTAACGACTTGAAAGGGGCGAGCGTACAAATAAGGGCGGAACTTCATAACCGCCCATACCACTGCAAGGCATTCTTTTTCGGTTGCCGAGTAGTTCGCTTCTGCTTTAGATAGGGTCCTGCTGGCGTAAGCAATTACTTTTTCCACACCATCCTGGCGCTTCACCAGCACAGCACCTAAGTCCACGTTGCTGGCATCCGTATGAAGCAGTGTAGGGGCATCGTCATCAAAGTGCGCCAGGACAGGTGGTGTCTGTAAACGTCTCCGCAGCTCATTAAACGCTTGTTCCTGTTCTTCACCCCAGTGAAAGACAGCGTTGTCACGCGTCAGCGAAGTTAATGGCCAGGCAATCCGTGAGAAACCAGCAATAAACCGGCGATAATAGGCGCAAAGACCCAGGAAACGCCGCAATGTATTTTTGTCCGTAGGTGTCGGGAACTTGGCGACTGCGGAGAGCTTTTCAGGATCAGGCCGGACACCTTCTTGGCTAACGACGTGACCTAAGAATTGCAGCTCCTCGTACCCGAAGTGGCACTTCTCGGGTTTTAGTGTGAGGCCCGCAGATCGTATGGCCTGAAATACAGCTAGCAGACGGCGTAGATGCTCTTCAAATGTGGCCGAAAACACAATCACGTCGTCAAGATACACCAGGCATGTTTGCCACTTAAGTCCCGAGAGCACAGTATCCATCAACCTCTGAAATGTTGCTGGTGCTGAGCATAAACCGAACGGAAGGACCTTAAACTCGTACAATCCGTCGGAAGTGACGAATGCTGTCTTCTCCCGATCTCTCTCGTCTACTTCTATCTGCCAATATCCACTTTTCAAGTCCATTGATGAGAAGTAACGTGCATTTCGTAGGCGATCAAGGGAATCGTAGATGCGAGGAAGAGGGTACACGTCTTTTTTAGTTATTTGGTTGAGCTTGCAGTCATCTATGCAAAATCATAAGCTGCCGTCCTTCTTTTTAACAAGTACCACGGGGGAAGCCCAGGGGCTCTGTGACGGCTGGATAACGTCGTCTCTAAGCATTTCGGCCACCTGGCGCTGAATGGCTGCACGTTCTTTCGGAGCTACACGGTAAGGATTTTGTCGAATCGGGCGAATCGAGTCATCCGTGATGATTCGATGTTTTGTCAAAGGCGTTTGGCCGATCCGCGATTCGGAAGCAAAGCAGTCTCGAAATTGATCTATGAGTTCCAAAAGACGGTCCCGTTCTGAAGAAGACAAATTTGGATTCACATCGACGATAGTTACGGGCGTCTTGCACATTGATCCTTCCTGTTGCAGTGAGAAGCAGCGCTGCGCATTTGGGAGGCTGTCGAAAAAGGCCACAGTTGTGCATTTCGGAATTTGCTGACGCTCGTCGCTGAAGTTTGTAAGCAGCACTTCGGTCTGTCCATTGGTCAAGTTGACTAGCCCTCGAGCTATAGAAACACCTCGGCTTAGTACCAGGGCGACTGCCCTTTCGGCGATACCATCGTCGGTATGCGCCATGTCGCACTTCACTTCAACAAGAGAGCATGATCGCGGAGGTAATGTCACTGTCTCATTGGCGACGCGTAAGGGCATCAGTGGTACTTCCGCATAACCAAGGTCTTCATGATTGTTCGTGAAGGCAACGACGCTGTCACGAATGCTGATTACAGCCCCATGAAGACGCAGAAAGTCCATGCCCAAGATGAGATCTTTGCAACAGTCAGGGAGAATAACGAAGCTGCCAACAAACACCGCGTTTCCTATTCCTATCCGGGCAGTGCACTTCCCTGTCGGTGCCAGTAGCTGGCCCCCAGCACTTCTTATTACTGGTCCAGTCCATTCGGTTTTTACTTTGCGCAGCGTGTCAGCCAGTTTCTGGCTAATAATTGAAAAATCCGCCCCGGTATCCACCAGAGCATGTACCTCCAGCCCATCAATGGAAACGGCGAGGTCAGCGCTAACAACGTTATCTGGGTTGCTCGTCTCTTTCGGCATTTTCGGCGGAAGTGCGGCAAGATCAGCGGTTTCAGCTTCGTCGTCGGGGCTGCTCATCTGATGCGGCATTTTCGGTGGTAATGTAGGCGGCATTTTCAGCGGTAGTGCGGCAATGTCAATACTAACGGCAGCGTCAGAAGCACGGGGTGTTGGCAGTTGCGGCGGAGGTGAGGGTTTTGACACTTTTAGACTGTGTGCAACCTCCCCTCGCGAGGTTGCGGCTGTTAGTTTCCCCGGTGAGGGCTAGGGGACCGCCGTCCGCCAACGTCAGTATTGCCACGACGCATCGGCGGAGAATAACGCTGTGGCGATGGGGAGGAGCGGCGGCGGAAGCCCGGGGATTCGGTTTCCCTGCTGACCGGAAGGCCGTCCTCGGTTTGGGCAGTGTCAGCGTCGAAGCGGCGGCAAGCAGAAGTAGACGGAAAGGCCTGCCCCTCTTCGCGGTAACGGCAGTACCGATATACGTGGCCAGGTTGTCCGCAGTAGAAACAGAGTGGCCGGCTGTCATAACTGCGCCACCTGTCCGTTCGGCGTGGTTGAGAGCGCCTGGAAGGCGCCCACTGAGGCCCCCCGAAAGAATCGCGTCTCCTGATGGCTTGGTGAGGTCGGTGAGGCGTGGTCTGGAGGCGGGCGACGTAGGACCGCGGCGTAGCTCTCAGTTTGCGGCTCGTGATAAGGTGCAGGAATGTTGGCCGTGTAGTTGACCGGTTGTGGAACGCGGTATGGTGGTTCGGAAATGGCTGCCGCGTTGTCGACTGGATGAAACTCGTTGCACTGGGCAGACGGTGATAGGGAGCACCGAATTTCATTCCTTACAGCCTGCACGAGGGCCTCTGACGACTGAGCTTTCGTAACCTTAATTCGCTGCAACTCCTCAAGGACAATTTCTCTAATCATGTCTCGAAGAGTGGTCTGATCTGTTGCAGTCAGCGCCGCCGCAGTCGTCGGGGCACAGCTGGCTGGTCGGTTGTACTGACGGCACCGATCTTGGAGGGCTCGCTCTATAGCCGTAGCGTCCTTAATGAACACACTCTCGGTTTTAGGTGGGTTGCGCACTAAGCCGGCAAACAACTGTTCTTTGACACCGTGCATGAGATGCCGTAACTTCTTTGGCTCACTCATATCAGGGTCGGCACGGCGAAAGAGGCGAGCCATGTCTTCCGCAAACATAGCCACGCTCTCATTCGGCTTCTGAACACGCACTTCAAGCAGGCGCAGCGCATTGTCGCGTCGATCAGTTCTCGCAAAGGTGTCTACGAGCTGGCGGCGGAAGTCATTCCATGTGGATAAGCTGGCCTCGTGGTTTTCAAACCACGTTCTAGCATTATCCTGAAGGGCAAAATAAACATTACAAAGTTTGTGATCTGCGCTCCACTGATTAATCTTGGCCACTCGTTCAAACTGGTCAAGCCAGTCCTCGACATCTTCAAACGCTTTCCCGCGAAAGCACTCTGGCACCTTGGTGTTCTGAAGAGTCACCGGCGTAGGGTTGGGATGTGCCATGGCTGGGAGACCTGATGGACTTGGTCGTTTGAAGAGTCGATTGGCAGATAGTTGTACTCCGGGGCTAGGCCTAGAAGGCGGCGGCTAGCGCGATGTACAGGCGTGTCGATGTCTGGGATTCGCTGTGGACTGCCGGAAGGAGTCTTACGCATACCCCAGCCCACTCCACCAGTGTCACGTCTCGATAGAACGCCAAGGAGGACCCAAAGATAGGACGGGTTTAAGAATCAACCTGGACGAGTCTTGCGCTCCAACTTCCTTCTCTTCCAGGCTCGCGCTTGTGGGGGCCAGTCATCATCTTTGGCGTCGTCTTCTATGCGGCAATATATAGGCTTTCGCCCTTTGCGTCCTGTGACGTTGAGCGCAATGATGTAGTGATCACTGCCTAGGGTGTTTGGTGTTCGTGTTCATTTTAGGTACCCGAGATATTTCCCTAGCGTTAGGTCTCGGATGGTGTCAATTTGGCCGACCTTGCCCTGTGGCATGGGTAGGTCGAAATTGTTGAAGGTATTCAGCTCTGGATGCTGTATCTGGTTGTAGAGTGCTTGTCCTCTACCATTGGTGCTATTTGCCCAGTCTGTGTGGGCGAAATTAAACTCTCCTCCGATCAATAAAGGTGAAATTTTTGTATCTTTTGTGATGATTTGTATGAAGTTAGCGCAGACCGTCGCGGGGCTACTGGGGGGATTATATATGTTGGTTGCTATGACAGACCCCTTAGTGATATCCATGGGGAGGACTTCGACGGTGAACTGTGCCACGTTATGTGTATAGTCTCGGATAGAGTGTCGGAGTGCGCGTTTAACGTATAGGTGATGACGACTGGTTTCAGGCTATTTGGGGCATGATATGCGATATAATCTGGTTTAGGGCTACTTGTGTCTTCTGTAGGAGGATCACGTCTGAGGAGTATGGGTTTGTTGTTAACAGATGTGTGAAGGGGTCATGCTTTCGCCGCTAAAAATGACATAGTAATTGAACAGATCCAAGCGCAAGGTAAAATTATTGAAGAAATTGAACAGTCAATGGATCTGCTTTTAAATAAATATGATGAGATGAAGACTGCTCTCAGTGCTCACAAACTCGAGGTTGCAGCTCTTGATAAACGTGCAGCAGACCTTGAATCTTTGCTGACTGCAAAAAACCAAGAGTTAACGGAGCTTCACAACGCAGTTACGAACCTTGACGCATACTCTAGGAGGAACAATGTAGAGATACATGGGGTTGCTCAGACAACGAGCAGCTCCCTGTCGTGTTAAATGAACTAGCGTTGAAACTTGGCGTCTCTTCGAACACTTGATCAGGTTGATTCAATGCACAGACTGCCTGCTCAGAAGGAAAAAATACCTCCCATAATCGTGAAGTTCAACACCGGGCCCCTTCAGATGAATGACTCAGTAAGAGATACACGTTAAGTTCAGAAGATATTTTTGTAAATGAAAATCCACCGCAGTACACGAAACACCTGTTCTGGAAGGCGAAACAGACAGCTAAGATGCTGTCATTTAAGTTTGTTTGGATCAAAAACGGCAAGGTCTATATGAGGAAGGCGGAAGGTCAGGGAGCTGTTAAGGTCTCAAATGAAGGGGACTTGTTGAACCTACACTAAAGATGTTCAATACGTTTGATTCATTTTCTAATTGGACTGAGGTAAGAGCTGAATCTAGAGTTCAGTGCAAACCAGTACTGGACCTTGTTCACGTGAATGTTATAAGTATTAAACGTCACTGGAACTTACTAAACACTTAATTGGCTCAGCCACTTCCATATCTGGATATTCTGTTGCTGTCTGAGGTCAACATAAATCAAGCTGAATCTGATACGTTTAGACTTAATGGCTTTAATTCTTTTTCGCGCTGTCGGGAATCGAGTAAAGGTGGAGGTATCATGGCGTATGTTAGAAAGACGTGGCTTACTGAAATTATTCCATGTGAATTTACCGCAGCTGAAGCCATCGCTTTCTGAGTGAACAATTCTGAATTGAAATTTTTTGTCATTGCTATATACAGACAGGCTGCAGCGGTGGCGTAGCGGTAGAACATCCGCCTCGCATGCAAGAGGATCGGGTTTCAAATCCCGGTGCCGCGCAATTCTCCACCGGATGAAAAAAAAAATCCGCGTGTCGATGGAATTGCATAAACATGTTTGGTGTGCGACCTGATGCCGGTGAACACCTCCGGCAACGCACTCCCTCACCAGAACAGGAGTTGGCCACCCTGGTGCAGTAATTGGCTGCAACCTCTCATAATAAGCTCCACAAAACCCCGGCCCTCAGTCACCAGCGGCTGCGGAACAACTGACCACGGCGGCGGTCAGACCTGTGACGCAGCAGGGGGTGCTGAGAAAGCCTGGCTCCGCTGGACAGGCCGCCATTGGAAACTGACCCTGGCAACGTTTAATGCTAGAACCCTAGCTAGTGAAGCTAGTTTAGAAGTGCTCTTACAGGAACTAGAAGGTATGAAATGGGATGTCATAGGGCTTAGTGAGGTTAGAAGGCCGAATGAGGCATATACTGTACTGAAGGATGGGCATGTACTGTGTTATCGAGGTTTACCGGAGAGGCGAGAACTAGAAGTAGGTTTCCTTGTCAATAAGTATATAGCGGGTAATATCGATGAATTCTATAGTATTAATGAGAGGGTGGCAGGCATCGTAATTAGGCTTAATAAGCGGTATAAACTGAAATGTGTACAGGCCTATGCACCTACATGTAGTTATGATGACCAGACAGTTGAAAGCTTCTACGAAGATGTAGAATCGGCAATGCGAAAAGTAAAGACGCAGTATACTGTACTGATGGGCGACTTCAATGCCAAGGTAGGGAAAAAGCAAGCAGGAGACAAGGCAGTAGGGGACTATGGCGTTGGTTCTAGGAATAGCAGGGGGGAGTTACTAGTTGAGTTTGCAGAGCGCAATAACTTACGAATCATGAATACGTTCTTCAGCAAACGGAAGAACCGTAAATGGACATGTAAAAGTCCGACTAAAAATGAAATCGACTTCATAATGTGTTCAACCCTCGCCATTATGCAAGATGTAGAGGTGATCGGGAAAGTGCGATGCAGTGACCACAGGATGGTGAGGTCCCGAATTAGCCTAAATCTGAAGAAGGAACGCAACAGATTAGTAAGAAAGAAACCCATCAACGACTTAGCGGTGAGGGGGAGGGCAGAAGAGTTCAGGATCTCGCTAGAGAACAGGTATTCAGCTCTAACCGAGGACGGTGACATTACCCTAGAAGCAAGGAACAATAATTTCTGGGATATCATTACTGAGTGCGCGGTAGAAGTAGGCGGTAGGACAGTTAGAGAGGATACCGGTAAGCTGTCTAAGGAGACGAAAGATTTGATTAAGAAACGCCAGAGAATGAAAGCTTCCAATCCAACAGACCGGATCGAATTGGCCGAGATATCAAAGCTAATCAATAAGCGCAAGGTGGCTGATATAAGGAAGTATAACATGGAGAAAATTGAGCATGCTGTAAAGAACGGGGGAAGCCTTAAAGCGGTAAAGAAGAAATTGGGCATAGGCAAAAACCAGATGTATGCGATAAGAGACAAGGCGGGCAACGTCATCACGAATATGGATAAGATAGTCAAAGTAGCCGAGGAGTTCTATACAAATCTCTACAGTAGCCACAGTAGTCAGGACCGTAATGAGATTGGCGGTAGGGAAAAACATTCAGACGTTCCACCAGTGACGTAGGACGAGGTCAAGAAAGCATTAGAAACTATGAAAAGGGGGAAATCAGCTGGAGAGGATCAGATAACTACAGATTCGCTCAAGGACGGGGGGGATATCGTGTTAGAAAAACTGGCCACCTTGTATACGCAGTGTCATCGACGGTGCCGGAATCATGGAAGAATGCAAACATTATCCTCATTCATAAAAAAGGGGACTCTAAGGACCTTAAAAATTACAGACCAATCAGCTTACTGTCTGTTACGTATAAGGTATTTACTAAGGTAATCGCTAATAGAATCAGGATAACCTTAGACTTCAATCAAGCAAAGGATCAAGCAGGGTTTCGGAAACGGTACTCTACTATCGATCATATCCATACCATCAATCAGGGGATAGAAAAACGCTCGGAATATAACCAGCCCTTATACATAGCATTCATTGATTACGAAAAAGCATTTGACTCAGTTGAAACCTCGGCGGTGATGCACGCATTGCGAAATCAGGGGGTAGACGAGCCGTACGTGAAAGTGCTGGAAGATATATACAGTGGCTGCACAGCAACCATAGTTCTGCATAAAGAAAGTAACAAAATTCCCATAAAGAAAGGTGTTAGGCAAGGAGACACAATCTCCCCAGTACTATTCACAGCTTGCTTAGAGGAAGTATGCAGAGACTTGCAATGGGAGCAGTTAGGGATAGGGGTAGATGGAGAATACCTCAGTAATCTGCGATTTGCTGATGACATTGCCTTGCTAAGCAACTCGGAAGATGAACTACAAATAATGATTGATGACCTAGACCGGAAAAGCAGAAAGGTAGGCTTAAAAATCAATATGCAGAAGACTAAGGTAATGTTCAACAGCCTCGGGAAGGAACAGCAGTTTACATTAGGTAGCGAAGTACTGGAAGTAGTAGGCGAATATGTCTACTTAGGACAGGTAGTAACCGCAGATCCGGACCATGAAAAGGAAATAACAAGAAGAATAAGATTGGGAATAAGATTATGTCTAGCAGCTTACCGGTATCGCTAAAGAGGAAAGTATATAACAGTTGCATCTTACCTGTACTCACCTATGGCGCTGAAACGTGGAGGCTAACCAAGAGAGTTCTACTTAAGTTGAGGACAATCCAGAATGGAACGAAAAATAGTAGGGGTAACATTAAGAGCTACGAAGCGTGCAGAGTGGGTCAGAGAAATAACTCAAGTTACCGACATTCTAGTGGAAATTAAGAAGAAATGGACATGGGCAGGACATGTAGTGCGAAGAGAGGATAACCGATGGTCGCTTAGGGTAACAAACTGGATTCCAAGAGAAGGAAAGCGTAGCAGGGGACGGCAGAAAGTTAGGTGGGCGGATGAGATTAAGAAGTTTGCAGGGATCAAGTGGATGCAGCTAGCACAGAACCGGGTTAAGTGCAGAAATATGGGAGAGGCCTTCGCCCTGCTGTGGGTATAGTCAGGCTGATGATGATGATGATGATGATGATGATAGACAGGCCCCCGAGCTCCGATCTTCACACAATTTTCGATGAACTGTCATCATTGATCGGTTCTTGCGCGAACGAGAACTTAGTGATAGCTGGAGATTTAAATATAGATATCAGCCAAACTGGAAAACTAGGGACTGCCGTTTATTTGGATTTACTTGCGAGCTATGGAATTGAAAACAACATTCACAGTTACACTAGATAGAAAATCATGGGCAATAGGTTGACCAGGTCGTGTATTGACCACATAGCCTCGCGCTCTAATACTTCAGAAGTATCTGCTGGTGTTATGCATGAAAAGGTTGCTGATCATTATTTTACCGCTTTATCCCTTTTTGACAATTCTCATCAGGATAGGAGTGAAGTAAACACAATAACTGTTATCGATAATGCGATAGGGGATGAATTAGTTCAGACTTCGGACTGGGACGTTCTAATTAATTCGAGTCACATAGAGGCATACGAGGGCCTTGTAAGGACTTTTAATAAAATTTATGCCCTTGCAACGCGTCAGGTCAAGATAAGATGCAGGATTCGGGGGAAAAAAATGGATAACCAGTGATGTTTTAAAGTCATCATATGAAATAAATAGATTATGGAGCTCGTGCAAAAAGAACCCAGATGGCTCTGCTCTCAAGCAGGAGTACCGTGCAGTTAGAAACAGGCTCACCGCTATGTTAAGGCTTAAGAAAAAACAGTTGTTTACAGCTGAATTATCGCATTGCCGGCGTAATGTGCGAAAGACGTGGGACACTTTGAACTACCTGCTGGGCAGGCCCAGTCAACAATCTTTAGATGAAAAACTTATTAGAGCATTTCCACGTGAATCACCTCAAGATATCGCGAATTCATTTAACGTTTCTTTCGCCGCTTCGATAGGTAAACTGAAACAGAATACCCCTAAACCCCATCCGGGTTATATCGGATTGCTATTTGCTCAACTCTGCTTTTCTTCCGTCAACTGATACAGATGAGCTGCGCACAGTGCTTGCTTCCCTTTCTGCCCACAGACCTCCGGGATATGCAATCATTAGAGTGCGAGATTTGCAAAAAAACTTCAACAAAATAAAAACGTTACTGCTCTTTATTCTGAATGGCTGCATTGGAACTGGGGAAATACCTGCCGGACTGAAGATCTCAGTGGTTAGGCCAGTGCCGAAGAAGGGCTCCAGGACGGATAAAAATAATTACAGACCTATAGCTATATTGCCTATTTTAGGCATTGTTTTGGGAACGATTGTTTATAATAATATGGAAGCATTCTGTACAAAATATGCCGTAATCCATGCTACTCAGTATGGCTTTCAGGGCGGATTAAGTGCTATAGACCTGCTCGAAGACTGTTCGGACCACATAAATGAAACTATAGATCATAATAAAATTTCTGTCGGGCTTTTCTTAGACCTGGCTAAAGCTTCCGATACTGTTGACCACTCTAATCTGATATATGTTAGATAAGGTTGGATTCAGAGGACCATACCAATTTTTCTTTAAGAAGTATTTTTCGAATCGCTTTCAAACCGTCATGGTAAAGAATCAACACAGCGATTTTGTCCAAGTCCAGCTTGGAGTCCCACAGGGGTCCATACTTGGCCCTTTATTCTTTAATATTTATATTAATGACTTAAGCAATCTTGCACTCAATTCCAAACTTTTTCAGTATTCAGACGACACAGCACTACTTATGTCCCACCGATCTTTTGAACAGGCCAGAGACTTGCTACAAGCAGATGTTTATAGTATAGTTCAGTGGTTTGGTTCGAACCAATTATATTTGAATAAAAGCAAAAGTTGTGCTTTAGAAACCCACACAACAATGTACCCGTGAGTGAAACGATTGTTCTGCATGATGCTGGATGTAGTGAATGTCAATGTGAGCCTTTGCCATTCTCATCTACAGTAAAATCCCTTGGCCTTTACTTCGATCAACATTTGTCATGGGCTACGCATATCCAGCATGTTGTCAATCGTCTTCGAACTGTTTCAGCCCAACTGTACAAGCTAAGGTTCACATGCCCAATCACGCACCGTAAAATGGTTTTCAGAGCTTTGGGTGAATAAGTATTACGGTATGGTGTCACAGTGTATGGCTCTTGTTCGAATTTGAGAATTTTTCAGGTGAATAAACTGCTGTACCGAATTGCAAAGAATATTATGTATGGAACTGTCCCAGAAAACTTAGATGAGAATGCTAAACTAATCAATGCAGAAATCTCTCCTCTATCAGATTTTTTTGCTTTAGTACTTATCACAAGAAATTTTTTTTTCGAATAAATTCAAACTCCTTCAGGATAGACCTAGAGTGTTTCGCAGAAATGAACGTTTTAAACTACCAAGGGTGTACACTAATTACGGAAAAAGGTGTCGTGCCTATTCCGTTCCCGATCACTTTAATAGATTGCCAAATGAAATTGTACAGTTGACGTCTTTTGCTCAAGTTAAGCGAGAAGCACAAAAATAGTTGTTTTGTAATTTTACACAGCATGCTACGTGAAAGTGTTTTTGCCATGTACTATATTGTATGATGTACCTTTAGTTTATTATTGTTTATTTTGGCGTGGAGCACGCGCCCGTCAATTGCCGTGGCCCGCCCACAAGCGCTCTTGCGCTTCTGCGGGCACGAGAATGTAATCGGTATTGATTAACGGTAATAAAATTATGTATGTATGTATGTATGTATGTATGTATGTATGTATGTATGTAT
>JAJIZL010020170.1:164125-209367 GCA_023969395.1 Amblyomma maculatum | reverse complement strand
TGTATGTATGTATGTATGTATGTATGTATGTATGTATGTATGTATGTGCACGATTCCGGTCTCAATCATGCTTTCAACCTTCGTGGTCAGCTGTTCCCAGACGAAGTTAAATTTGTCTTCTAATTGTTGAGCTAATGATTGGAATCGCTCCTCCACCTCGGCGTTCGGAGCCTGCGGACGTATTTCACATCGGCTCCTATGGTTTTCAACTTACGTGGCTGAATTACGACCTGAAATGACCTGATCGCCATCAAATCGGTCAGTGAAGGTGCTCCGCGCCAGTTTGAGACATTTTCTGACAATCTACGTCCATATTTGCTCATGTTTTGAAGATTTCGTCTTCGTGCCGAGCGCGTCTCGTCAGGCCTAGCTCACCAAGGGCTCATACATTTGCCGGTCAGGCCTAGCGCCGCCGGCTGCTCATCGCCCAAACTCCTTTACTGCTTCATCTTTCAAGATGGAAGTTGGTGTAGAAGGAGAAGATATTTCACCAGAGGAATTTCATAACGATCCTCGTTGGACCCGTGCGGTGCGGGCCCGGAACAAGCTCTACCCCAACCTGAAGCAAGCCTCGGACAGCGGCGCGTCCGCGTCTGCTGGAGCCTCGACAAGTTCGGACAACCTTGCTTCCGTGCCGAAAGGCAAGACTTCCACTCTCAAGCTGAAGAGGCATGCTCCTCTTCCCCGGTTGCCGACATCGGACTACAAGGTTGTTTTCGGACCGGGCGGGGGCTTGGATCTTCGCCTAATAAATGGAGGTGCACTTCTGCCTCTGATCTGTGCTGAAGCAGTAGTCGACTACCACGAAGCGAGAATCAACGACAAGTTGCGCATCAACCCGCACAACGACTCTTTCACGGTGAGCACACCTTCTGAAGCTCGAATGAAACAGTTTGTCCGCATGCAAGGTCTTCGCCTCAACGACCAGATGTACCCCCTGAAAGCTTATGTCGCGGCCCCCGACAACGCCGTAAGAGGCATTATTTACAAAGCCGTCTACAATCAGACGCAAGATGAAATCTTCCAAGACCTTGTGGCCCTTAATCAGAGCAAGTACTTCACCATCGCCGACGCCCGGCAGCTCGGCAGGACCAAGTCAATTTTAGTCACGTTCATCGACACCGCGGAGGTACCGCGTCAACTGAACTTCTACGGCACTATTTATTCTTGCTACCCATTCAAGGCAAAAGTTGAAGCTTGCTTCAACTGTCGGAAGCCTGGACACCGTGCCGACGTCTGTCCCAAGAAGACTGACCTGTGTTCCCGCTGCGGCGTTGCCCATCCATCCAAGCAAACGCCGGACTGCACGCCCAGGTGCATCTTATGCGGTGAAGCCCACTTCACGGGGACCAAATGCTGCAAAGTGCGCTTCGAACGCTCAGGAAACTCCTCCAAAAAATCCACACCGCCGATAACGCTTTCGGACGCTCGACCTCCTGAGACAACTCTCAAGTCATCTAGACCATCAAGAAGCCGGTTTCGATCGTCTTCGAAGTCGCGCAGCCGCTCGAAGACGGGATCCCGCCATGGCCACAGGAGAAGCCGCTCGAGGTCCTTCCCGCCACTCCCGGGCCAAACAGTCTAGGAATCCACGAAACAGGTGAGCTGGAGGCCGCAGTCTTCCCCGCTCGAGCGAGAGAACGCGAAACTTAAAGCTCAGTTAAAAACACAGTCTGAAGAAATTGCCGAGCTTAAACGGCAGCTGCAACTCCTTTTAAGGCGAGAGCAGTCCCCTGCAGTATTGCAAACCCAAGCACTTCCCACCATTTCCAAAACTCCTTCAAACGTTTCCCCCTCCGCGTCCTCTTCGCGCGCTACGTCGCCTGCTCGTGGCGTTCCCGCAAAACGCAAGATAGCCACTGGGTTAGTTCCTTCCGAGCCATCAATGCCAGACCAGACTGCCCTCCTTATGACGGCAATGCAGTCCCTGGAACGCTCGGTACAATCTTTCCGCGCCGAAACCCAGAACTGGATGACGAACACCGCAAAATGACTAGAGGCTATTGAGAAGCGTCAAAGTGCTCAAGAGGCCTCGTTTTCTCAAATCCAAACCCAAGTTTGTGAGCTTCTCCCCAGAGGTTGCACTGTACTACCCATCCCTTTAGCTATTACTGATAGCACCCAACATGGCGGCACACCCCAACAGAATTAGCGTGTGGCAGTGGAACTGCAGAGGTTTCCGCACAAAGCGGAATAATCTGCAACTTCACTTATCTATCCTATCCCCTAGCGAGATACCGGCAGTGATAGCGCTGCACAGGAGACGCTTGTTTCGGTTAAGCTCCGCGACTATACTACTTACGAGCCCTCCACCCAGCCTCAATCCAGGGTAGCGTCGTTGGTGCACCGCAACTTTACCGCGGTCGAACACCCTCTTGAGGTGGATGACGTGGATGGTCTCTTGCTGGAACTCCTACCCCGCACACGAAAAGCACACACCCTTTTTGTTCTCAACCTCTATAGCCCGCCCAAGAGCCCTCCTGCCCCCCTCATTGGCGCAATCAAGAAAGCCTTCACAGTTAGCGCGGGAGGATCCCTACTAGTGGTAGGGGACTTCAATGCTACCCATACCAGCTGGGGTTACCGAAAAAACTGCCGTAAGGGTACGGCAATTTTGTCCTTCGTTCAGGACGAAGGGCTTTCTATTCTCAACGACACCTCCTATCCCACCCGAACCGGATCTAGCGTTCAGCACGACACAAGCCCAGACTTGACTCTCTCAAAAGGCGTTCGAGAAAGCCGCTGGACTAATACCACTCACTCATTAGGCAGTGATCACTACATTTTATGCACTGAGCTCTCCATCTCTTCCCTCACCCCACCCAAACGCAATCGGGCCTGCGTGGTCGATTGGGATCGATTTCGCCGCATCCGGCAAAACGCACCGGACACCATTGTGGACTTGGAGGCCTGGGTGGCTTCTCTCACACAGGATGTAGAGTCGGCGACATCCACTATCCCGGAACCAGAGGACACTTCGGCTGTGGATAGTCGCCTTCTCCACATGTGGGAGGCACACGCCAGCCTTCAGAAACGCTGGCTGTCCCAAAAGCATAATCGCACCCTCAAACGGCGAATTTCCCGCCTTGTGAAAGAAATTGAAGCTTATACAAGAGACCTCGCTCGCCAGCAGTGGGGGCAGGTCTGTGACCGCATGAGCGGCAATCTAGGCCTTAAAGACACCTGGTCGCTTTTACGCTACCTCCTTGATCCTGGGCACACCAAGGCCACGCAGCGTAAGAATATTACCCGCATTATTCATCAGCTTCCCCTAGACGATGACGCCCTCCTTCAGACCTTAAAAGATCAGTACGTCACTACAACCCCCTCTACCCCCCTCCCTTCCTACACCGGTTCTCCCAACCCTACCCTTGATGAGGAAATCTCTTCAGCTGAAGTCAGGGCGGCGATGCACCGCCTCAGGACGACATCAGCTCCGGGGACGGACCGAGTCACAAATAAGATGCTTCGTAACTTGGATGACCCGTCTGTCGATGCGGTCACGGACCTCTTCAACCAATGCTGGCGCACGGGAACCCTTCCGGCCCAGTGGACACACGCCCGTATCACATTTATCCCTAAACCCGGCAAACCACTCGACATCAAGAATCTCCGACCCGTATCTCTAACTTCCTGTCTTGGCAAACTCTTTGAACATGTTGTGCTGGCACGCCACCAGAACCACATAGATGACCACAACCTCTTCTCTGACACAATGGTCGGCTTCCGGCCACATCTCTCCACGCAGGATGTTATGTTGCAACTGTCAGAAGATGTCCTTAACCCCCGCCACGCAAAGCGCACCCGAGCAATTCTCGCCCTAGATCTCACAAAGGCATTTGATAATGTCCGTCACGCAGCCATTTTAGATGCTCTCTCATAGCTTCAAGTCGGCTCGCGTGTCCACCAGTACATATCCGCCTTTCATAGTCATCGCACAGCAGAAATCACCATCGGCTCGCTCTCATCTCCATCTTTCAAACTCGGTAGCATTGGCACCCCACAGGGTTCTGTCCTAATATTACCCTTATCCCCATGGCACACGCCCTCAACCAAATCCCTGCCCTGTCCCACTCCTTATACGCCGATGTTATTACACTGTGGACCACCACAGGTAGCATTGGCGTCATGGAAGATACATTACAGGCCGGAGCAGACATTGTAGTATCTTTTGCCGAAAATGTCGGCTTGGCGTGTTCTCCTACCAAATCGGAGCTTCTCATACTCCGACCTCCTAGGTGTCGTACAAACAAAGGCCCTCCTCCCCCCATCTTCTTGACAATTGACAACACCCGGATACCAGAAGTGGACAACATCAGGATTCTTGATATTCTGATACAAAACAATGGCAAGAATACCGCAACCATCACTAAGCTGACGGTGATGGTTCATCAAACAATCCGCCTCATTCGCCGCATAGCCAATCGAAATCGCGGCATGCGCGAGCATGACCTCAGACGCCTGGTACAGGCATTTGTCCTGAGCCGTGTTGTGTACTCGCTCCCCTACCTTTTCCTCACGCGGGTGGAGGAAGACAAGGTTAACGCTCTTATCCGACAGGCGTACAAGGCCGCCCTCAACTTACCCCGCTGCACTTCCAATGAACGCCTTCTTCACATGGGCATCCATAACTCCCTAACTGAGCTCACGGAAGCCCACCGCTCAGCCCAGTTGGAGCGATTATCATCTACCCTCACCGGCCGGAACATCCTTGCTCGCATCCATCTCTCACCTCCCGGTCACTGCTCTACACAACATACACTTCCCCCTGCGATACACCGCGTTCTTAAGGTGCATCCCCTGCCAAAGAATATGCACCCAGAGCACCATGTCACTCGCCGCAAGGCACGCGCAGAAGCTCTTCGCAAGCACTATGGCTTCCAGCCAGAGACCGTTTACGTAGACGCTGCCTCATACCCCTCCCGCCCAGCGTTCGCCCTCAGCGCTGTTTCCAACTCTTTGCAACTAGTCGCGGCCGGTACAACTTTTGCCTCCACTTCCCTGGAGGCGGAGGAGGCGGCGGTTGCCCTCGCCATAGCTACCACCCGAGCAACAACCATCTTTAGCGATTCTAAATCCGCCGTACGGAACTTCGCCCGCGGTCGGATCTCTACCCCAGCCTTCCGGTTCCTCGCCTCCCTCTCCCCACCCGAACACCCTATTCAACTAATATGAGTGCCCGCTCACACGGGTCACCCAGGCAACGAAGCAGCTCACTCTTTTGCTCGAGGATACGTCAGCCGAGCAGGGACTGCCACTGCCTGGGGAGATGCTCGCGAGCGCTTGGTATCCTATCACGAAATCTCTCTCCATTACCATGATCAACGAACCATCTACCCTCCTCCTCATAAATCTATGACTAAGCTACAACAGGTGACGTGGCGCCAGCTTCAGTCCCGTACATTCCTTCTTATCTTTGATCCATCCAGGACTGTTCTCGCCGCAGTGCACCCTGTGTGGGGCACCTAAAGCTGATTTTGAGCATATTATCATCAAATTCTCGGAATTCCACCCTCCAGCCACTTGGCAACTCTCCGACCTCGAGCGATGTGAGGCTGCGGTGTCCAGCTCTGACCCGGCCGTTCAAAAGCGGCTGACAGTCTGGGCTTTGGGTGTCGCTGGGAAGCACCAGCTTCCGGCCACAACACGCAGCCAAGAGCCGACCCATCATTAGCATGTATTCCCTTAAGGCTCCCAAATATAAACTTTTTCACCACCACCTGCTGTTTAAATTGGTCTAATTTTGCTTGTAGGTTTGCTTCGAGTTGGGTTAGAAGCGCTTCGAGTGCGGTTTGAGGTAGCTTCTTTTCTATGCGCTTCTTTTTTGGCGGGGGAGGGGGTGTTAGGGGGAGAATTCTGGTGCTGGTGAGGCGGAATCTGAGTGGGCTGTCAAGGTGGGAGCCGAGCGGAAGGATGTTATGGGCGGGTGTGAGGGTGGGTTGTGAAACTGGTGTTGAGGGCGTCTTACCTCCTCCCGTAGGCGAGCCAGCTCCTGTTCTTGGGGTTCCTGGGTGCAGGCGACCCTGTATGCCCATGATAGGTCTGTTCGTAACCCGTCTAGTTTGCGCCCGGGCGTGGCTGCTCAGCTCTGTGAAGAGCTTCGCCCTCTTGGGCTGCTTTATTTGCGCTATCTTTCAGTGGGCGGGTCCTTGAATTTGGTCCTGCTGGGAGGCTGCTTTGCGTGGCATCTCCCTGTCCCGGCGAGATGGGCTCGTTCTCACGGGATGCATACTGGCGTGCACATCATGCCTCTCTCCTTCTCCGGATGGTCGTCACCGCATCTTGGGCATCGGGTTTGTTTGGGCTTTGGGCATACGTCGTATCGGTATCCAGGGTGTCGACAGCTGGTGCATCCTTCTGATCTGGGCCGATATAGCGTGTACAGGTGGACGCCTCCGAAGTATACACTGGGAACTGATCCCCGGCCGAAGGTGACTATTCTGAATTTGGAGCGCCCCATGCGCCTGGCTGTGACAATCTTCTCGGAGGGGCTTCGGTGTTGTCGGTTGTCAATAATTTTGGCTTCTGTTACGTCCCAATACGCGTTGGCAATGCTCTTCCGCGTGGTTTCGACGCCCGGGGCGAGCTATGTTGCCATGGCGTATTCTTTTCATGCGTGGCTCATGGCCTTAACTTGTACAAGCTTCATTGTGAGTTGAGTTTTCCGTGGCTATCGTGCAGGTGTTATTGCTGCGATGGATGCGGAGCTGCAGCTGTTTGTTGAGTAGGATGTCGGTGGCGGCACACACGCTGCGAACAAGGGCCTGTGGTTGCAGTTCTGGCAGGTAAAGTCCACCTTGGGACCTGAACACAACTTTATACACCTATCGTGGAAGCTGTGCCATCCGCCGATTGCGATAAAGAACGCCGCATGTCTCTGGCAGCTACGCTCCGTTAGGCTGGTGTGCGCGGTTCGATGTAGCGTTCCCCTGGATCGGTGCGCGAAATCTCGTCGGCGGAATCACAATTTCGCTGCTGTACTCCCTTTGATGGACGATAGGTACTCATGATGTTTGTCCATTCATTCAGGTTATAATCTCCTCTATCGAGGGTCTCACCCTAGACTTGTACGTGCATCTTCATGGGAGCTCGCTGGCGGAGGGGGTCGTCGCAGCCGGGCAAGTGGGGCTCGCCGGACCGGCTACGTGCCGTCAGTCTCCAGGGAGGATCGTCTTCACAACCGCTGCAGCACAATCTCGGCGAGAGGCAGACGGTTTTCTGTGAACTGGGACCCTGCTTGGGGCATCGGGTCGATGTTTGCGGGGACAGACGTCTGCTCTCCTTAATGTTCCCGCTGCATGGTTGTTTGCTTTGTGGAGTTTAATGTCCCAAAAGCAGTTCAGACCATCAGAGGCGCCATAGTGGAGTATCTGTCACACTATTCTAGTGCTACAGCACTCCACTATTCCGGTCTCTCAACCATCATCAATAGGGTCACTATTTAGGTTAATGGAATATTTATTTTATTATATAAATTTGAGCGCACCACTGTTCAGCGCTCGATTGAAGAGAATTAGCTGCCCAAAGCGGTTCGACACTGAGTGGTAGGCACATTTGAATTTACTTCCTAGGACTCAAACTGGCTATCGATGCATTTAGCACGTAAAGATGGTTCGTTTCGTACTGCCCGCATCATCCTGCTGTTACTGGTTTGCCCCTGTACCCGTCACTGTGGCTCAGTGGTTAAGGCGTTCGGCAACTGAACTGTAGTACCCGGGTGCGATCCCGAAAGCGGCAGCTGCGTTTCGATGGAGGCAAAACGCAAAGGCGTCCGTGTGTTGTTAGATGTCAGTGCACATTCAAGATCCCCAGGTGGTCAAAATTATTCCGGAGCCCTCCACTACGGCACCTCTTTCTTTATACTTTGACTTTCACCTCCATCCCGACCTGCGGTTCTGGGGAGGTCCACGAGAGAGGGGCTGGTATCATTTCAAGGTAAATTCGAGCGGAGGATTTATCCGCCTCTGGAGGCGACATTGGTCAAGGCACAAGAAAGCGTCTGGCGAAGATTGCGGTCCCGCTCTTTCCTCAATCCCTATATTGTGAGCACAATATACCTGGAAGAAATTAAGCCGGAGTGTAGATGGTGCCAGGAGCTGGCTATGAAAATGACCGTTTCCTATGAAAATGCAGCATAGCGCCGACTCCGGCGGATATTATACTGAATCCTTCTTTCAAGCTGTGGGAGGCCGTGTTCGCCAGCTCAGACCCTGTCGTCCCGACCAGTGCCATGGAGTGCACCACCCAGGTCGCCGTCAGTCACGGCTTGATGGCCATCTAGCACGGAACAGTTCAAAGCTGCTGTAATAAAGTTTTTCCATACACCCATCCATTTGCGGGCGGTTCACGTGCCGACCATTTGACAAATACAGGTGCATTTCCCTTGCTCTAACCAATTTAAAAGTTTATCCGCCCCAATAATGCTAGGAACACAAGGTACACCGCAAGGCTCAGTCCTCTCACCATTTCTTTTCAATTTGGCACTCATCTGCCTCCCGGGTATACTAGCCTAAATTCCAAATTTGCACCACACCTTCTATGCTGATGTTACGCTCTGGACCAATAAATGTAACGAGGGCAAAATCGAGAAAACTGCAATTGGCAGTTGACCAGGTAGAAAATTACGCCGCACAAGCAGGACTCACTTGCTCGCAGCCTAGATCTGAACTTCTCGTCATGCGAGGTAAGGGGAGAGGTAGGCAGGCACATGAAGATTCCATTCCCATTACTGTTAAGGTTAACGGACAACCCATCCCAGAAGTCAAGACACTGAGGGTGTTGGGTCTCTTCATCTAGAGTAACGGCAAGAATGCGGAGACAATTAACAGGCTTTCGGCCACTACCCATAGACAATCCGTCTCAATAAACGAATTGCCAACCGGAGAAAGGGCATGAGAGATAAATACCTGTGCAGATTAGTGCGGGCATTTGTTCTTAGCCGCTTCACTTACTCAGTGCCCCATCTACAGCTCTATGCCGCAGAGAAGACCAAGCTAGAGTGCCTCATCAGACAAACATTCAAAGCGGCCCTAGGGCTTCCTTACTACACCCCCATCTACAGAGAAATTCAACTCGGCCTTCACGACACACTTGAGGAACTTTGCGCGGCCCACATCACCACCAGGATGGCGCGGCTGCGTGGTGAGCCCATCATCGACAGCATCGCCATGTATAAAAGGGCGTCATCCGCCGACACGACTCTGTAGGGTCGGTGTCTGCAGTACGGTGCAGCCATCTAAACCACTTACTTTTGTGATGCAGATGACCATCCTTGCGTTTGCAAGCCTGCTGCTGCCGTCCCTGGCAGGCCTACCCATGGGACCGTCGTCGGGATGTGTACTGCCACACACTGGCTACAGATACGGCTACTACCACCAGTCACCCCTCAGCTGCAGTCTCCCGCTGAATGTGCCGCTAGAGGAACTACCGGAACTCACCTGACCATGGATTACCGCATAATCATCGACAGCATCACCATTTTTAAGGCATCGTCTGCTGACACAATTCTGTGGGTTCGGTGACTGCACTACTGCGCAGCCATCTAAACCGCTTACTTTTGCGATGCAGATGACCATCCTTGCGTTTGCCAGCCTCCGACCATCGCGCCGTCGTTCAACTCTATGCGCATTTTAAGACTCCATGGCTCCTCAATCGCATTTAACAAGTTGTCACAAACCCCCGCCTTTACGATCAACAGAGGTGCGGGATCCCCTTACGGTTACTCGCCGTCCCTCTATGAGGTTTCAGCACACATTTAAAAGTTAGACCGCTCAACCCGTGAAGTACGTGTGTCGGTGTGCTATTGAGGAATAAGCTCAATAAAGTCATTTTCGTTTAAAAAATTGAATATTTACAGATTGTAGTTCAAAAACACTCCACAATAATAGAATACAAAAAAAAATGAAACGCTACGACACGATAGTGATAAAAGACGACTCGCTAAATGACAAAAGGAAAACCCCGAATGAAGAAAACACTGCGATAAAAGACTATAAAGATAACAAAGCAAGTATTCCAGAGATAGTAAGTAGGGCCAGAGTTACATAGAAAACACACCGTAAAATACTAGGTGAGATCATGGTTTAAACAAAGGCGAAAATAATATTCAATTAACCGACAGTCTGTGGCAAAAAGAAGTCTCACGGCTTTCTTGTTAGATGAGGTGTCGAAGTCGCAGAGTTGATCGGTAGCGGCGGCCGTACAAGAGGAGAAACGATGAATTGTTTACTCCATAACCATACAGCGCAAACGACAGGACAGAGATGAAGGAGGGACACCTCACAGCGCTGTGTGGTGTCCCTCCTTCATCTCTGTTCTGTCGTTTGCGCTGAAGTTACGGATCACCAAAAACACCAACTCGCCCAACAAATGCTTTTGTCGAGTTGTTCGCGGGTTCGGTGAAAAGCAAGACGCTTTCTCAAAGTGGCCGCGAGAAAGGCCCGGAAGTCTGAATCTTCCCAGAGCGCACTGCCTCGGGCGTCGTGCGGTGTGCCTTTTTATGCTCTCGGCTGGCTGCGCTGTGGTCGCGTCAAGGACGCCCGGTCGCTGCCCCAAAACGTTATGTCGAAGCCTGCTCGGAGGAGCGGGGAGATCCTGTAAGTATGCCGCTCTATATGTGAGGCAGAAGATCCCGTAACTTCCACTCTATAGATGAGGCAGCTTGTGACACTGCCTCCCACTGAAGAATATTGTCTCGGAATATTCTGTACATCCACAAGCGCCGAGAACGACATTATTGCGCCCCGAAGAGGGGTGCAGTAGATTCATGACGCTTCATGACGCACACGATATGCGCATTGATCGGAACCGGCAGAGCATCACAACACTCTAGTTCGTCAGCCATGTCATACATATCATGTACGATTTCATAACATCAATCAACACAATGCAGCTAGGCAGTAGTGCAAGCCGAGCAACTATTCCAGCCGGCTCATGTAATCTGCTCCCACGTTCTTGCTGCCTTTAATATACTCGACATAGAAGTTGTATTCCTGAAGTTTAATACTACAGCGAAGAACGCGGCTGCTCGCAGATTTTGTTTCTTTTATGAACTTCAAAGGTTGGTGGCCCGTTTGAACGAGAAATTTTCTGACATAAAGGAAGACTTGAAACTTCTCGATTCTCCAAACGAGTGCTAGAGGTTCTTCTCAACTGTTGACTAGGCTACCTCTCCAGACAGAACCTTGCAACTCGCATAAGCAATTGGGTGCAGGATTTCGTCATGCGATTGAAGCAGAACGACCCCAACACCTCCATCAGAAGCATCCGTTCGCAGGACGAATTCCCTGGCGAAATTTGGAAGTTTCAGAATCGGTGCCTTAGCCAATTTCTCCCACAAGTTCTTGAAAGCCCGTTCTTGCTCAGGGCCCCAGCTCACGACTGAAGGTTGACCCTTGAGTGTTAGATCTGACAGACGACAGGTCAGGTCAGCATATATATAGTTCGGAATGAAATCTCGGTAGTAGCCCGTGAGCCCCAAGAAGGATCGTACCTGCTTTTTTGTTGTCGGACGTGAAACATCTTCTGTCTTCTATAGGGGGAGGGGCGACAACTCTCCGAACGCAATTTGGTAGCCCAGGAACGCGATGGTTTTCATTCAGATCTCGCATTTGAGCGGTTTGATGGTGAGACCAACCACCTCAATTCAGGCAAAGACTTTCTACAATGTTTGGTGCTACTGTTCCCATGTCGCACTTGCAATGAGTACATCGAAGTAGTACGTCACGTCGGGAATATCGGTCAAGATGATCCGCATCAGCTTGGTGAAAATGGCTGGCGCTGTATTAATACCGAAAGGCATATATCAGAATTGAAAGCGCCCCATGCCAACCGCGAAAGCAGTCATCGCCTTTTAATCGAGTGACAAAGGTACCTGCCCATATCCCTTAAATAAGTCCAGCTTGAAAAAGAATTTCTTACTGTCTGCCGAGGCGATAAGTCGTCCGCACGTGGTAAGGGCTGGCGTCGTCTGCGATGACCTAATTTAGTTTCCCATGCGTTCCGTCAGGTTTGCGTACGGCGATCGCAGGGGAGTTGTAGGGCAACTTCGATGGCTCAATAATATCTAGTCAGAGCAAGCCGGCCACTTCTGATGCAATTGCCTGCCTCTGAGCTTACGGTAGTAGATAATGCTTTACATTTATCGGCCTACCGCTCTGTAACTTAATTAGCACTGGATCAGCGTGGTCTTTCCCAGAAGGTCCAAAAATATAGCTTCATACTGTTCAGAAATTTCAAGGCTTCGTTCTCTCTACGTGGGCCAGTCTCTCGAAAATGTGTACATCCCCAGTTGACTGCGTCTGGGAGGGCTTAGGAAGCTCTATCTCTCCAGCGCCTGCCTCTTCTTCTGCCGAAATTACGAAATTACTGTCCGACGGCTGCCACAGTGGTGTCGTCTGTCCTTTGCTCTCGAACAACCTCTTCGCGGCATACACTAGGGAGACATTGCAGGCCTTTAAGCTTTATCAGTGATTTATCCTTGCATGCCTGCACCTAGTCACTACCGGGAAAGTTTTAGTGGCATCCGAAATGGGTTCGGTGCTCTCGGTCTCAGACGCTAACTATCCAAATTTTCCTTCAGTAGACTTCGCAGCCTCGCTTTCGTTTGTCTTTTACCAGTTTGGATCGGGGTCCTGCTGGCCTAGCACCTTCCACAACTCCCAGAACCAAATCGTATAGGAGATTCTCCATGTGCTTAGAACAAAGTCGTCGTTTAAAGAAGGGGGTGTCGACATCGACCCAAATTTCTGGGAGCAATAGGACCGAGCGGTCAAGTAAGTAAACTGGAGACTTCGTATGGGTGATATCTTCCTTCTTTACCAAGCCCTTCCTTTCCACCACCGTGTTGCAGCCTGTGTCTGTCAAGGCTCGAACTGTCCGGCCCCCAATCATGCCGGCGACGACAGGTAAGCATCATAACTGAGCATTCCTCACTGGTAAAACTAGCGTTGATAGCGGGAATCTGCCTTCCGTCCTTAAGTTCTAGGTATCGGTTCTCGATGCATAATGCAGTTCCCGATTTTCTTCTCTCTGTTTTGGGGCCCGATTTGCCCAGCATCTCTAAATTTTATGACCAGGCTTGCATTTGTGGCATTTCTTGGGCAGTCCCGATCCACCGGAGGTGGCGGCCCGGCAATCTTCGGGGCAGTGTCCCGTGCGCGCACAAATAAAGCATTTCCTTTCATCGCGGCACTTCTCGTCCTATGATTTAAGCAGTTTCCTTTCTCTCGGTAGTCTTGGAGATGGCGTTTTCTGTTTTATTATTTGGGGTACTTCGCTTTCCGAAGTTTGATCAGCCGTGGACCTCCACATACTTTTCTTTCCTAGACTTGCTTCCGCCAAGGATGTGTCCTTTTCTTTCAAAAACATTTGTTGCGGAGTGGCTCAGTCAGACAGGAGCTGTTCCCTTAGAATCACGTCAAAGATATCAGGAATGAAATTTTGTGCAGAGCCAATCCCAGAGCTCAAATTTCTGCAAAAAATATAGGAATATAATCTGGCATACGGACAGAATAACCCCAAGTTAAGTCCCGTGAAAATGTATGCCAACTGCAGCTTTTTCTTTCCATGTGTAGAGATAACATTGTGATGGGAGCATTTCTTTGTGTAATCAGAAATATACTATTTCAAATATTTGCAGGCATATATTTCGCATGGAAAGGGAAAATGTCGTCAGAGTGAAACTCCACTGCGGCCTGTGTGTCATCAACCCATTGCTAGAACTCAGGTCGACACTCATTTGTTCTAAACGTTTGTGTTACCGTAACTTGAGGCTTTTTATAGCGTGGCCAATGATCAGATATGTATAAGGTTGGTTGGGATGCAAAAACAGGAGAAATTACTTCAGATGCCGGGTCAGAGTACAGCTACAGAGCCAGTAGCAGGCCCGTGCATTTTTTTCTCCTTCTTCCTACAGTCGCAACGAACGCAAACAAATTTTCGCCTCTATTGAAGAGCGGCTGCCGCGGCCGGGATTTGATATCGCATCCTTGGGTACAGTAGTCGAGCACGCTAACCACTGTAGCACCACGGCTTTATTTTTGTTTATTTCCTGTTAATAATGATATTTACAGTGGGGCAAAGTCAAAGTATAATGCCAGAAAGCACTCTAGCAAAATTAAGAGTTCACTAAGTTTCAAAAATGCTTTAGGTTGGCCAGTTCACTCAAAACTGGCATCCGTACAGGTTTCTCTCTTTGGGTATTATGGATGGCGGTCAGGTTGTTGATACTCTCAATGAAATACTCCCTCGCTGAGCCGGCATCCAGGTACGCGTGTCTCGCAGCCATTCTTATTTTCCATACACTGTGGAGGCAAAGCAACATGAATCTGTCATATGGCACACCCCCTTGATTATGGACCGGCAGGAACCGTACACCATACGGTGTAATTGGCAAGTCCTTTTTTAAAGTACTTGCCAATTACACCGTAAAGGTAGGCTTGAAAATCAATATGCAGAAGACTAAGGTAATGTTCAACAGCCTCGGGAAGGAACAGCAGTTTGCATTAGGTAGCGAAGTACTGGAAGTAGTAGGCGAATATGTCTACTTAGGACAGGTAGTAATCGCAGATTCGGACCATAAAAAGGAAATAACAAGAAGAATCAGATTGGGATGGAGTGCATTTGGCAAGCACTCGCAGATTATGGCTAGCAGCTTACCGGTATCGCTCAAGAGGAAAGTATACAACAGTTGCATCTTACCTGTACTCACCTATGGGTCTGAAACGTGGAGGCTAACCAAGAGAGTTCTACTTAAGTTGAGGACAACTCAGAGGGCTATGGAACGAAAATGGTAGGGGTAACATTAAGAGATAGGAAGCTTGCAGAGTGGGTCAGAGAAATAACTCAAGTTACCGACATTCTAGCGGAAATTAAAAAGAAGAAATGGACATGGACAGGACATATAGTGCGAAGAGAGGATAACCGATCGTCGCTTAGGGTAACAAACTGGATTCCAAGGGAAGGAAAGCGTAGCAGGGGGCGGCAGAAAGTTAGGTGGGCGGATGAGGTTAAGACGTTCGCAGGGGTCAAGTGGATTCAGCTAGCACATAACCGGGTTAAATGGAGAAATATGGGAGAGGCCTTCTAGTCAGGCTGGTGATAATGATAATGATGATGACCTTTCCCTCCGCAGTGTAATGATCGGTACAACGGCACTGGCATCATTAGATCGGGCAGGTCCTCATACAGTTGCTTATGGGTTACAGCGCTTAGGTATTCTATTGAGAATCTCACTTTTAAAATGTTAGAAGAAGGCACAACCTCACACAAAAAAACACTCAGTCTTCTGTGTTTAAAGTTGCTAGAGGACACCAAAAATTCGGGTAAGTCTTGGCTCAGTCTAACTTGAAAACTTTAAAAACCGCATGCAGAAAAGGGTCGGTTTGGTTCCGTAAGCATATAGACCTGGATACTATTTGCCGTAAAAATAAATGGGCCAAACCAAGTCCTCCACTTTTCACCGAGCGAAACAAATTTGTACGACTTGTTCTCTCCCAAACTGAACCCCAGACGAATACCGTCAGCAATCGGTGAAATTTCTGGACGCTAACCCTTGAAATAGACAATGCTTGCAAAACATGCCAGACTTTCGCAACAATTAACAAATTACATACAGTTGAACGAGCGAACATTTATAAGTCAAGGCCACCCCACTTTGTTGTTTTTGACTGGACACGTTCACGTTCAGCATTCCAGTAATCTTTCGTATCCTTGTAGTATTCCAGCGTCACTCCAAGGTACCTCGCAGATGTGACAGACCAAGAAACATTTTCGAAAAGGGAAGTTGCGTTGCACTAAACCCCATGCGACAGCCCCAAACATTTGTCCCAGTAGACTTCGCTGGCCGTTTGCCTACAAAATCGACTAGCATCTTTGATTGCTTCTGAAACGCTGGCTTGAGCTTGACAGAAAACGGCAATGTCGTCAGCATATACCACTATTTTTACTTCGCTTTCCATAAGTCTAAATCCTCGGACACTTTCATTTTTATCACATTTAAGCAAAACGGTTCTGTATATATGGCAAATAACAAAGCAGAAAGTGGACATCCTTATCTTACGGACGACCTTATCTGAAGCTCTCTGTGAATTCCTTATTTACAATAATGCTAGTGAAACAATTTGCATATGCCATTTTAACTCGATCTAATATGATTCAGCCTACATTTACATGATCCACTATTGAAAATGAAATTTTGTGACTAACCCGGTAAAAAGCTTTCTCCAAGTCCAGTTGCAACATTGCAACGTGATCTTCAAACACGTCACAACATTTCAATACGCTTCTAGCTATGTGAATATTTGTATATATGCTTCGCCCTTTAATTCCACATGTTTGATGTGGTCAAACAATATCTTTAATTACGTTCTGCAACCGTTTCGCTAGGACCTTCATGAAGATTTTGTAATCCACATTGGCCATTGTTATAGGCCGGTATGACTTCAATGAGAGCAATTTTTTTTTTTTTTTCGAAGAGTTTGCCACAAGGCATAAGTCGAGAAAGGGGGAATGGGATGCAGGAGATAGAAAGTTAAAAGAAGGAGTGCAGTCCAGTTGTGCTTATGAATTCGAGAAGGTTGGCAGTATAGCGATTGTCCATTGTCCATTTGTCATAATCACTATCGCGATTCCACCGCAGGCCCACCTTCATGATTATCCGTTGCCTGATGGGCGTTGTTGATGGACATGTCCACAACAAGTGGCGCACATCGCAGACGTCAGGTGGAGTGTCACAGTGAGGGCACCTGTCAGTCACTGGTAGGTCTTTTTCCCGCCATCGATGTCGAACAGATGGGGTCAGAGCCGCCCCTGCCCGAATCCGGCGCACTGTCACCTCCTCCTGCCGAGTAAGACTACGGGGGAGAGGGTGCGAACACGGAGGAATGAGAGCGCGTGTTCGGTGGCGCAGAACTTGCGAATCGGAAACGTGGGACAGGAACGGATCTGGGGGAAGAGGGGAAGGTGGTGGATCGTCTGATGTGTTTATATGCGTCATAGCATCTGCTTGTATGTTATGTGGATCGCGAGCATGGCCGCGAATCCAGTGTATGCGAATAGGACATGGGTACTTTGAACATAGCAAATGTATGGACTGTGTTATTTGGAATGTGCGTCGAACGGCCTTAAGCTGTTTAAGGGCAGTGAGAGAGTCTGTGTAAAGATGAACTGCATTGAATGTAGGAACTGGCGGGAGGGAATGTATAGCATTGTAAATTGCTTGGAGTTCCAGTGCCAGAGGGGTGCACGTATCTGCGGTATATGTCACGTGAGTGTTGAGATGCGGATGAGAGGGACTATACACGGCAGTAACTCCTCGCTCTGCAGTATGTGATGCATCGGTATATAATATGCACCCTTCAGGCAGATGTGCGGATAATACCGACGGGGAAGCAGTGGGGCGATTGTCCGTGAGCTGGCAGTACGACCATGGAGGTAGTGTCTTTAAATGATGTAGTTGTAAAGACTGTTTGCGAGCTCTGTTTGCCATCGGCTGATCAACGAGTTCAGTGAGCGTATTTAGCTGGGCATACTCCTGAAGTACGGGTATGGGTGTTAGGCGGGGGAGGTACGTTATTGCACGCATAGCCTCACGATTGATGGCCTCAAGGGAGTCCCACTGTCTGCGGGTGAGACGTTGAAACTGTGCCTGGTATATTATACGTGGCTGGAGGACAGAGCGAACAAGCTGGCGGGCCGTGTGAGCACGCGCGCCGCCAGAGCGCATAGCTATGCGACGAATGAGACCTAAAGTAGCGTGAGCGGTCTTACGGATGGCTGTCAGCCACGGTGTGCCAGTCCCAGAGGAATGTAGAAGAAGACCAAGAATGCGAACGGTTTGTACCTGAGGAATTGGGATATTATCTATCATAAAATTTATATTGGGAGCTTTCCGTAAGCCAGCTTTATTTCCAATTCGAATGAAACAAGATTTTGTATGCGAAAGAGTTAGGCCCAAAGGAGGGAGGCGAAATGTCAATACATCCAGCGCATGCTGGAGGGCCGCCTGATGGACAGACGTATCTGGGTGACAGCACCATAAAGTTATATCATCGGCATACGCAAGCACCCGTATAGAAGGGATGGCCTCTAGGGCTCGAATAAGTGGAATGAAGGCCACATTAAATAAAGTAGGGGCGAGAACGGAGCCCTGGGGCACTCCTCTGTTTGAGGGGAAGTGACCAAAGGGCTTTCCATGGACACGCACACTGAATGTTCTATTTGTTAGAAAGGCGTGAATGGCGAGGAGAAACCTGTGAGGAAGACCAAGAGTTTGTAGGGAGGCAAGAATGGCTGAGTGAAGGATGTTATCATATGCCTTTGTTATATCTGTAGCGATCACAGTTCTAACAAGATGACTGTGCGGAGAGTGGTGAAGCACGTCAGCAGCCAAAGTAGCAAGACCATCCTCCGTTCCTATATGCGGGCGGAAGCCAATTTGGGATTCTGGATAACAATCATGGGATTCCAACCACCACGATAAGCGAGTGGCGAGAATGTTTTCGTAAAGCTTGCAGATTGTTGGCGTCAGGGAAATTGGACGAAGGGCCGAGAGAGATACTGGAGGATGACCTGACTTCGGTATTGGAACAACAATAGAATGCTTCCACTCGTCCGGCATGACACCAGAATGCCACACGTCATTGAATGCATCAAGCAGGGCCTGCAAAGCAGTCCCTTCCAAGTTGCGGAATAAGGAGTTAGGTATGCCGTCGTGGCCGGGAGCAGAGTTAGATTTGAGGCGTTCAATGGAGGCCAGCAGCTCTGCCATGGTTAGGTCAGAAGTAATCTCATCGGGGGGTTCGGTAACCGGTAAGCAAGGTGGAGAAGTTGAGGTGGAATCATAGTGGGGAAAAAACTGTCTGGCCGCCTGTTTTGCAAATGTGTCCTCATCTACATTCATAGCAAGGCGAATGCTCTCTGTGTAATCAGAAACTTGAGAAGAGCGCTCCATGGCGTGAAACACTCTCCAAAGTTGTCGATTACTCTGCTTGGAGGACAGGCGCTCACACCATGAAGCCCAACGTTGCCTTCCTAGACGCTTTTCATACCGCCTCGCACGCGCGGTAGCCCGGTGAAGAGCGGGGATAGCCGATGGGTCATCGGGGTTACGAGCAGCATAATGATCTGCCTGGCGACGCAGAGCCCAAAGATTCAGGAGGTGGATGTCCGGGTTTGGCTCGTCTTCATTTACAGTGGTGGTAATCGTGTGGGACGCAAGAACAGCAGAGAGAGTAGACAATGCTGATGATGGGGTGAAATCAGATACGCGATTGTCTGCGCGTACAGAGTCCCAAGATGTTATTCGTACGCTACGGCGTATTTTACGTATCCGCGAAGGAGTGAGAGAGATAAAGATAGGACTGTGATCACTACCCCAGGTATCTGGTTCAACAGCCCAATGAGGGCTACCAGGGCCTAACCACCAAGTCAAATCAGGTGAATAAGGCCCACCTCGTGGACGGGTAGAGGTATGCGGGTGGTTTAAAAGGTGAAAAGAATTATCTGAAAAGCTTCCCTGGATGTGTGCACCCCTGGGAGAATCCGATGGGTAACCCCACGAGGTGTGTGCGCCATTGAAGTCTCCACCGACTAGAATAGAGATACCCGAGTAGGTAGAACGCAGAAAACGAACCCATCCAAGATTAGGAGATGCGGAACCAGGACGGCCATAAAAGGAAACTAGTATAAGTGGCGTGCGCACAGGCTTAACTAGGAGTGCTACCACCTCTTGGCGTGTGTTACACCAGCGTGAAAGGTCGATCGGTGTGTGGGGAACTGAAGTGTGAATGTAAATTGCAGATTTACCTGGGCTGTGGGAAGAGGTGATGCAACGGCGATCAGGAATGGAAGGTGAATGGTAAGCGCAGAATCCTGAAAGGCGAGGAAGTGAGTTATGCTCTTGAAGTAAGAAGGCCCACGCCTTTAGCTTTTTGTCGCGAAGACGGATGTTCACTTCAGAGGCCTTATTCGCAAAGCCTCGACAATTCCACTGCACCACCAGAGACAGTGCATTATCCATTGCGAGGCCGAAGAGCTTCTACGATGAGGGAGGTCACCTGCTCCATAAGGGCTAATATTTTATCCACTGTCGGGGTATTCGGGGTTAACGTGTTGTCTGCACGTGATTGTGGTTTGTTGCTTAATCGAGGTGATTCATTTGAAATCTTATCACGAGGTATTATAGTTCTTCGAGAGGGGTGAGAGCGACGCTGTTCTCGGAGCTGGGTGAGTTCGTCTAGACGTTGGCGAGCCTCTGCAATGGCATTGTCTAAAACAGCGTCTTCATCTGCGGCATCCACATGTGATTGGTGCACTGGCCGTTTTGGTGTACCATTTGATCCACGAGGGTGGGTCGCTTGTGCGTATGAACCATGCTGAGAAGACGCATGATGAGCAGGTGGGTCAAGTAAAGGAAGTGCAGGGAAGTCGGTTTCTTCACATGTAAGAGCAGCGAAGCGATTACTTGTAGGAATATCTTCTTTTCCAGGCGGCTTGCGTGACGGCCTCGTTCTCTTCTTCTTTGGACAAGCGGGGGAGCGCATGTCATGGTCCGCCGATTTGCATAGGGCACAAAGCGCTATTGGTTCATTCATGTCGGCCACAGCTGCCGGATTAGGGCAGGTATTTTGCATGTGCCCTTCTTTATGGCAGTGATAACAAAATATACGACGAGGTCGGAAGGGCTGTGGTTTGATAATCGCACCATAATAGGTTAGGTACTCAGGCAAAGTCAGCGGGCCTTGTAGAGTGAGTAGGTATGAACCCCTGCGCCCCAGAGGCCGTGCTTGCAACACTGAGTGAGTTGAACAGCGAATGTTCGCTCGCACCTCCTCAGAAGGACTTCTGCTGTCAACATGGTAAACGACGCAGCGGAGGGTGTCAGGGCCAGAGGCAAAATATATTTGCACTGGGACATGCTCATTCGCATCCAGGGGAATTTGAGTAACTGCACACATTTTCTGGGCGTCCACCAAGGATGGCAAGTTCACCGTAATGGTGTTCGATGGGCGATGGACGACAAATCCACAGTAGTTAGTAGAACCTAGAACTTTGTCAATTGTGGCTTGGACACACCGAGGAGGGATAGTCGTTATATCAAAGCGCAATGTAGGCTTGATGGTGACGCGGAACGAGTTAGCAGCAAGTGGAAGCGAGGCTCGACTCACTGGCGGCATCTGTGGTGGTGTCAGGGGCTGACACGCTGTAGTTGGCCTTGGAAGGGAAGACTGAATCGGTGCGACGGGCACAGTTCCTTGAGGGAGGGTTACAGGCATCGAGGCGGCGGTGCAATCCATGGGACAAGCCGAAGTCGTTCCATCCGAAGACGAAGCAGACTGGGGGCATGTAGGCGTTGATGATTGCGTGGACGTGGATGTTGCGCCAGGTTGTAACACAGCGGAAATCCGCACACCTGTCGTCGGCGGAGCAGAATCCATGCAGGCGCGTAGCCCAGCCTCGCTCGGCAACGCCGAGCTAAGCCTAGCCTGCGCCTGAGGGATCCGGTTGGACTTTCTTACTTGAGAAAGGGCCCACCGAGTCGGAAGTCGCTCCACAGGGGCGTCTTCGTCATTCGTTCTTACGGAGGGCACTGTCCTACCCACACAAACGACAGTTAATAGGTGAAACAAGATAAAAACACAGAGCTCTAAGCGGACACGTATCAGCTCAGGCGCTTCTTCTTCCTTCGAGCAATTTGACGGGGTCATCGCTCTTTGGTATCAACATCACGTGCGTCCTTTTAAATGACGGTGGCATTTCTTCTTTATCATATGCCTCACTCAAAACTCGATGCAATGCCTGCGCTACTTCCCCATAAATGCTTTATAAAAAACTGCGCCCAATCCATCAGGACCAGGCGATTTTCCAGTGGTCAATTCATCTATAGCAATTTCTATCTCTCGCATGTTGATGGGCTTCTCCAAGCTTGCTTTCACGGTGTCATCGAGTCTTGGCATCAGTGGCAAAAAGCCTTGTTTAAATCCTCCCTCTACTCACCTTGCGTGGCCTAGCAAGGAGCGAAAATATTCCACGAACGCTTGTTGTATCTCCGCCCTGTCGCTTGTGACCCCATTGCAGGTGTTGGTATCTTTTATTTCATTCTTCATCGCGTACCTTTTTTTCTCTCCTATTCGCGATTCCAGCAATCCATGCGGCACCTGGCGGCGAAACCATGCAACGCGCCAAAGAGGTCCAGTAGCAGATGACCCTCGCTCGCGCTATGGAAACCCGCTAGCACAGTGCTCGTAGCACCGCGATAAAGGAAGATAAACAACGGAAAACCGATTAAGCAGAGCTCCGCACTGCTTGTCAGCACAGTGGCACGTAGTTTCATGTATTTCCTTCGTGCTCTAGCGATCGGCGCCGGAGAATCGATGCATTTCCAATCTCCGCGGAACGCAAAGTGCCGTCGACAATTTATATATAGCCTCGTCAGTTTTTGTTGTACGATTTCTTTCCTGGTAACAACTGCCTTCTACAGGCACGGAACACCTATGGATAAGTACCAGTAAACAATACGTACTACGCAGCTCGACTTCTCGCGTCGCATACATAAGTCGATATCAGCGCACGTATGAACAACTCTTAGTCGTGACAGCTTGATCATGGCGCTTTTTAACCTCGTTCTGCTAAGAAAGTCATCACCAAATGCACGTAAGGGAGCAGTCTACGACGATCGGCTGAATTCTTCGCCGCGTCAAGCAGGCGTCTCGAGATCTGCAGGCCACGCAGCGCGTACGTGACACTGTTCTCGATCTTGGACGGCGCACGTTACGAGAATTGGGCCCATTGCGTGATCGTTTGCCTATATGCGGCCGCTCCCTGTCCGCGCCGCAGCTTATCACACTTGAATAAGATCCCTGAATCTGTCGACAGGTCTGTGACGATTACGCGCGGTCAACCGATCGAGCCGCGGCACCTCTTTATTTTTTTAATGTATTCTCAAACAAACGGTAATTCGCCAGAGACAAAGCTCGCTTCAGGGCGCTCATTTGGTCAAGTGCCCGCATGCGTATCACATCTCGCGAATTATCAAAGGAGCAGTGAATGTAGTTATGCATGCATATACATACAGATCAGATCCAGAATTAGCTTAATTACTATATATTAAACAATCAAGGGGTCGTTGAATTAACTCAAAACGATATTGAAATCAACAGCTTATCAGTGCTCAAAATGCAACTTAGATGAGCTCATCTTTTGAACTCAAGTTCCTGATGGCCCTTCATACCTCTTGCCACAATCAAGTTTAGTTCTAGGATATTCCATACATGTGATATATGCTGAAGTAAAAGTGAAGTAAACATTGTACATTAAGAAAAGGATATCAATAAAACAAATGAATGATTTTGCAGATATATCCACACATCAGGTCGTCAACTGCAGCATAAATAACCCCCGTTAATAAGTGAAAGTGAATGCAGATTGGCCATACAAAACTGATGCACACAAACTTCCTTGCATATAGGTAGAGTGTGCTTTCTTGGACATCCGGCAATTCACTGCAAGAAACGATTTGCGGCTGCTCTAAAGGCTCTTTCATAAAACAGCTATCAAGAAGAGCTTTATCAGCTTTTTGTGCTAGCCAACGCACTCATTAGTTTTTCATGTTTGATGACATACTATTAAAGGAGATGGCTTTCTCGGCAGCAGCTAGTATTTAGATAATTCCACAACTTCTTGAACGTTTTTCTGCATATGCAGTGCACAAGAGGATTGCAAGTGTGCATAAGCACTCACCAGAATGAGGGGAAGATGTATACACAGTATCAAATAAAACCAAACAAGGGTTGAGCATGAGCCTCAGTTTACAAGCAAGCAGGATCGGTCTTCACCTGGACGAAGAGAAGTCCTCTTGTTGAAATGTTTGCTTGCGAACTGAGGCTGCCCCTCAAATCATGCTTTTCTTTGATACTAGATGTCCAACACTTCCATATGTCACTTTTCTAATGCTCTATTTTCGCACTGTTAAATACAAGGTTAAAGGCATATCATCTCTCTTTACAGCAAAGCATTTTCAACATTTACACCCAGCCGCAAATTTTCTTGCATCCTGCTAAGTGGTAAATAAGCCATACAGTCTCGGCAACAAGTTAGCTCTGAAAGGTGTCACAAACTACTTTCAGTAAACTTGCACACTTGTGTTAACAAAGCACTATTGCATCAATGTCTTTATAGTAACGACATACTGTACATGACTGTGTCTGCGCCCGACATATAGTTCTCTTGAAACGTATTGCTTTCTGCACCATTCTCATTTTTCCAGTTTACATCTTTTGAAGCTATGTAGGCAACAGCAGCAAACGTGGCATTTTTCGAGTTGTGTGAAACTATAAAATTGCATCAGGTAAAGACAGAACATGATATGGCGGCTATATACCGTAAAGCATAAGTACACATTTTATTAGTTTCTCTACCGTGCAGCTTATATGAAAGGCAAAACTACTTACCACATATAGACAAAATAATAAGCACAGCCTTTGAATGGAACATAGTGTTTCCACTGTCACTGAAGCCACAACTCATGCTGTCACTTTGGGTTGACACATGAGTATTATCTATCAATGTTTAATTTTTAGAGCAGTGTTTTCCTGCCACAACTCCATCATTGCTGCGATCAGCTTGCAGTGGGCAGGAACTGTGTTGTTTTCTCATAAGAACGCACACTCATACATTATACATGAAATATTTTTATTAAAAGCCAGGGAATGATAAACTAGTTTTCTCTATGACAGTTGCACTGTTCTTCTGTGTCCTCATCTTTCAACAACTACGACAAACACATAAAGTGGCCCTGTCCTCACTTTCAGCAAGGAGCACAGTGCCATTCAGTGTCAAAGATGTTATCTTTAACAAACACCAGAATACATATCAGTCATGTAGTTCGACATGGGAGACCAGGAGGCATGCTTGAAGATGATGGTAGCAGAGCACATATTTAGAACATAATAAATACTGGAAGGACCAAAAATGAAGTAGCAACAACTACTACTTTCTGCTACTTAACTGGTTAGGGCCTAAGCACCTAAATGGTTACAACCTAACCATGTTGCATGACTAAGCATGGAGTCTAAGCTCTGAATGGTGTGAACTACCCTTTCTTCAATCACTTCGTTAACAAAAAAAAAGGGCAGTAATTTCCAGTGGCCGGGCCTACAAGTCAACTCGTATTGCTAGCCGGGCCCTACCCAGGGCCCCACTATATGAACTACATCAAAAACAAATACAACAGCACTTTCTCCGGTAAGATATAGAAACCTTTCCCATCTGGAGGCTGTCTTCCCACTTGCCCCCTGCACCCTGTAGCCCTATCGACACACGTGTTGCTAGTAAAATTCAATTCCTATTTTATTTCCCAGAATGTTCTGGTCGGCTGCCTGGGCTAAAGGCTGCGAGTAAACAGCTTGACGAGACCCACGCAGCCGTTATAAGGGAGGCCAGCATACAATAAAATAATATATATACATATCAAGAATCAAATCCTTTTTTTTTTCATGTCTTAAATGCAGCTAACCGGATCACTAATGTAAGTAATGCAATGGAAACATAGGTATATCACAACAGCATCTAAATATCAGTTCTGCAAGCAAAACAAACTAGCAGATATATTCACATACATTGTCGACAGGTAGACACAAGCCAGCGGGCCGAGCAGCGTGCGAATACAACACAATACGGAATTTATATTAACAAGCTTTTCGATCACAGACTGCCTGAGGGAGCAAAAATTCCCTAGGGCCTCGCTAGAGAACGAGTTTATAATATCCGGTATCCTAGATGTAAATAAACACGCGAAAGAGGCGACGCAGCCCGCAAGCTTTTCGAAGGCAACACTTATCACGCTCGCACTCTCGATGAAAGCAAATGCACACGTGCACGTCACACACACAGTAGGCGTAGCGACATAACACGCAAACGTATGACACCTGCGTGCTTAAATTGACACCTAGCAATGCAAGCGGCACCATTAATCACGAAAGAATTGTTGCACTAGTTCAGTCAAATAAACTGCACTATCGTGCACAAGCCAAACCTCATCAAAAACCCCATTCGTTTAAAACATTTATGATGACTCTTCTCGTCGCTAATAGCTTCATGTTATTCGTGGAAATAAAAACATACCGCTGACTGGGGGGAAACAAAAAGGTTATACTGCTGATCGCTATCAAACAGCGGCAACAAGCTCGACGACCGGAGGCTCGTAAGATGAGCGTGGCGCCTTTCCATTCACGCTGAATAATTGCGAAATTGTTGAGGTCCTTACCCGTAGCAATATGTAAACACAGTGCAGTGCCAACGTGCTTCTGTAGAAGCATCGGCGATGCAATAACACGTCACTTTTCTCCACGGTAGATTTCATAAACACGTTCGTCAGCTGATCACTATTGAGGATCTCCAGCGACGCCGGCGCCTGAACTTCGGTCTGATAGTCCCTGGGGCACTTGAGGCATGTCAGAACGAAGCGTGAACCATCACAAACGCGACCACTCTTCACAAAACACCACAAATTTCGTCACAAGAAAGGAACAGCAATACATTTTGAAGGGACGAGTACGCGCAGACCTCGATATTGCCGCCATCTTGCCCAGTGTGGCCAGACTTCGCAGCGCCACCTGTCGTTCACTAAAGTTGCGAATTGCACGCTTGGTGGGCGCTTCTTGGGAAAATAAGAAAATAATCTTTCTGCACATGCTCGGACGACCGCCCCTTTGTACTTGCGTATATCGATAGCCTCTAGGTGGTTTTTAACAATTCTGATTTATTCATATATTGCCGTGGTTGTGCACTTTCTAAGCTTAACAAAAGGTCAAGCTCTCCTTGAAATTCTTTCTCTTTACTCCTTTGTTCTCTATATAAGAACCCGGTCGTTCATTTACGTGTATCTTAACATCCTCCTTAAAATTCTCCCCATGATTCAAGTACTATTTCAGGTTCTACTTCTAACAAGGTTTTTATGCGTCGCTGCACAGTATCTACAAAATTTTCATCTGGGAGTAGATTGTTGTTAAGCTTCATTAACTCCCAGTTAAACCACGGCTTCGCTTCTTTGGATCCAATGGTACACAGAACCAGGCTATGATCACTAAACGAAACAGGCTTTACCATATAATTGTTGCAGAGAGGCGCAAGCTGAGCAGACATACTATACGCTTATCTAGCCTTGCGTGACTGTCTCTCTGGTAATGTGTGAATTGCGGCACATCAGAATTCGACAATAAATTGGCAACATCCTTGAGGTAACACTCTTGGACAAGCTGGTTTAAAAAAGAGCACTGCTGTCGCGAACAGGTTGTTTTTTATCTCTATCCTCCGACGCACACACACAATTCAAATCTCCCAGGAAGATCATATTCCGATCACTCATCACATAGGAGCAATCCGCTCGAAGAAATCTTTACGTTCCTGCTTTCTGTTCAGCGCATACCCACAAACAACCCTCCACTGTGAACCAGAAAAGGTAAAGTCACAAACTATAAAGCGGCCACTTTGACATACTGTCACACTCTCCACGGTAATGCCAATTGAGTTCCGGAGGAGGAGAAGGCACCCCCCTGATTTACCTAAAGCATCGCACACAAAAGCATCGTACCGTGATCGGAAAGGTAGCACCATGCAGTCCGTCTAGTCCTGACTTTCAACTTTTGTTTCTTGGATGTCTATACCGTCCAGATCGTTTTGAAGTAATAAACGGCTAAGTTGGTACTGGCACGGTTACGTTGGCGGCGTCGCCACCGCCTGCCACCGGTCTGGAGGCACGTTCGGCCGCGAGCGCCAGAGTTGGTCGGCGTTTCGGAGCAGCCTTTGCAGACGGCTCCCGACTGCCGGTCTCCACTTGACACGCCGAGGCATCAGCGGCATCCTTCCGCGAACGCTTAGACTTAGCGGCCGCGCTTCCCTTCGAAAAATCCATAGGCTGCTGCACATCGGGCGTATGTTTTTGTATATTAGCAACCATTCATACATACAGGGACAGTCTTTCCTTTCACCTTCAGTGTCTGTACGTACGTTATCACGCTGTCCATTTGCTTTTCCAGCTGATTCTTCTGAGATGATGATGAAAAAGTATTATTGAAAGAAGAACTGAGGGGGGGGGGGGGGGGGGGGGGGGGGGGGGGGGGGGTTGGAATCCTTAGCCGGGCTTCCGCTCGGCTAAGGCCGCCGGCCTTGCTCTCCGGTGCTCGAGATCCGAGCAGGAAAAAGCTACCTCCAATATTTCTTACAATATTTCCGGAGTCCTCCACTACGGCGTCTCTCATAGCCTGAGTCGCTTTGGGACGTTAAACCCGAAAACAAAACCAAATGACGCTCTAAATATTATTCCGCGGTCCTCCACTGCGCCACCTCTTTCTTTGAGTCGTATTTCACGCCCATCTTGCTTCATCCCTCAAGGTGCGTTTCCGCTGTGCGCAACGAGGAGTGTGAAAAACTTTGTCTTTTCTTTCCTAAAAACCAAACGCAAACCAATCAGTTTTATTTAAATTAGTAGCCTCTCTGACGTCGTAAAAGTGTCCATCGAAAAGTGACATCTGTGCCTATTTTCACTTTGCGAATATTCTTTAGTCTTGATTTTGTGTTGACGGCGTGATTATGTGTGCACACTGCAGTGAGATACTTTAGCGAGTTTTTCGTTTGGCTCCTAGAAACCAGCGCGAACTAGAACTTGATAACGCAAGCACTGGTCCAGCGGCAGTGCAGCATGTGCAGCATCAGTGGTCCACCAACGAAAGCACATTTAGATTTTTCTTCGTGTTTTCCTTCTGTTCGCCTTTCCGTTCTGAGGTTCGGCGTCATGTGCTCCAAAAGCGGTGTGCCAGTAACGGGCGCTAAACGCATTTCATATGTTGCTCTTGCTTTTCTTTTTCAGAGAAGTTTCCTCGAAAGCGCTGGCGCCTGAGAAGGCGTCGGAGCGTGGTCGCGCGAATAAAGCTGAATTTCGGGAGTATATAGGAATCCTGTTCACGTTCGCACGCCCCCCATGTTTCCCTGACCAAGGATCCGGAAAAGTATTTGCTGCTTACCCAGGTCAACTCGGTATACATCAAAGTCACTCGGGAAATGTTGATCTCCAGTAATTCGAAGCGCACAAGCAGATGACGACATCGAAAATAAGTTAAGAATGAAAAGCACGTTCTTGAATTCCACGGAGCAAAAAAAAAAAAAAAGAAATAAAGATTAGAAGGGTGAGGCCGGGTTCAGTGCAGTCTAACGGAACCAAAAGAAGAGGTAGCTTAGAGGAAATATCCCAAAACTGACGGACAGGAACTTGTTCTTCCCCAGCAGTAGATAGGGTGGAAGAAATTTCAAGAATTCAGAATTTGTGCCGTTCCACTGGCGGCCCCGCACAGGAAGTGGATTAGGCTTTATCTTTGAGCCAACCAACTTTTATAGCTATATAGAGTGCGATTTTCCCTACTGACGTTATTGAAGAGGCGGGCACTCGGGTTCATTGCACGCGCATTTTCTCTACCAGTCTTTATTTTCCTTTCTTTGGTCATCTTTGCGGAATTTTATGGTTGTCATTTCACTAACCTTGCGCTAGACCAAAGTTCAGTGTATAGCTAAAAGAGTCGCCATCAATTTCAGATATATTTTTTTTCCCTTTAGTGCTTTATTTCTCTCTCAAAGAACTCTTCCTCATTGCTTTTATTTGATATTACTCATTACTCATTTTATTACGGTGGCAAGCGTTTGCTCGTCACTCTCATCTAGATTTTCAGGCAAAATGAATTTGGTTTTTCCTTTTCAATACACACCTCAGTGGAAATTGGTGCTCTATTTTTCAGAGGTCCCTAATCCTTTCCCTCAGAACTGCTGTTTTATATAAACTGTGAAAGTTTCTTAGCATTTTCTTTTCTACCTTACCTCCTCGTATTGAAATTTGAACTTTTTATGAAGTTTTTAATCGACTTCTGGGCTGCAAGCATTTCCTTGCTTCAGGAAGCTAGCTCACATTGCTTTTAAATTTTTGCTCAAAGGTGCAAAACTAGAGCACGTCGCTTTATAGGCTTTGGCTCCAATAATGTGCTCCTTTTTTGCTGCATAAATTTATATGCTGTCTCGTCACGTTACTACTCTGCACGTTTTCATCAAGCAGGGCAGCATCCATAAGCGATTAGCAATGCGGTTCCAGTGTTTCTCCTTTCGACCTTCTCTTGACTTGGTTTCATGCCCAGCTCGTAGCCATTCATTTAGAGGAGGACAAAGGTAATTCCTTGCACACGGAGGGATACAGGTACCAGTAGTGCTGGATGATTCAGGCCACGCAAGAGCACTGGTAAGAGTATTGGACAAGGAAAGAGGGGAAGGGTGAGCTGAATTTTGGTACGGAAATATTTCGGAACACCGCTACCCCTTTTCATGCATGCCTGAGTCGTGCTCGCTTACCTATACACACTTCTGGGAGTCTGCGACAAAGGTAGAACCGTTCTCTTTAAACGTTTTCGAAGACAGCTCACTTTAGCTAAGCCTTATAGCTATCCATGGCTCAGATTATTTTTTAACATTTTCTATGCTGTACTAATTTATCTCTTCCCTTAACCTATTGCACCACCTCACCTTTTTTACAACCTGCATTTTAGTTTCTTTGTAGTTGCGTATTTGGACTTCGTCGCTGGCGCATAGCCCCTTTCCAATAGGTTTGTGTCACTTCAGCAGTTAGCACTGAATCACATGTGATGCACCTATAGGTAAGTTTGAGGACAATGCAGAGCATAAAGAACAATAGATTCGCTCTAGACTTCGTCACCGCCGAAGCATTAGCCCTGCCTTTAACAATGCTATAAAGCTCAAGGAAAGAGAGGTTGTCTCTTGTTTCCTAGAAACTCAGTCTTAAGTAAATAGCCATCTCACCGCCAGTTCAAAGCTTTGTGTAGGTCCATGCAGTTTTGGCACATTTTGGTAGCGTCAAATGATTAGTCATAATCATAATTAGTCATAATGATTTCTCATAAGCTATGAAATATACATAGATGAGTTTGCTATAATTTTCTGTTTTCTCTGTAACTCACTAGATTATCTCTTTGAATAACAGGTCGATTTTCGGGAACTTTTGAACAACAGCTTGCTCCTTGGCCTCTATTACTTAGGTATAACGTTGCTCCGAATCCCATAAATATGACATCTGCAAAACATCTTGTAAGTAAAGAATGGTTAGCTAATTTGTCGTTGAAGTTGACTGACCCTACAAGTCCCGCCCCGAAACTTGCAGTAGTCATCACCTATCCAAATCCAGCATTCTATCCAAGAATTATGGCACTGTCCGACTGCCACGCCCATTGCTGCTTCAGATAAGCTAGGTACTTATCATGTGGGTGTTGTGCCCAGTGGAAGGCTACAGAGTGTCATCGGTGATCTCTTGCCTCAACATTGGTAGTGTTTCAGTTTATTAAGTATCCCAAACTTGCTTCTAAGTAATACCGGCATTTCTATTTTGGTTTCGAACCAGCATGAATAAATAGCTTTCGGAGAGGAATCCCCGGGGAGACATTTTTCTTACACCTTCTCTTCTGACTGCAGGCATTCAGAGGCGACCTGGAAATGAATTATGACTTGCCCTGGGGAACGAGACGACGAGCCTCGCAAGTAAACAATGGTCTCGGAGTAAACGACGGTCGATGAGTCTTTTCTCTCGGCCCCATTCGCGCTGTCGCTGTGTGCACCGCGCACTTTCAAAGCAGGCTTGCTGCAATGCTCCACTGATTCTATACTTTTTCATCCTTAGCTTTTTCCCTTATTATCATTATTATTACGAATACACGGAGTTCGCGCTTTGTGCGCGCTTATCGTCATTCCCAATTCATGTGCACGGTAGCGTGAAAAAGCGCTCGGACTTTTTTATAACGAGAAGACGGCGCGTGGGTCGGACAAAAGGTGCGAGGATGCTGAAATGACAGCAAATGGATGCTGAGAAGCAGATCCGGCGTTGAAATGCGACGAAGAAAAACGAAAGTAGAAAAAAAACTGATGAAAAGCATCACATTCCGAGTATATTCGCTTTCAATTTCTATATGGATGGAGCATGCAGTGTAAGCATGTCGCCAAATATTTTATTTGTGATCGTTCCCGACGTGTCAAAAAACATTATAAATGGACCCTGGGCGGTCGTTGTTTATCCTACATTTTTTCGGATTTTCAGCCACTGTACACATGATTGTCGTATACTTGGCAGCCGCATAATGTGTTACCGGATTTTAATTTTTTTATCTATTTATATGTTGATGCTACGATTCCACCTCAGAAACGAACAGAGATGAAGAGAAGTCATGCGTGATTGAAAGATCCGTATTCGACAATGACGGTATCGTGACTAGCTCGATAGCACTATTGCGTCCATCAGCGCCAGCAAGCCAGTCACAATACTGAATATTTACCGCTGCGACTGCTGTTCGTATAGAACATAATTAGACTGTTTATCAACTTTCGCGCTCAGTATTTCTATTATGAGACATTTGTGACAGAGCAAAATCCTGCGCTGCGGAATCGGAACTTTCCGTCAATAGATTGAAATAATACACCTTCTACCTTAACAAACCGTAATGACACTAGTAACTCCTTGGACACATGTCTTACCTTTGGCCTGTGACAAATCGTTACGGAACCCACACGCACAACTGATCATTCATCTAACATTGTTGATCTTGTACTCACATCCCATCCTGATGGTTTCTCTCCCCTTTCATATATTTCTCGCCTTAGCGATCACATCGTGGTTCACAACACCTTTTCTTAAAACTTTTCAAAGAGAACCAAGTCTATAAAGGTGCTAACTCTATACGCAAAGGTTTAATCATAATCTTGCTACCTTTTACAACACTTGCCTCTACTTATCATCAGCGTTCCATCGAATCTAACTGGTTGCTCTTTAAATCCGAATTACTACGTTTGACAAGGCTATATATTCCTACTATCACCATAACAGAACGAACAGGTTCGCCGTGGTTTTATGCGACACTAAAACGCCTAAAAAAAAAACAAGAAAAAACGACTTTTTCGCTCTGCCAAAGCGATTAAAGTTAACACTGAACACGCATAGAACAAATACCACAGCATCGAGAAATAGTACTCCAATATACCTACCCAGACTAAACGACAGTTCCATTCTACTACTCTTCCTACCATGCTGCAGACCAACCCAAAGCGCTTCTGGAAAACAATTAACCCTGATGCAACTAATACTGTTTCGTTCTGTGACGAGTCCGGCACGCCGGTACCTTTGTCTGATGTACCTGATGTCTTAAACGCCTCATTTTGTTCTGGATCCAGGTAGAACGAGAGGAAGAAGACGGCTTACACGGTATGAAGGAGCACTGAACAAGGGTAAAGGGGCCTCAGTTCGCAGGTCGAGCCAACGTTTCGACAAGTAGATTTGCCTTCTTCTGGGTGCCCAGACGAAGACAAGTCCACTTGTCTAAACGTTGGCTCGACCTGCGAACTGATGCTTCCCCATTTACTCTTGTTCAGTTCTCCTTCATATGATTTTGTTCTGTTTTTACTAAAGAATTCGCCTATGACCTTCCCGACTTCCCGCCTCTGTCGCACCCGCCAATGGAATTATTTTCAACCCAAATGGCATTGCTAAAATAATCGAGTCACTAAGGTATTCGTCATCCTCCGGCACCGACGGAATCAACTCCAAAGTTTTAAAAAACACTAGCCTTGCCTGCAGCCTTATCTTATCCCTAATTTTTCAGAAGTCATTTGATTCCGGCTACATCCCTCTTGACTGGGGCATTGAGAAGTTCATTACAGTCTTTAAGAAAGGAGACCGATCATCTCCCGGTAATTACCGACCGATTTCATTAACTAGTGTGGGCTCTAAAATTATGGAACACGTCATCTACTCCCATGTCGCTTCTATTCTGTCATCTGTTGACTTATTTGCCCCAAACCAGCACGGCTTCCGTAAAGGACATTCATGGGAAACACAACGCCTTCCCTTCCTTCATGACATCCATTCTAATCTTGATGGCAACATTCGTACTGATTCCATATTTCTAGATTTCGAGAAAGCATTTGACAATGTACCTCACTCCCGTTATCTGCTTAAACTATCTCGATTAAACCTTCATCCACCAGTTTTTACTGGATTCAAGGCTTTCTAACCAATAGCTTTTACTCCTCTTCCTTTTCACGTGTTCTTTCAGGTGTGCCCCAAGGTACTGTCCTTGGCCCTTTACAGTACCTAATTTACATTAACGACTTCCGTTCATCAGTATCTTCTACCATCAGCCTTTTCGCTCACAATTGTGTACTTTACCGCCCAGTAACTAACTCGTCGGACGCTTCTGCCCTCCGGAATGACTTAATTCGCATACAACATTGGAGCGCTATATACGTGGCTAATGTCGCTGAATACTTCTAACTCTTTTCTCATTTCTTTCCACCGCCGCCGAAACTACATTCCCTCTATTTACAAAATTAACACTAGTACTATTGCTTCAACCAATTCGTTTAAGTGCCCTGGTGTTCACCACACTAATGATTTAACATGTACGTCTTGCCACGTAAAGCGCGTAATTAATTCCTTTAATCAAACTATTGGATACCTCCGCCGTAACCTGCCAATGGCACCTTCTTGTGTAAAACTACTAGCTTACAAAACCCTTGTGCGATCTCAACTCAAATATACCAGTGCTATCTTCAATTCACACCATTCTGACATTACTAAATCTCTTGAATCTGTTCATAACTGTGCCACCCGTTTGATTATTTCGAACTACTCGTGCTCTTCCAGCATCACCGCCATGAAATCTCAGTTGCAACTTCCTACTCTCGCTTCTCGTCACCGAACTTCACGCCTCTGCCTTTATCATAAGTTGTTTTAATGCATCACCTCGTGAAGCAGCTCATCCAACCAGCGCATCGAACACCTCGCACGGGCCATCCTAAAAGCGTAATTCCACCACGCGCCCGCATATCTACGTTTCATGAATCATTCTTCGTGCACACCGCTTACGACTGGAATGGCCTTCCCAACCATCTCGCACTCGTCGGTGATCATGTACGCTTCAAGGCTGCCATTGAGGAAGCTGTCTCATCATAGCCACATATAATACTAGCCTGTCACCATTATCGTCGTACACAAGCCTACCCCTCATGTAAAGTCCCATATCGGGGCCGTTGAGGTATCAATAAATAAATAAATAAAAATAAATAAATCAGAAAACAATTATTGCGAGAGGGTTTACCGCACCTTAAATTTTATTGCGAAAGCAATACTCGGCCAGGTCTAACCGCTCGTGGCTGTGTGCCGTGTCCGTGTCCATGTCCGTGTACGTGTCCGTGTCCGTGGTCCCTCATGATGTTTGAATTCCCGTTACCGCTCTGTCCCGGGCAGGAGCTGCCAACTCGGGTCACTCCTTTCATACGAGAGGGTGATATCAGAATAAGCCCGCCAGAACCGTTTTCATTCCCGTTGCCCCTACGACACTTAGGCACGTAGAGGAATAATGTAGCATGCAATTGAAGCTTCCGCCGTTGCTTTAGCAGTTCAACTAGGAGCAACCAGAGCTAAACCACAACTAATGTTTTTTTCTTGGAAAACTGAAATGATGCCTTTTTATACTGAGAATTCGGATTGGCTTCCACCATCTCATTTATTAATACTCATTAGTGAAAAGAAACAGAAGATGCTAAGTGGAAATCTGCTTCGCGTTCAATGTTTGGCTTTTAATTAATGTAAAAATAATGCACATTCAGGTCCAGAAGGAAACGTGTCCTATTATTTCCTGTGACCATGACAGTTCGTGTATTTATACAATAGCAATCGTTGCCAGGAACCTTCGGCGCAAACATTTGGCGACTCTTACCGCCTTACAAGAGAAAGATTCATCGACTTCGAACGCTTTATTTCCACGTTTGAGTGTCCACATCCGTTGTCTTTTTCTTTTTAGATTCCCACTGTTACCTAAGCGCTTCGCAAAAGCGATCAATTTGTTAGAAGAGAGCCATTAATCAATCCAGCAAAAAGAAGATACAGCAGCTCTACAGTCGTTCATCATTAAGCTTATGCTTTTCCCAGACTACTTTTCGGAACGTCATTTTATACGTTTTGTTTTGTATTGCGTACTTTGTATCAGCAGTGCCGGGGTTGTTTCTTTTGTGTCTTTTCTTTTCCCTAAAACAACGAATCGTTTTCTGAAACCAGCCGCCAAGTCAGCGCTAGGGACGGTGAGGAAGTGATTGAAATTACACTCGGCGCAGGGACCGAAAATAGAAACAAAGTCAAGGAAGCAAAATAGGATTGGAAGAGGATGACAGGAGTTGCTCCCATTTCGAAACTAATGTCCGGGGTGGAAGCTTTCCCAATTTTGCCGGACACGCGGGAAGTTTGCAGGGAGGGCAGAAGCGTCGAAGAGAACACTCTTGGGAAACCGTTAGATCTGGAATCAAAAGACAAGAAAAAGTGTCCGGAGAGGAAAGAAGCGCATCAAGAAATCTTGGGAACACTGCACCACGTTTAGCTGCGAGGCAAGGGGAAGTCTGGGACCACTGGAAGGCTTGGAAGAGGTTCAGAAAGCTTGGCAGCGTCTGTGCTTCAGCAAGGGAAGAGTAGTCGAAAGCTTTCTCGAAACGAGGGAAATGAACAAAATTCTATTCTCTCGGAGAGCCTCTCTAATGGGAAAAGACGGGAAAAGCGCAAAGGCGTGAACAATGGAAAGAGGGAGAAAAAATTGAGGGTAGGATGTGAAGTGGTAAAAAGGTATTGCGGCCTTAGAAAAGCTGGAGAATTGTAGGGACTGCAAGGGAAAAAGAATTCTTGAATTCAGTTTTCGCAAGAGCATGTTGCTCTGCCGAAGGCGTGGTAAATTCATTTGTTAGCTCTTTTCCTGCGGTCCCTGACGCCAGTCTTCCTGCCACCTGATCTTGAAGCCTGCGATGTCTCTGAATGCAATTTGGTGCCTCTTTGCGGTTATCGATTAATATATTGTCACGTGCTAGTCAAAGGACGGGACGATACCAGTGACCGCAGGTCAGCAGGGCAGCACCAGGAACCAGCGTGACGGCGGGGATCCTCAGAACACTGGAAAAGGATCGCCCGCACCGGCGTCTTCTTTCTTCATAGAACACGCGCACTTTCTCTTCTTCGGCTACACTGCCTCCCTCCGAAAAGAAGTATCGTCCCGATGCTAAACACAAAATAAATTAACCGCCACACAGAAGTACACACAGTCTCGGAACGTTTGCTAGCAGAAGGAAGGGCTCTCGGTGATCACTGGTAATACGGCTTAAGCCATACTACGTGCACGATGTCAGGACGCGAGGAACGCCGTGACAACGGTTGCGTTACACAGGGCCGCACCTCATAATTAAGTTCACCGACGCGACGAACAACTGTGTAAGGCCCGAAATACCGCTTCATGAGTTTTTCTGAAAGCCCTAGACGGCGAACCGGTGTCCACACCCACACCTTGTCTCCGGCCAGAAATTGACGTCACGTCTCCGAAGGTTGCAGTGACGAGCATCGGTACGCTGTTGCTGTCGTATGTGGAGTCTGGCCAGTTGCCGAGCCTCCTCCGCGCGTTCGCATACTAGCCGGGCATCATCAGCTACGTCGTCTGGTGGTGCATGAGGCAGCCTAGCATCAAGCATGGCGGTGACTTGCCTTCCATGCACCAGCTGGAAGGAGAACATACGGGTGGTCTCCTGGACTGCGGTATTATAAGCGAACGGGATATAGGGCAGTACCTCGTCCCACTTCCGATGGTTGACGTCAACGTACATGACTATCATATCGGCTATAGTTCTCTTGAGCCTCTCCGTGAGTCCATTAGTTTGTGGATGATAAGCTGCGGTTCGGCGGTGGCTGGTGCAGCTTAGGCGCAAGGTCGCCTGAGTGAATTGCGCCACAAACGCGGCGCTACGGTTAGTAATCAGCACTGCTGGGGCACAGTGCCGGAGGACAATGCTCTCGATTAAAAATTTGGCTGCCTCAGCAGCAGTTCTCGACGGAAGTGCACGGGACTCCACGTAGCGCGTTAGATAGTCCGTTGCTATGATAATGTACTTGTTTCCTGGTTGCAACGTCGGAAATGGGCCCAAAAAATCCATTCCAATGGTATGAAACGCGGTACTCGGTGACTCGATTGGCTGGAGAAGACCCGCCGGTCGCGTAGGAGGTGTTTTTCGCCTTTGGCACTCGCCACAGTTCTTGTATATTGACGCACGTACTTTGCGAGTTTCGGCCAGTAATATTTTTCTCGAATACGCGAAAGCGTTTTGCTGTATCCTAGATGACTAGCGGTAGGATTGTCTTGGCACGCTTCAGTAACCTCACTGCGCAGGTCTTCCGGCATGACAAGAAGCCACGGTCTCTGGCTGCTGTCGAAATTTTTATTGTACAAGACACCATTCCGGATCTTAAATGCAGGCAGAATACGCAGGAAAACCCGAGGTACCTCATCTTCGTCTCCTGCGAGGTGCACCATCAGTTGACGCAGCTGTGGATCATGTCGTTGCCGATCTCCCATATCGTAAGGATTCAAGGCCCCAAGGAAGCTGTCTTCCTCATCATCTGCGCCGTCTGGCGATGGTCCCACGGGCGCGCGAGACAAGCAGTCAGAATCATGATGATTTCTTCCGGATGTATGTACGATCGTGACTTCATACTCCCGTAGCCGAAGGCTCCACCTTGCAAGCCGGCCAGCGGGATCCTTAAGATTGGCCAGCCAGCACAGCGAATGGAGGTCGGCGTCCACAGGAAACGGGCAGCCGTACAGAGAAGGCCGAAACTTTTTTATGGCCCAGATGACGGCGAGGCATTCTTTTTCTGTCGTCGAGTAATTGCCTTCCGCCTTGGAAAGAGTTAGGCTTGCGTACGCAATAACCCGCTCAGCGCCATCCTGGAATTGTACAAGCACTGCCCCTAGTCACTTGTTGCTGGCGTCCATGTGCAGTTCAGTGTCGGCATTTTTATCAAGTGGCCTAATATAGGTGGTGACAAAAAGGCTTGCTTTAGTTGCTTGAACGCTAACTCTAGCTCTTCATTCTACACAAAGTCGATGCTGTCTTTCGTAAGGTGGATAAGCGGCGCTGCGATCTGGGCGAAGTTGCATACGAAACGTCTGAAGTAAGCGCAGAGACCAAGGAAGCTTCTGACAGTTTTCTTGTCCGACGGTGGTGGGAAGGACGCCACGACCGCTGTTTCCTCGGGATCTGGTCTCACGCCTCCATGGCTGACTATATGCCCAAGAAACTTCAGTTCACCATATGCGAACCGACATTTCGAAGGCTTGAGTGTGAGCCGGCGTTCCGTATAGCACGAAGAACCGCTTCGAGGCGCACAAGATGGTCAGCGAAGGTGCTTGAAAAAATAACGATGTCATCAAGATAAACAGACACGTCTGCCACTTCAGTCTGGTGAGAACAGTGAACATGACGCTTTGAATTGTCACGGGCGCTGTACATAAGCCAAACGGCATCATCTTGAGCTCATAAAGGCCATCCGGTTTTATAAACGCGGTCTTCTCTCGGTCTCGCTCATCCACCACGATCTGCCAGTATCCACTTTTCAAATCAATAGACGAAAAATAGCGGGCGTGACGGAGCCGATCGAGTATGTCGTCGATTCGGGGCAGTGGATATACGTCTTTCTTTGTCACCTTGTTGAGTCGCCTGTAGTCCACACAGAACCGAAGCGTACCGTCTTTTTTCTTTACCAGAACAACCGGTGCTGCCCACGGACTTTTTGAAGGCTGGATGACATCGTCATGTAGCATTCCTGCACTTGCTCTTGTATTGCTTCCTTTTCCTTCAGAGAAACTCGGTACGGCGGTTGGCAAATTGGGTGGGCCGCGCCATCGACAATAATTCTATGTTTCGCGACGGGCGTCTGGCGAACCCTGGATGTCGTTGAAAAACATTCGCGGTAGCCATACAAAAGTTCAAGTCATTCCCTTGTCTGGGACGACTCAGTTTTTCTCGATGTTAAGTTGCAAGGATTTTTCTTCCTCGTGCGGTTCGGGCGGAATATCCCTGTCAGGGAACACAACAGCCTCACGAGCGTCGCTTATCTCTTCTATATGGGCTGTAACTGCCCCTTTTGTCACGTGCTGCGGCTCGTTCCTAAAGTTCGTTACGAAGATGTTGGCATATCCGTCATGAACATCGGCTATTCCCCTCACAACACCTATTCCCTTCGAAACCAACATTTGTACACTTCCTTCCAGGAGGCATTCGCCACATGCGGAGGTGTCGGCCCGAACAGGTAGAAATACTGTAGAGAGTGGTGGCAAGTTCACATGCTTGGCATCAACTTTAAGCGCAACTGGGGTGGCTGTACCAAACCCCAGCGATGGAGAACGTGCTCGGAGCGTTAACATATTCTGCCCTACATCGATGACTGCACCGTATTCACGAAGAAAGTCCATTCCGAGAATAATAGATTTGGAGCAATTCTTTAAGATCACAAATTTGGTGGGACACTTCTCACTATTAATTTCGACGCGGGCGGTGCATTTTCCGACGCGAAATACGAGGTGACCTCCTGCGGTTCGTATCGGAGGCCTATCCCACTGCGTACACACCTTGCGAAGTCGGCGACATAACTTTCCGCTGGATATCGAGTAATCGGCGCCAGTGTCAACGAGTGCAGTGGCCGAGTCACCGTCGATTATAACGTCTACATTACTAGAGGCCGAAAAACCGTGTTCGTTTTTTACGTTTTCACGTGTGTCGTTGTCCATGGTGCAGATGTTAACGTACGTGGAGGCTCTTTTTTTCGGCCAAATTCGGCAACGCCACTTCCAGGCGTCGCCATACTCAGTTTTCCCGACGAGGAAGAGGAGACAAGCTCTCAGGACGAGACCCGTGAGGAGGCGTGGGAGGGCGGCGTAGCGAGTGCGAGCGGGACACACGGTCGTCAGTTTGCATCGGCGATGAGCGTGGAAGATATTCACGGTCATAGGTTCGCATCGGAGATGATGTGCGTCGAAGATACTCCCGGATATCTCGGGATTGTTCACCGTAACGAGGTAGTCGGTCGCTCCGCCTGAATCCTCGCAGGCCGAGATGTCGGTATGGGCGGCGGCGGTACATGTGGTCAGGTTCACCACAGTGAAAACAACGGTCGGCAGTCCGCAATCCTCCAGATGTCGGCTTTTCGTCGCCTCCGCGGCTCCGAGTATGTTCCATCCTGCGCCAGGAATTAACGGCGCCGAGGTCCAGAATCCGTAACCCGTTGGTACTGGTGAGGTACAGACGGAGGCCGACGGAGAACAGAAGCACAATTCTCAGCCAGTTGTTCTGCAGCAGCAACCACTGGCCCAGTAGAGATGGCTTCGAGTGTGAGTGCCTGTCTCATTTCCTCACGAACGGCCGTAGCGATGGATAGTGGTGAAGGCTGCTCAGGAGCTGGGAAAAACCTCCGGAGCACTTCGCGCACGACGTCGCGAACAGAGGTGGGCAACCTCATGAGGTTTCGACCTCATGAGGTCAACCTCAACCTCAAAATGACCTCAACCTCACGCAGTGAGGTGAGGTTGAGGTGAGGTCGGCCACACCTGAAATATTTTTGAGTGAGGTCAGCAAATGAAACCTCAACCTCATGCGTGAGTTTGAGGTTGAGTGAGGTCGTAACTTAGTGAGGTCGGTTTGTGAGGTCGAAATTATTGTTTCCCACAGAGATAAAATAGCCAGCAAAACACCTTTCATAATACCTGTCGTGTACACTCTTTTGGCTCTACCAACGCGCACGTAACGAACGGTTTGCGTCTGTGCGTTTGTGTTCGACACGAAAAAAAAAGGGGGGGGGGGGGGGGAAAGTGCAGCGCGGCAAACAAGTGGGGTCGGACGACGCTTGCAAACTTGAAAGAAAGTGAAACAAGATCCCGCCAACCCTCCGAGCGAGTTTGGGAAGTAAAGAAAGTCTGCGCAAACTCGAAGGCTTTCCAGACCTACGTGGGTGTGCCGACTTCTGGGAAAAAAAAGAAAAAAACTAGAATAGTAAAGAAGAGGGAAGCGCAAGATCTAGCAACCAAGGAATTGCTTGGGGAGGACGGCCTGAGAGAGGAGGTTTCACAGAGGCATATGGAAAGAACAAGATTGCAGAAGAAACGAGAGATGAATGGCTTGACGATAAGTCGCCCCACGAATTAGTAAATAAAATCTGCTTTTGCTATTGTATATTGTACGAGTTAACGCGAAAGACAGTAATAGGACTGGTTGTATCTGTGCAATCCACTCTTTCATTATTATTATTATTATTATTATTATTATTATTATTATTATTATTATTTTATTATTATTTATGTCACTAGACATTTAAGTAACCCTCACATAAAAAGCTGAATTTTATGTGCCCTTCTCGAAAAATCATTGAAGAACCGTTATAGTTCACAATTGAATGTGCTATTTTGTTTGTTCTTGCACTGAAGTTGATCATCTGTATATTTATCTTCTTTATTTTTATTGGTGTATATTCTAAACGTTGTTTTGTAGGTTGTACTTTTATACTAATTACTTGTTACACTGCTTCCCATTTTTGCTTTACATTTCTACCTCACTTGCTTTGTTCTGGCACGTCCCCCCGACAGTCTTGTACTACGGGACCTCCTTCTGTGCAACTCTTACTGTATTATTTTTTTCTTATGTATGTATGATATAAACTTGAAACTTGAAACAAACAGGTGACTGACGACTGCCTGCAGTCATTCTTTTCTCATACCCTATGTGAGCTAGCGCCTTTTTCAATGTTTGTTTGTCGAGGGCCTCCCCTCCGTTTTACAGCTTGAAGCCAAAGTGGCGGGCGCGCCTTTTGTTCGTAAGTTGGCTTGTGTTCTTTCGGCTCCGCAGCCGGTGTCCGATCTCAACTAGCGGACGAAGCGCGGACCCGGGAACCCCTCGGCATTTCTTGGAAAGTAAGCCACTGCATGTACGCGCGCCTCAGCCTCTGTTTTGGGGTTCCTTCTGTGAGTTTGTGAGCTTTAGGTATTTTTAAGTGCGTTTCTGTCAACGGGGTTGAGAGTTACAAGGACAGTGGCGGTGTGGGCGAGAGAGCGAGATGTGTGCGCGGTGCTCGAGCGTGTGAATGCGCGAGTGAAGATCTGCGTCTCCTCTTCTCTTTAGTTTTCCAGTACACTTGTACACCCTTATTTTTCCTTCTTTCCTATTTTCGTTTTGTGTGGTCACTTACCAGTGCCCCCTCTCGCGTTTGTGCACCCGTTTACTCACAACCAGCCGCTTTTCTGCGGTACGGCCGATTGTAACCCCCCCTCCCCCCCCCCCCCCCCCCCTCCCCCCCAAGAAAAAAAAAAAAAAAAAAAAAAAAAAAATTTTTTCTCTCGCCCCCGTCCTTTTTTTTTTTTTTTTTTTACTTATTTGGCTTTTGGTTGAGCGCTACCTCCGACTGGCGTATTCCTGTTGGTCTAAAGAAATATAAAGACAGGCCCTTCTCGCTTCTCGGAACACCGCGGCGGCTGCGCGGACTTCTGTCTCTTGTCGACCATGCAGCCATCTCATCGTTTCGCAGGGGGACACGCCAGTCAGTGTTCAAACTCTGCTCTTCCTCGTCGACTCGTCGCCACCCTGCTCACCACCCGCTGACTTTCCTCTCTTGACTGATGTTATGCAGTCGAAGAAAAACGAAACAACTCCCGTTACATGGTTTAAGTGTTCGCGCTTCATCCTTCCAGTGGGCGTGCTTCTCTCGCCGCGACTAGAAGCTGGTGCCTCAGCCCATAGCAAAGGAGGCTACCCCACGTTCTCATCGACACCAATCGTTCCTAGAACGTCTGCTTGGAAGTCACCCCCAAACGGCGTCGGTTAGCCGCCCGAAATTGGCAAAAAAAAAAAAAAAGCAGCATCTAAACAACATCCTATGTTCTTCGCCATTTACCGTGGCCGTCTTTTTCAAGCGAAGAGACGCCGCCATGGCCGTGGTCGGCGACTTGCTGTAATTTATAACGGAAGTTTCCGCCCTTTCCATCTCAGGTCTGCCCTTCTTCGAGGTCTATCGCATTGTTGCGTTCAGCATCGAGGGTGCATGACATGGTTTTCGGTTATGGCAGATGTGGTTATGGCAGATATAGCGAAAAAATCTAAATATGCCGATAATGATGTGTACGCGCGCAGTTGTCGAATTACAAAGACATCGAAGCCCATTTCCGTTACATTAGCCACGCAAAAGAAACGAAAAGCACTGTAAACTTGGAATGCATTCACTGCGACATGAAGCTGTGTGGACAAGGAAACCAGCAGTTGAGCTTCTCTCAGCATCTCAAGGTAATGTGCGAATTATCTCTCTTTAATTTACATCAATGAAAAAATGGCTGTTTTGGGGCTGCATATTCACCGTTAGTAATTATATGTAGAAGAGGGGGTAATCTTTGCAATAATTTGTCACGGCGTTTGTTCCATGCAGCACAACCCACTCGTCAGGATTATCGAAAGTAGCGCAAAGTCAAAAGTCAAGCACGCTTTACCTTTTCCTAAAAGCCGCGTTCAGATTACGTGCGCAACGTCTCTTCATATGGCAACATTTTGTTCCGTCCGCGTCTTGTGATCAGTCCAACGTGAGAAGTCAATTTGATAAAAGAATGTCAATACGCTTTAAAACGCGAGATTACTAATAACAAGTCTTTTTTTTCATAAACTGGCTAACTCTGAACTCAACTACAAAGTCTACGAAACGAGATACATCGATAAGTGGCATATTAAAACATACAGAACAACATACGGCTGTCAAACACTGGAAAATACGCTGCCATGTCTCCTGAATTCCCTTCATTTCACTAATATCCCACTTGAACATACCTCATACAAAAAACTGCTTGAATATTTCCTACTGAACGACACTCCATTATGAAAGTAAAAATTCTACATGGTGATTTTATTTTGCATGTGAATAATTATGTATGTGGTTTTATTTTTGTTTTTGTGACGAATACTTGTCATGTGCTTATGTAGTTTTCTGTAATACATGTATTGTCGTTTTTCTAAATATTGTGTACTACTTTTGCTGCCAAAGTAAACGGCTGGGTGCCTGTGGCCTTGTCAAGCTGCCCAAGAGGCAGCTTTTACTGTAGGCATCCTGCAACCATGTACTTTGTGGTGGTGAAATAAAGTTATTATTATTATTATAAAAGAATGTTATGGTACTACAACTTCCATATATACGTAAGTGGTCGATCTATTTTTTTTTTTTTTGTAACAGAGACGTAACACTGAAGAAACATTAGATTGCTTGGGATTTTGTCATACTGTAACGAAGTGTTCGCACGTTGAACTTTCTTGACGGCACGACGGCT
>JAJIZL010020170.1:150156-164115 GCA_023969395.1 Amblyomma maculatum | reverse complement strand
GGACCGCTCCCCGGCTGTGCACGGGTCCGGAAAACGGCGCGCGACATCGACAATACGATTCGATTTCAAATCGCTGAAAAATGTCTTCACCAAGAAATTATTACTTGCTTGTCATAGAGGAAACACTGTTTGACGGTCACAAATATGTGCGGCGTTTCACTGTTGACCTTCGGGTGTTCGCATCCAGCAGCGCCAAGGACGCAGAAGCATTACAGCGGGAATTAGGTCAAAAGTCACCATATCAAAACAAATTATAAAAATAAAATTTAAAGAGTTGAAACTGACCATTTATGCTGCCGTTATTAAGTCAGCCTGCTATAAATCAGTAGCCTCGCCGGCAAATGTTCATTTCAATTTTTTTTTTTACTTTACGAGTAAGCCTCATCATATTCAATGTTATTTAAAATTTCTGCCATCATTCTGGCGTGTCACTGCACAGAACCTGTGCCTTGACGTTTTATAGTTAGTGTTCTCAAGGAAAAAATATTTTCTATTTTTTTTTTTGAGGTCGCGCAATCGACCTCAAACTCACACTGAGTTTGAGGTGAGGTTGAGTGAGGTCGGTGGTGGCATCAGAAAAATTGAGGTGAGGTCACCTGGTCAAACCTCAACCTCAAAGCATGAGGTTGAGGTTGAGTGAGGTCAAGAAATTTTTATTGAGGTTGAGGTGAGGTTGCACTTTTTGAGGTCAAATGCCCATCTCTGGTCGCGAATGATTTAGCGGACGTCGGTGAGGCCAGCACCACTAGTGCCAGACGAGGTTGGGGTAAGTGCCCAGCCGCTGATAGCGATTTGTTCTTATTGCCAATGCGCGCTCAATGTTAGTTGCTTCGGCCACAAAGCTGGCTACTGTAATCGGCGTATTGCGTATAAGTCCGCCAAAGATCTCGTTTCGGACGCCCCGCATCAAGGCGCGCACTTTGTTTTCCTCAGTAGCCTGTGGGTCGGCGCGAGCACTTAGGTGCAGCACGTCCTCTACAAAGCTTCTCACACTTTCGGCAGGACCCTAAATTCGAGCGTGAAGGAGACCTTCGGCGTGCTGTTGCCGGTGCTGGTTCGCAAACGTGCGCACCAATTCGTTCTTACAGTTCTCAAGAGGTCAACGAAGCCTCGTGGTTCTCGAACCAGTAGTGTGCTGTTGCCTCCAGAGAGAAGTAGATATTCTGAAGGCACTGTTCGGGGGTTCACCCGTTGTGGCGCGCAACCCGTTCGTCATGTTGAACCCAGTCTTCAACATCATCCAGGCTATCGCCACGAAACGGGGTGACAGTCCTTGGGGTCCCCGGCACGTACATGATCCGCGCAGCAGCCGCACTGTCGGTTTGCTGCGGCTGGAAGACCATGGTGACGTTAGCCCTGGCGGTCTTCCCTCGGGCAAGAGTCCGATTTCCGGAGCTTGCCTTGTTGACGTCGGCTAGCGCGGCTTACAGGTGTTGCAGCAGGTTCTAAGAAAACTCGGTGGCCTGGAGTTACGACCGGGCTCGAATTACGTGTAGGGCTGCGCTGCATGGGATTCGTACCCGGCGACTCCACCAAATGTCACGTCCTAGTCAAAGGACGGGACGTAAAAGTGACCGAAGGTCAGCAGGGCAGCAGCAGGAACCAGCGCGACGGCGGGGATTCTCAGAACACTGGAAAAGGATCGCCCCCACCAGCGTCTTCTTTCTCTTCTTCGGCTACAATATTCACCAGTGCAGAAAAATAATGCGTGGCAATGGTAAATGGTCTCGTGAAAGCATGCCCAAAATTCACTACCACGAGTTTCTAGATGGAAGCTTTCTACGCATGTGACCCAATGGCGGCCAGGAGTGAGCACAACTTGCGCCACAAGTGAATTTAGTTACAAATTTAACCAGACACATGTTCAAATTTGATTTACCTCCAATTTCACACATATCATGACAAATTGTGAAAATCTCCGCCAGCTGTGAAAATCTCAGCCATGCCGAGCTGTCTGAGCTTTATTTCATTAAAAGCGTTAATTGTTGGGCTAGTTGGTGATCAGTCTCAAAATTCATCTTGTGTAGGTGTCTTCCTACTGTGTGTCCTGTCATTTTGCGCTAACAAGATGAATTTTGAGAGCTTTATTTCAGCCACGACATCTGCTCAGAGGCCAGGCATGGCGCAGCTCAACACAAAACTATCAGCGCCGCGTGGATGCGGGACTCGTAGTTTCATAATCATTGTCAGCCCTAGTACTTCGCTTGTTATATGCCAGCCATCCTGGTATTGACAAGAGCAAGATAACTGCCAGGAGCGATGTCTGGTGGCCAGGCACAGACAGTGGCATTTTCAAGTGTGAAGAGCTGCACTACTTCTTAGGCTCAACATCGACCTGCGCAGCCAGTCCAGCAGACAACTTGCCCTTTCCGCAGCGACCATAATCGAAGCTTCACTTCACAATGATATCGGAGGACTATTTATGGAACGTACGTTCTTGGTTGCAAATGCTTTTTCGAAGTGAAATAAAGTGCTGGGTTAATTTGTGCAATTCAACTAAAGGGAAAGATTCCACAGCGCAAACAAACAAAAACAAATACACAGAAAGACACGGACAGGACGGGTGCTGAACTCATATTACTTCGAAACAAGCCAGAAAGAAGACTATGCGCTTGCGTAAAAAATTCGCGAGGTAAACGCATCCAAATACCTCCACACTGCCGGCAAGCATATCGATGTCTCTTTAGGCCATTCCTATCTAATCAAACTGAGTAGACGACGTTCGCCACTACTTTCCCAGTGACACCTCGGTATCCCAGTTTAGAGGCGAATACATGTACTTAATTTTATTAAATAAGATTGGCCGAGAGTGATATTCATATATGCTTACCGGTTTGAGCGCATATACTTCGCTAATTGTTATACGCATGCACATAGCGCCCTCATCTTTAATCGTTTCAAAGGTTTTTTTTTTTTTTTTTTTTGATGGGTTTAAAATCTCAAACCGACTCGGGCTATGAGAGACGCTGTAACATGACAGGACTCCTGAAGTTTCGACCACCTGGGGGCAGCACACAGATGCCACTCCGTTCCTCTTTGAAACGCAGCTGCTGGCGGTTGGCATCGCACTCGCGTATTCCAACACAGTAGTCGGGCATCGTATAGCAGCCTTTAACCGCAGCAGCGCTGCGGCGATTTCGTTTAGAAGGAATATAATCAGTTGGAGCTCATCGCCCGTCCTCTCCGTGTCTATCTGTGCATTCGCTGTTGTTCGCGGTGTGAAACTTTTTTATTTTAGTTTCTCGAAGTAGATGAAGTCATTCCTGTGTCACTCATTTCTGCAGAACTTACCTACTCAACCCTGAGAAGTGCCTTTGCTCAACACAGCGTCCCCAACTGAATAGTTTTTAACAATGGTCGAGCTTTTCCAGAGCCCAATACCTTTATTTCTTAACTCGAAATAGAATGTGTCGCATGCTCCTACTACCTTATCACACTTTCTCGAACAACGCAGCAGAGCGAGTGGTACTGACTATGAAAAAAATTGCGAAAACTCGTTCTGACAACTTCCAAGAACAGCTCTCGGGTTTCTTATCCTACTGCAGGGGCGCACCACATAAAGGAATTGATCAGCCATCATGTGTGCTCTCAAGGGGACAACTTTCAAGACTCTGTTGGATGTGCAGAAGCCAAGTCCACAGGCATAGGTGCTCCAAAAACGATTGGAGGAGATGTATGCTGACAAAAGGTCCCAGAATGTACCATCAATGCGATTGAGAAATGAGGTATATGTGCGGACCTTCCACAGAAGCGCACCGTGAGCGTCTGCCAGTGTTGTGGACCGTAGACGTAGGTTGTTTAACAGCCAAATTCGATTTTGAAGATGGCATCATAAAGAACACGCACAGTGACTACTTGCGCCTTGCGCATACAGGAGCACTTCTGACTTATTCTGCTGAAACGAGCTCATTTCACCCGGCTTGTGTTCAAGTGTCGCAACTGGAGTAGCAGCCCATCCATGCAATAGCAGTTCCAGACGTGCCTAATGAGGAACAGCCACCTGCAAGTGTGCATGGGCAGTGACGTGACTGCAGTCAACAATGCGGCGCATGTGCGAACAGTGGCTCTGTCATGGCTGAGCTTAGCACACATAGGGTTGCGACGTAGTACTAAGAAAAGGAAGCCTTGGCAGCGAGGCCTCGATACTCCCCATAATTATAATCTTAAGACGGGATGAGTGACATTATGTTAGCCTCCATGCCGCGCTGATAGTTCGGGGTTAGCTGCCCATGCTCTTCTTGAGCAAGTGTCGTGGGTCAAATAAAGTACAAACAGTTCGGTTTTGGGTTCACGGCTCGGCGTGTCACCTCGTACGTCGCTGGCGTGATAGCAAGGTATTCTCATGGTAGTCACAGACTGCTGCCTGGCGATTTGCATACTTATCAAATGTCACTTGAAGAAGGATGGCCAAATGAACTGCAGTCAACTTTCTGTCATATGCGAGCAATCATTCCTCTCCCTAGCTTGTTGCAAATGTTAGCGACTTCCTGTCACCCAAAGCACGGCACAGCATATTATTCGGGCTGCCCCGAGCAGGGAGACGCACGAGAGTGAAGCAGCGTTTTAATATTACTAAGGCGAAGAAGTTGGCGATGTGGTATTTTATCTGCCATGGAGAGCTGCAAGAATTCAGGAAAGTGTAGTTTCGTAATTGGCTTATTATTTGCATAAAGTATGAATTCAGCTCAAAATATCAGGCCCATTTTTACGGCATCAAAAAATGCAGACTTTTTTTACTAGCAGAAAACTGAAATTTTTTCCGCATGAGTTACACCTCCAAAATAAAGTATTTAACTACAACATGGAAGGGACCACTGATACACAGCTGCAGATTTGAAGACAGGATTCATTTCTTCTTGCTACCACTAGCCAAGCCAAATACAAAACCTTTTCTTCTTGGATGATGATGATGATGATAAGCTCTTTATTTACTCCCAAAGAAAGGGAACCAGCCGAAAGACTGGTTGCACTGCTTAGAGAAGGTCACCAGGGATCCCTTGGGACTCTGCGGCCTCCAATGCGCGCTAAATGAGCTGGCGCTGTTGGGCGAGCTCGGTGGTACGCAGGAGGGACTCCCACGCATCCACTGTAGCTGTATTGTGTCGTGTACATGTCCACACCATGTGAACGAATGTGGCCGGTTGTGAGCAGTGTTTGCAACTAGGTGTAATAAGATTTGGGAAAATTTTGCTATATAGCCATGGGTTTGGAAATGTTCCTGTTTGTATTTTGCGCTAATGGACGGCCTCGCGCCGGGATAGTTCCCGGTGTGCCGGGGGGTATAGACACAGTTCGAGCCGATAATGCTGGAGGATATCCGTGTATGTAACAAGGCGTAAATGAGTGCCTTGGGGAGTGTCAGAGAAAGCAGCAGGCTGAGGAGGGTGCTCCGCCGGTAGCTGAGTTCTCGGGCTAGAGCATGCGCCTGTGCGTTCCCGCTGAGCGCCTCATGGTCTGCGGCCCATATGAGAAGACGAGGTGTAGACGGTAAGGGGAGAGACCGGAGGATAGTGTGCTCCTGTCGGGATATATGACCTGCATCGAAGTTACGAATTACCTGTTGGGAATCGTTAACGACTACTTTGGTGGAGGGGTCGGTCAGAGCTAACGCGATGGCAACCTCTTCCGCTGTGGTAACAGTTGCGGCGTTGAGGACGCTGCAGGCGTTGTGCTAGTTTCGGTGCGGTGCCAATGCAACCGAAACCATAGCGGGGCGAAGGGGGTGGTGGGAGGCATCTGTGTATGTAACGTCGGGGCGACCGGTAAAATGTTTGTGGAGTTGCTGGGCTCGGTCGGCTCTGCGCTGTGTATGATACTCTGGATGCATACGTTTGGGAAGCGGAGGTATACGAAGACTGAGTCTCTGCTCAGGCGTGAGGTTCATATACGTAGAAGTCGCCCTCAGAGGGGTGATTCCTACCTGGCTCAGTACTGCACGGCCCGCATGTATCAGCAAGAGGCGCTCATATTGGGAAGTTAGAGTCGCTTCAATGAGCTCGTCGACTGTGTTGGAGATACCGAAGGTCATCAGTTTGGTGGTGGAAGCGGACATGGATAGACCCAATGCTGTCTTGTATGCCTTGCGTAGTGATGCATCCAGTCGCTCCCGATCTGTTCGCGTAAGTCGAAGGTAAGGGGAAACGTAGGCAATGCGCGTACAAACGAAGGCTTGTACGAGGCGCAAAAGGTTGGATTCGCGCATGTCCTTATGCTTGTTGGCGACTCTCTTGAGCAGGCGACTGATTTGGATTACAGATCGATCTATTCGCTGAAGAGTAGTGGCGTTTCCTCCATTACCTTGTAGATGAAGGCCCAGGATACGGATTCGGTCGGTACGGAGTATGGGGGTGCCCTGTACTTGCAGATTGAAAGATGCCGGAGGTGATCTGGGGCGTCTACCCTGGGTTGGGACAATAATGTATTCAGACTTGGTGGCCGAGCAGGATAGGCCGACTGTGGCCAGGTATCCTGTAGTAGATAATGTGCACTTAAAGAAATTGAGATAAACGGTGGCACCACTGATGTCAAAGGGTAATATTTAAAAACTATGTAGGGGACTTGTGACTCAGCAGCTTGGCTTGTTGGTGCGTAGTTGATAGCCAATGCAGCAGGAGATAAAAGTAGAAAAATGGACATCAATAGCATGAGCGCTATAGTGTGGGAGACTTGCAATTGCTGTTGACCCAAACTCACTGTTAAACACTTCTTTCAAAAATAACTGCAGCTTTCTATCGACCAGCATCAACCTGAAAATAACCTAAAAATGTCATCACACAAATCATAAAAGAGTGAACACGGTGCTGTTTTCCAGTTATCTTTATTTATTCTTAATTTTCTCTTCGCTGTTTCACCCTCTTCTGAACTTGGTGACATTCATCCTGGAAAATCATGTTGCACGACATGTCTGCATCCGACAAAGATATCTTTACAAATTTTCGTGGAAACATTTAAATATGCTGCACCAAACACTTCAACACATAGTGCCTATATTTACATTTGTTCTGTACATGACAGCACTATATCAGAGGTCAGACAAAGTGCACAGTATATTGTAAGAAGGACGATCATGCAGAAATATTTGATTTACATGCAAATAATTGCGTCAGCAAGAGCTTAACATGATTGATGACTGCATGACTTATTACAAACAGTTTATGCCTAGCCTACCAGGTGGTTTCTCCAAATGAAGATTTAAATATGGATTATGAACACCAACTTTTTAAGGTTCCGCTTTTGAACAAAAAGACGAAAGCCCTTCCTAGCTGTCTCTCAAAGAAGCCTGTTATCAGTTTTTGTCTGGAAATCACTGCCTGGTTCAAAGTGTCATTGCCCAATGTCACATGTATCTCAGATATCTTTTCTAGAGTAGTATTTGAAATTCTAACCAAAATGCACATTTACAAATTTTAAACACACAATTCATTTTTGTTTTGTTGTCATCAACAAAGAGCACTACATTTATAGCAATGCAGCCATTCTCCCAAGCCTATGGCTCTCAAATATGCCTAGGAGGAAGGGCCGGTTAAGGCATGTACTCAAGGCCCTTTCAAAATACACAGAAAATATACAGTTATAATAAAGGTCATAAATAATGTGGTGAATTTCAAAACAAGGGACTAGGATGCATAAAGAAAATACCTATGACAATAAATCATCTGCTTCACACCTTGAGAAGCATACCACAATTTGTTTTTACATAACAAGGATAAATATGAGTTTTGGTAGCTTTCGTTGTTGCTGCTCCAGACGAAGAAGCCAGTCATGCATCGAACATACTATAGGCAAGTGGCTACGAGTTGAGTGAGAAGAAATTTGCTACTTTCTGCCCACCATAGACAAACATTTGCATGTCATTAGGAGAACTTCCCAAACAAAAGCATCATAGCCACAAGCAGAAAACTACTTGAGTCCGCATCCTAGACAAAATCATGCCATTTCCTCCCTGCAAAACATGATGGAAGCACAGTAAGTCTTTGCATTTCAAACCTGCTTGTTTACATTTTCAGAAACATGTCCCAGCTGATGCAATAGAGGCATTCGTATGTTAAAAATGCTCTAATATGTGCAACTCAAGCTTCCTCTCTTAGATTTGAGGAGACTTGCGACTTGTATTAGAACACTTGGCTCCTCCCTTTGAGTGAACTGTATCAGCAAAGCTCTAAGGTTTGTTACAACCTCTGTGAATGACAAAGCTTTCAGGTGCACATAACAAGCAAGTTACATTTGCACCAGCCAAGTACAAAGCTGCATGTTGGCAACCAGCGGTCCTTTTAATCACAGCAGATGCGCAGAAGTCCTATCAGAGGAGAGTCACAGTGTCACTTTTGGGAACACATACACGTTGTATTCCCTGTATATAAACTAAGCGCACTCCTTTGCGCTCTATAGTGATGTTCTGGAGCTGCTCACATTCAAAAAAGCCTCGCATCGAGCAACACAGCAATATCTACGAATGAAACATATGCCCATCCGCACAAGTTTCCATCCAGTGAACACCAATCTGCCCTAAACTGTTGTGACAGCTAGAAGGGCGAATGTCTTGTCCCCTGTAGCACTAACTATGCTCTCTGGCGAAGGCGAGATTTCACGCTTCTTTCGAGACCCAGTTCCACTCGATGACTTCTTGGTGCCAGATCCCTCATGCGCTTCCTTGAGGATGGCCATCTTCAGCTTGAGCATCATCTCTTTCTTCTTCCTGTCTCGGGCCCTTTCCAGGTGCTTTTTCCTCTCCTCCTTTGTCCAGTACTTGCCTGTCTTCAGTTCTGAGTGGTTGTCATCATCTGTGGTCAATCCGCTACGTTCCTCCATAATCTTCTGCTCTCTCTCTTTCAGAAGCTTAGTCCTAGCTGGCCTACGAGTGATGTAGCGTGTGCCATCTGCCCTTCTTTTCACCTTCCATTGTGACTTAAGGTCCATATCCTCAGTGGCATCAGTGGCATGCTCCTTCTTGGACGAAGATGTTGATGCCGACTTTGCTGCCTGAGCTCGACTGCTCCGTCGTGCCAGGGCCTCGCGGAAAAGGTTCTGTTGCAGCCACATTGTATGTTGGAGGTTCTGTGGATTCGTATACATCGTCGGGTACAGGGAGGCATAGTCTGGCACTGAAGAGCCACGACGAACACACGCTGGCTCGCTAACCGTCTTTGGCAGCCGGCGGGGTGACGTCGCAAAGTCAAGGTGGCAGCGACACGACTCGCAGCTGGTTAAGCTCTGTAGGTCCGAGTCTCGCATCTGCGATCGAAGATGGAAGACAGTGAACTCAGTGCTTAATTTTCAATAGTCTGCTGCTTGCACGTGCTACCTTTCTCTGTCAAACGAACAGCACACCGCAGTAATAATAGAGGCATTCAGGGCGTGTGTGCAATGTTGCCTGTTCTCAACTAGTTTGGTTATTTTCTTGTACATGGTTACTGAATATAGAATACTACCATCTACTGCAATTTAGGTTTTCTTCACATTGCCATGACTATTTGCATCTAGTAAATCATTGGTATTTAGCATAAATGCGTTGGATTCTGCGCATAGAAAAGTGTAATCATGGACAGATGTAGTGCATTCTTAATCATACAAAAACGAAATTCAAAGAACATATAAGAGGCACTGAACAATAGTTCACATTTCGTAGGAGGTTCGGAAATCAAAGCATCACTAGAGGGCTGTGATGCACAAGTGACACTCAGTCTATGGTGTCAATTCAAAAGCAGAAGAAAGTTCAAGGTGATCAATGAGATTAATATGACAAATACATATTAGTGTTGGTACCCTACAGCGTACTAGATAATATTGCTTTCATCTAACCAAAAGTGATAAGCACTGCCAGAATAGGACTGCCCAGCAGGCTTTCAATTCGCTTATCAAAGTGCACCCCCAATGCCGCTCTTGTCTCTTGCGCCTCGTCTTCCTAGCTGTCACACATGAAAATTTACCATAGCATTTTCACTAATTTTTTTCTAACGTTTTTGCGCTTTGTCATCTTTCTCCCCCCCCCCCCCCCACACACACACACACACGCACACCTTGATTCCCACCAATCTATAGAAAACCAATGCTGACGACGTTCGCCCACCCCGACGCCCAATCTGTGCTCAACGATTTCATGTTACTATGTGGCATCTTCACAGTAGCTCCATGCTTCTAGTGGAAAATCGCCGGCGACTTCCTGTAATTTTTTTCCGACATGAAGCTGCGAATGCTAATAAATTAAATTAACTGGAACTTCCTTGCATTCACCCCGGGGCGAAACATTCGGCCGAAGCAATGCAGTACTGGGCGGCTTTTATTAGAACAGCCACTTCCGGCAATGAACTGTTACGGGCGGCAACCCGATGCACACAGAGAACAGCGAGAGATGGTCGATGACTGATAGATGCTTTAATGAATCGCAGCGGGCCTAGCGCGACCGCGCCTACCCGCGCCACTGCCCGCTTCTTCCTCGTCCGCAACAGGATAAGGTTCCGGCATACGGTAGATGCGTAGTATGCCGAAACTACTGAACGTCTTCCTAAGCTTTTCAAGCTACAAATTGTAACATGCGGCACTCCGGGAAGCTTTAATTCGACTGGCACCCTACCATCATCCACGGAGAATACCGCTGGACCATAAAATTGTTGATGTCAACTGCATCACAAACTACATGATGCCTGCTATTTATAAAGGCTTGCTGCCAGAGAAACTATTTAAGTATGTGCTCTGCATGTGAATGAATCACTGGGTAAGTGTTCTTTCTTTTCTCAGCTGACTTCTTCCTTTCTTTTCGTTGCTCTTCTCGTTTCATGCATGTGTGCCAGCAATCCTGTGCTGGGTCTTATAGCCTGCACTTTTGTCGTTGCTGAACTACTAAGGACCAAATGAACCACATGACTGAATGTTGCACAACATCCGACAGCACCCTCTGTCGTCCATGTTTCTTTACATTCCTTTGGGGACATTTGCGCGCAACGTACCTCCGTCGGACGTGATACTACAGAACGTTCGCAATCACAAGTCCTTCTCTTTCGCCCAGCAACATACCTTCCTTCTCTTTGGTGGAAAGGGCAATACGAAGCATCTGAGCCAAGAAATGCGTACTACCACTGTGATAGTGAAATCGATACCTGCGAGGAATGTCCAAAATATACAAATGCCCTACATGCTCATAGTTGCTTATTAGCTAGCCTATGTAATTGGAAAGAACAAACGCGTCGCCATTATACCTGCGTAGACTTGTCCTCTGTTGGCCCCGTTCCATGGCCGGAAGAAACCACAGGAGCATGAGTACGCGTCGTAGGCTGAAACAGCGGGTGCGTTGGCGTCGTCACCGGAGCCCCCGTGAGTGACAGGAGGGAGCCTGACCGACCACCAAGCTCCAGGGTTGGAGGCGAAGCAGAAGAGGAACCTCCTGTGTGGTACGCACTCGATCCGCTATCGCCAGCGTCCCATTTCTGGGGAGATGCCGCCAGCCCGGAAGAACCCTGGTGCAGCCACTGCTCCACGGAAGACGACTTTTTATCCAAAATGACCCTCTGGAACTCGCTGGCCAACACACTCATCTCGATATCGTTGTCAGGCAGCGGGGTGCCCACCTAGAAAGATGGAAAACTCATTCTGCGGCTTCTCTTCTTACGACCTAAAGCACCAAAAATAAGATAACCCCACAAGGTAGGGAATTTCCATAACATAGCCCAGAGCGTTTCCCTGAAACATATTAGTTTATGAAAAAGGAAAGCCGCAATATCTGTCACATATTTCAGTGGACACGTGACCGCGCACTAAGGGAAGGGAGGAAGGTAGGACTAAAGGAGAGAGAATAGACGGTGTCGCAGTGCAGGGCTCCGGAATAATTTGATTGCCTGGGAAGCTTAACCGTGCGCTATCACACAGCACAAGGACACATTTGCTTTTCGCCTCCAACGAAACGCCGGCGCTGTGCTTGGGTTCCAACCCGGGTGTTCCAGAAGAGTAGCCGAGCGTCTCGAAGGCTGAGTGGTGGTGGCAGTGAAAACCTAATTTTGAAGGCCGAAAACAAAATTAAATAGTAGCGTTGCGAGCGGCCTTCGAGCTGCCGGTTGTGGTTTCCAGGGTGTGCCTAGCCGTAACTTCCTCCGCCCACGTCACCAGCCGAAGTTGTACTTCCGGTTTGCTGCTGGACAAAGCAGACTCCCCCTGCTGCGGACTGGTAAGGTGCCAAGAGGCAGGGGGCAACTGTGCCGTGGCAGGAGTATAGGATATGACGCTGCGTGGTTTGCTTCGGTCGCTAGGTAGGCTAATGTAGTTTGTTATGAAACTGGTAACAGTTTTCTGCCCGTGGCGGATTTTCTAACACTAAACCACCAAGTACCAGTTTTACATTTTAACGCACATGCATTCGTCCATGGAAACTTACGCATATCACAAAAATGCACAATAGTCACCGCCATCCCTTGGTCTGAACCGTAATTGAAACCAGTGGTTCGGTTGGCGGACTTTCACGTCCCCGCAGCGAGTGCTCTGGCTGTCACTAAGTATTCCGTTATGCTTATAGTCATTATTGCACTGCATTTTTCACCTTGTTCTGCCTCAACAATATATTACGTTACACTCCGATGATTTCACCGGATTCTTATGTCAGATATACAAAAGAAATCGATGCCTGCACAGATGTGCATACGATTAGAAGACACAATGTAGTATCTTGCAGTTCTGTACACCATAATAATAATTTGTCCACACTTTTTTCTGTGGGCACCTGAACCGTGTTGTAAGGGAAGGGAGGAAGGTGGAAGCGAAAGCGGAAAGAGAGAAAGGAATGCAGTAGTGGAGAGTTACGGAGTAATTTCGACCACCTGGGGATCTTCAACGTGCACTGACATCGTATAGCACGCGGAAGCCTCTTCGTTTTGCCTCCATCGAAACGCAGTGCCGGCGGTTCGCTCATATTACGTGGGAACTTTGCTCACGCAAACTCAATTACTTCAAAACGTTCAATCACTGAAGACATACGCTGGTCATCTTTTCGCAATGAAAGTCATGTTTCAATTATTTTCATTTTACGCCTAATGTTCGTTTGACGTGAGCATTGTGGGTTGCTTTGACGTCATGCGGCTATGACGCCGTGATCTGTAACACAAGCGCCGTAAAGCTTTAGCGTTGAGAGACGAATAAATGTTTATATTGACAGTTCCTTTCTTGCCCATGGTGCACATCTCATCGTTAAAAAATATGCCGGGACACTTTGCACTTCTTTTGTAAATGCTTGCTTTACCGCGTACAGGACTAAAAATAATGACGTAGCTCAAGGCTAAGGCCGTACAGTTGGGTTCACTGCAATTTGGTCCGTACCTGTGTTTCAGTCTCAGACAGTTCTTCCTGGAATGCTGCCTGCGGCACGACGTCTGCCTTATTTGGTGTTGTCGCATCATCTTTGTCATTTCCGTCGTCCTCTTCGTCTTCTTCCTAAGGTTATAAAATAAAGGTATAAAAGCCGGAACTAGTTTTATGTCTTCATCGGTAAGACAGAGCAAAAACACCCAAGGCATATGAGTAAAACATGTTTGCCTTGTTAATGCCAGAAACTGCACAGTGGAGAAAAAGTAAAATGACTACAGAACAAAATGAACAATGATCGAGGGCAGGAATACATTGCAAACCAATACAAAATACGAGTGAGCAATTGAGCAAGAAGGCACCGCGAGCGCTGACTTCCAACTGGCAGTTTATTAGGCATACACATTTGTAGCTCTCTCTTCCTAAAGAGGACAGAGCAAAAAAACAAACTAAATTTAAGCGACAAGCTTCAATGCCCTGCTCCTACTCGTTGTTAAGTTGCATTTAGAAAATGCGCGCCTCTAGAGGGTACGTTTACAGCTGTGCGGCGTTAATGAAGGCTGGCTGAGCAGAATGGCTACAGGACTGACCTCTCCAGCCTGCCTGTTCTGATCACGCACACAGCTGTGTGCGTGCGTGCGTGCGTGCGTGTGTGTGTGTGTGTGTGTGTGTGTGTGT
>JAJIZL010020170.1:130025-145156 GCA_023969395.1 Amblyomma maculatum | reverse complement strand
AAATGTTTTTCTCGAAAGTAACAACATATTGTCTTCATTCCAACATGGCTTCCGTCAGGGGTTTTCAACCGTAACTCAGTTATTAGAATTAGTGCACAGCTCATCTCAAACCATAGACAACCAGAAACAAACAGACCTAATACTATTAGACTTTTCAAAGGCGTTTGATCAGGTGTCGCACAATAAGCTTGTTAACAAATTGCAATCGACGCTAGGCCAAGGCGCTATAGTTAACTGGATTAGCAACTACTTAACCGACAGGACACAGTTTGTACAAATCAATGATCAAACGTCTAATATAGTTCCCGTTGCATCAGGCGTACCCCAAGGCTGCGTCTTGGCACCTGTATTATTCTTAATCTTCATCAATGATATAGTGACTAATATTAACGTTGACATAAGACTTCTCGCCGATGATTGCATTATATATCGAGAAATCAACTCATTCGATGACCACATAGCTCTGAACACCGCACTAGAAACTATTAGCAACTGGTGCACTGACTGGCAGATGACACTTAATGCAACAAAATCTGCTGTCATGTCAATAACTAGAAAGAAGCATACATCAAGATTTCAGTACACTATAAATGGCACCCCTATCGCTGCAGTTAATGAACATAAATACTTAGGCCTATTATTAACCTGTGACCGCAGATGGAACGCCCACATCAGTTATATAACCTCAACTGCACTAAAACGACTATTCTTTATCAGGCGGCGCCTTAAAATAGCTCCCTATAAAACTAAATTACTAGCCTACAATACACTGATTCGCTCTGTCCTCGAATATGCAAATGTCGTATGGTTTCCTTTTACCAATCAAGACATAAATAAAATAGAAGCCGTACAAAGGAAGGCAGTAAGGTTCATATTCAATAAATACAGAACAACTGACTCGCCAACTGAAATAATGAAAAGACAGGGAATAAAAACACTTCAAACCCGAGCTAAAATTGCACGCCTCAAACTCCTGTACCAACTACTTCATCGACACTTAAAAGTTGATCCTGCTAAATACATCGCTTTCTCTGCAACTAGACCGACACGTAATAAGCATTCAAATACGCTAACTGAATATCACTTCCACACTGACTGCTTCAAATACTCATTCTTCCCTTTAGCCACGAGAGAGTGGAACAGCCTGAGTTCATCTATTACTAATTTATCTTCGTTTACTAAGTTTGGAACCGCAGTGGAAAGATATTTAACATATTAGCAAAAAGTTATTTTATGCTCATATTTTCGGTATGCCGCCCGTTCGATTCTGTTCTTGTTCTGTTCCTTGTCATTTACGCGTATACATGTGAAAACAGTACGTTTATGTTTTTTTCTTCTGTTAGTGTAGTGTCGTAATACATGTATAATTCTCGTTCATATCTGCCTCATATTTGTTTTTGTTTGTATAATATGTTTCACCATTTTTGTACCCTATGCATTTTACAATCTTGATTTGTTTTGTACATATGATCATGTCATTGTGTGTTCCTTATATGCTCTATATACAGTTCAGTTCAGACGTTCAGTCGTGTCCGACTCTTCGTGACCCTATGGACCATGTCACGCCACGCTTTCCGGTCTCTCACTATCTTCTTAACATCACATAGCTTCATCTGCAATGCCTCGAGAATGCCAGCTAACCATCGCGTTCGCTGCCTACCCCTTCTCCGGCGACCCTCAACCTTTCCCAACATCAAATCTTTCTCCAGCGACTCCTCTCTTCTTGGGCGCCCGTCTCGGCTGCGGGAGGTGGTCAGTTCGAAACCCGGCGCCGGACACCCACCGGTAAAATTGGGTACAAGCGGACCCCGGCCCGGCGCCCGGCTCTTTCAGGGGTGTGCGTTTGGGAGAGGCTCTGCTAACCCTGCTGTGCTCCCTCGGGGGCTTAGTTTCGAACAACCATGGTCTGCAAAGGCCGTGCTGTTTATACACTTCTCTGTATTAACATATGTCCACCTGCAACAATCCCGAATGGGATTAGCAGTATCTGTAAATAAATAAATAAATAAATAAATAAATAAATTTGCTTAGGAGCGGCTAGCAATCACATGAAGCTACAATAAATTGATAAGCAAGGACCACGACGTCAAGTACGTGTTTTACCACAAGTAGAAATAGCAAACGTAAGATAGATGGAAACAAAATGCACGCAGAGAGGCTTGAACCAATCTCGAAAACTTTTGCACAGATGTTTCCAGGTTTTCAGTGGTTTATTGCGTCTTTGTATTTTTTTTTTTTGCGAGCTTGTCAAAGCTGCTTTTGTGTGTTACTTTGTCTTATAGAATATTTTTCAAACAGCACTAAAGTCCGTTCTTTCTCCTTTTCATAGCAGCCTCATTCCAAAAAAAAAAAAAAGTTGTCTGTGCAAGGTTAAAAAAGATAAAAGTTGGTGCCAATTTCCTAGCGCCGCATTTAAGTTTGCTTCATCTGTAAATGCTTCGCCATTTTCCACGAATTGGGCTGCTTAGCTTTCCTTTTCTTGTAGCGCAAATTATCTCTTCCACTTTCAAAACTCTAAAGAAATTATTAAACGACGACATTCATGAAAATGCATGACTAAGACCCCTTTTCCAGTTCGTCTCGGCAATAAATTTTACAATGTCTGGCGGGACTTGCCTCATATTCAATGTCGTAGCCGTCATCATCGTCCGGGTCTTCGTTCCGGCTCGGTGGGCTCAATGGAGGCGGTGGTATGCTTAGGCTGCGATGAAAAATTCAAGCAGGAAAGCATTCAGCTTACACAAAACACTAACAGCACGCCAACCACTGGGTTACAGAACATATGAATAGTCTTTTCATTATCAATTCTCGTCTCTAGCGGACTGTGCGTGAGGCGAATATGCTCTCAATTATGACGTGCCTACATGTTGGTGTATTGCCATCAGTTACGCGTTATGAGTGACGACAATGACGTTTGCGTGACGACACTCGAGGAGGACCAATCAGCCAGGCATCATGCGTGAGCCCACCGCACGCTGATATATATGTTGCTAAGCCGACGCCACTAAACCAGGAAATTTGCCCTTAAGAGCTGTCGATGTAAAACAAAGTGAACCTTTTCGCCTAATCTTCACATATTGTAAACGAGAATTAGAAGCCCTGGATAGCATTTGCTCCGTTCCTAAATGTGGTACTCAAAGCCGGACGGCGACGAAAGTAGTGCCTCCACCTCGGCTTTCCGTACCTGCTTTATATGCATTTTTCCTCAGTCGTCTTCCTCAGTCAAGTATTGATTCTTGGTATTACCAGCTGTTTTCTTAGTTTAAGCGAGCGCGTTGAAAAGGCGTAGTTCATTGGCCAACACGGCCTCACTTATTTCCTCTGGGAAGCCGCCATATATATCCTCTTCTCTGTTATGTCCTTCGCCTTCTTGCATACCGGTGTTTCTGCGCTCTATTTCATTTCCCGCTTTCACTACTCCGAAGTGATCTGTACAGTACTTATCTGAAAACAGCGCTACTAGCAGGTGGAGCATTCTCTCAGCGAGAAGACTCCACAGTAGTGGAGCACCATCCACCAATGTCCTCCTCACCATCCTCCTTCGATGCGGGGCTTTCCACGTATTCATCCTTATTTCTACTCTCATTTTCACACATGAAGTAGCATATTCCAGTGCTTTACAATCGGTGATAAACGGACAGAGAGAAGCCCGCGAGACTGAAGCTTCTCGCTGCTTATGGCAACTTAATTGGACGTGACAGCCTTATACCAAAGTCTCCCTTTTCGAAGCACTCCTGGATGTGCATCCTATGAAAACGTCGTCATGGCCTACGCAGTTCCTTCACTGCGAAGTATAACCAGAAAGAGAGATGGAGACACTCACCCGTTGGGAAGAAAGGATCCTTCCCAAGGCGGAAGGGTCCACCAAGCGATGTCCGTCTGCGCCGCAGCGTCGATGAAGCCCTGGGAAAAGGAAGAGGGCGGCGGGGCGGCTTGTTTGCCCCGGCTTCCGACGCAGCTGCTTCCGCTTCCGAAGTCCGAAGAACTTCCGGTTCCGTTGCGACGTTCCCTGCGCAACACCTCGACCACAATGGGCTCTGCGGCGGCCCGGAAAGCTGCCACGGCTTCCTCGTGCGTAGCGTTGGACACGTCACGGCCATTCACCTGCGAATAAGGCAAGAGAAAGAAACAGAAATGTAACAGTTGCGAAGACCTGCGCAGATTTCATCCGAGCATTTTGCAGCATCTCTCTCCACTTTCCCATTTAAGGCTTAACCCAAGGCACAAAAACGCCAGCACCTCACATTCGAAAACATGAAATTATAATTATTCGTCCACATATAACAGTAGTTTTTCAGCACATACCTAAAAATAGAAACCAGCTAATGCTTCCGTTTTGCAGTCAGTCGATTGATTAGTTCATTATTAGTGTCTGAATCAGTCAATAAATTCCCTTTTCAGTAAAGTAACAAAATGACCAAACCAACGATAAAAAAAAAAATTTTTCGACAACTGAATCTCTATATCCGTCAGCAGACTGATCACATATAAAGTTTAGTATATTTATAAATAGCTGAAAAATAGTATTACCATACATACAGTTTAGTTTACATTGCCGCGAAACCTTCAAAAGTGTAGTTGTTGTTTGTTAACAGTCGCTGCTGGCCTGCGGCCTTATTACTGTGATTCTGGCACGCGTATCAATTCTGTATTCTTCGTTTGTTAATGCTCGATGTCGCGAGACGCACCTTTATCAGTTTCTTTGTCGCGCAAGATGCGCCGAGATCTGTCTCGAAGATTCCAACCGGTCCCGTATGTTTCTACAATGTTCGAGGTTGTCCTAATAACAGCTTTGCACGTTATCTAGATGGTTCGGAGTCGCCTTTAAATTGAGCGCTGATGTGTGCGACAGGCATTCTTTGTTCGACGATTGACGAGCACGTTTGTTGCTATCGCCGCCACCAAGTTGTTTAGTTCTTTTGCGGGCGCAATTGTCAGCTCAATAAAGATTTTCCTGAGTGCAATCACCGATTCTTCAGTTGTGCCATCGACCTTGTCACGACCACGTGACATCTGGTGGAGGAGCTGCCCTTGATCCTTCAAGCGAAGACCTCAGCCTTGTTCCTGTCGCAATGGGAGACCAGCCCACAGGTCGCCGAACCAGCTGCGGACTGCAAGGCTTACAACCCGAACACGGTCTGTGGGCCTGACTCCGTTCGACTCCGCAAGGCATCGACTTTGCAAACGGCCCAGTCAACAGCACCAGTCGTCTTCGTGCAGCCCCGGGAGCCGCCCATCTTGCAAAGGCTGGCCAGTGAAGATGTGGAAGACTGGATGGACCTTATCGACCATGTGGCAGAATTCAACGGCTGGAACGACGCTGCGAAACACGTGCAAGTCTACTTTGTTCTTCAAGGACGTGCTCGAGTTTGGTTCTAAAATCCCGAGACTTCTTTAAAGGATTGGGTGACATTCAAAGCAGAGTTTTTGATGGCCTTTGCATGTTTTGCCCGAAAAGAAAGAGCTCAGGCCCTCCTCCAATCAAGAACTCAACTCCCAAACGAGCCCGTCCTGGTCTACGTAAAGGAAATGAAGCGCCTCTTTTGGCGTGCCGACCTTAACATGACCGAAGGTGAGAAAGTGAATTTTGTAATGCCAGGCGTTAAAAAGTCGCTTTTTGCAGGACTTGTCCGGAACCCGCCTAAAAACTGTGGACGAATTTGAAAGGGAAGCATCGACCATCGAGAAGACGTTGGACACCCGGATGCGCCGCTGCGAACGACCACTTCAATCGGACTACTCAAGCCACTACCCCAGCGAGTCTGCAAGCGGAGAGAACCTTCGGGACCTCATCCGGGAGATCGTGCGAAAGAAGCTCCGCCAATTTGTGCCATCATCGCAGAAACCCCAGGTGGCGACGCTCGAGGACGTCGTCCATGAAGAAGTCAAGCAGGCACTCGGTGTTCCTCAAGTGACCGCTCCGACGGCTCCAGTGCAAGAAGCAGCAGCAGCAGCGTTCCCACGACGTGATTTTAGGCATGGACTCCCTAAATGAACACAGGGATATCATCGACCTGCGATCTAAGCTGATCAAGCTCTCGACAGACAAAGCCATACCTGCTACGACAACTTCGACGCAACGCGTCGCTCTAAACGTCCTCAACGCAGAATTGGCCATGCCGCCCCGATCAAGTGTCGTAGTCTGCGTCCGTAACGCAGACATCGAAACTGCTGAAGGCATTGTCGAAGGAAATATCCATTGGCCTTGGAACGAGGTATCGGCGTCGCAAGAGGCATCGCTAAATTCCGTACAGGACATGCTCAGGTGCTGGTAGCAAACTTCACCGAAGAATACCGGCACCTCAACAAGGGCTCGACGATCGCTTTCCTCGACGAATTAGCGGACCTCCGAGATGTATCCGCCCTCCGCGGTCAACCCCTGGAAGACGCAACTGACCAATTTCGTCAGCCTACATTTGACATCAACCCGGCATTACCCCCACAGCACAAAAGACCAGATTCGCAGTCTTCTTTGAAACTACAGGGAGTGCTTCTCGTCATCATCGAAGGTAAGACAAACACCACTGGCCAAGCACCGCATTATAACGGACGAACACGCCCGACCTCTGCGCCAAAGCCCCTATCGCGTATCGCCGCGAGAACGCCAATCCATCCGCGAGCAAGTCGATGAAGTGCTCCGTGACGATGTTATCCAGCCATCAAAGAGCCCCTGGGCGGCACCAGTCGTTCTGGTGAAGAAGAAAGACCGGACACTTCGCTTCTGCGTCGATTACCGCCGCCTAAACAGCATAACGAAGAAAGATGTTTACCCTCTTCCTCGCATCGACGACACTGTCGACCGGTTCTGTAGTGCGAGATACTTCTCATCGATGGATTTGAAGAGCGAATATTGGCAAACTGAGGTCGACGAAAGAGATCCCGAGAAAACCGCATTTATCGCACCGGACGGCCTTTTCGAGTTCAAGGCGATGCCAATTGGCCTCTGCTCCGCACCAGCCACGTTTCAACGAGTAATTGGCACTGTCCTGGCGCACTTGAAGTGGCAGATTTGTGTGGTATACTTGGATGATGTCGTTGTCTTCTCCTCTAGCTTTGAAGACCACCTAAAAAGGCTTCGAACAGTGTTAGAAGCTATCAAGTCATCCGGGCTAACTTTGAAAGCAGAGAAAGAATAATAATATTAATAATAATAATTGGTTCACAGGAAGGGAAAGACGCAGTATCTGTCACACTTGCTCTGTGGACACTTGAACCGCGCCGTAAGGGAAGGGAGGAAGGTGGGAGTGAAAGTGGAAAGAGAAAAAGGGAAGCCGTAGTTGAGGGCCACGGAGTAATTTCGACCACCTGGGGATCTTTAACGTGCGTTGACATCGCACAGCACACGGAAGCAGAGAAATTCCACTTTGCCTACGAGGAACTGCGGTTCCTGAGTCATATCGTTAGCAAGGATGGTGTTCGCCCCAACCCTGAGAAAACGGCTGCGATCGCGCACTTTCCACCCCCCCGCCGACAAAAAAGCCGCGCGCAGGTTCCTTGGGCTGCGCGCTTATTATCGACATTTGTCAGGAACTTTTCGCACATTGCCGAGCCGTTGACGCAGCTTACAACAAGTGACGTAGCTGGTCGATGGAAAGAACCGCAAGAAGAAGCCTTCGCCGAACTTAAGCGCTGCCTACAGTCTCCTCCTGTCCTTGGCCACCTTGATCAAAAAGCAGAGACCGAAATTCACACCGACGCAAGCAGTTTGGGCCTAGGCGCTTTTCTCGTTCAAAAGAGCGCCAGACAGGAGAAAGCTATCGCCTATGCTAGCCGTTCCCTGTCGAAAGCTGAATCTAATTATTCGACGATAGAGAAAGAAATGTCTTGCCATTATTTGGGCCACATTATTTGGGCCATTCAGGGCTGTGAGCGATCACCATGCTCTCTGCTGGCTCGCTAACTTAAAGATCCCTCCGGCCGCATTGCGCGATGAAGCCTGCGTCTTCAAGAATTCGACATCACAGTCGTCTACAAGTCCGGTCGCAAGTACTCTGATGCCGACTGCTTGTCACGAGCCCCTATTGATGCGCCGCCGAGAGAAGACGACGAAGACGCCTTCTTGGGACCGGTAAGCGCCGGCGGGGAACCGGAAACAATAGATCATTTCTTGATATTTTGCCGCCGTTTTACCATGATGAGAAAACGGTATTTAGAGAAGCCGTTACAACAGCTGGGTCTTAATTTGAGCAGCCAAATTTTATTATCGTTCGGTGCCACCATGCTTGGGTACAGCCACAGGCCTGTTTTTAACGCCATTCGAAACTTCTTAATAGAAACAAAACGTCTACCTTGCTAATATGCTTTGAAGTTTTAATCTGTACATATAAATCTTCCTGTGTCGGCATGTGCCATCACATTAGAGGAGAAAAACAACAACAAGCGCCAGCAGTTTCGGAGAACAACAGCTATCAGACCCTGAAAGCGCTAGCCGATTACTTAGAAGGAAAGACCGCTTCCCCTCCCGCAGTGTTCAAGAGTCAGCTGTCGTACTTGTGAAGAAGAACTCTGCATCCAACAGGACCGCACACCTTCTTGTTATGCCTATAAAACTGAGAGGCTAAATTCTACAAGCGCTCAGCCGTAGACTGGAATGGCCTTCCACACGACATTGCTGGAATCACCTGCCCATCCACATTTTGTGATTGTATAACTGCCATATTCAACCAATGATATGTTTACTTTGTATATAATCTTCATGCGTGTACCACCCCTTATGTTTATTTTGTACATAATCTTCATACATGTACCCACCCCTTATGTAATACCCCTGAATCGGGGGTCTTTAAGGCAATAAAGTGATGTGATGATGATGTGATGTGTCACGATGAGCCAACGGCAGGACATCTCGGCCTTGCACACACATTGCACCGAATTCGGGAGAAGTACTATTGTCCACGATTAGCTGCCGATGTCGCCCATTACGTAAAAACGTGCCGTGAGTGCCAGCGACGCGTTTACTGAACCCGATATCACCCCCAACTAAGCCTTTTCAACAAATAGGAATGGACCTCCTCGGACCTTTCCCAACTTCATCGACGGGAAACAAGTGGACCATTGTGGTTACTGATTACATGGCCCGTTACGCCGAAGCCAAAACCCTGCCTAACCGTTCCACCATGGAAGTCGCCAAGCTTTTCGTCGACCGAATCCGCTTACGACACGGCGCCCTCATTACGGGCACGGGAACAGCATTTACGGCAGAGTTCACTCAAGCCATCCTGAAGTACAGCCAGACAAGTCACCGGAGGACAACTGCCTACCATCCCCAGACCAACGGACTTACGGAGCGCCTCAACAAAACGATTGCAGACATGATCGTCAAGTACGTGGACGCCGAACACAAGGCCTGAGACGCCATCCTGCCCTACGCTATCTTCGTGTATAACACGGCAGTCCAGGAGACTACCAAAGCGACCCCTTTCAAGCTTGTGTACGCCAGGGAGCCCACGACGACGCTCGACGCAATGCTGCCACACGTGCAGAGGAAGCCCGACGACTCGTGCACGGCTGCGTATTAAAGACCAACAGCGCACCGACAGCCAACGATACAACTTACGATGACGCCACGCAGAGTACAATCCAGGAGACCAAGTGTGGGTTTGGACACAAATTCGCCGTCGCGGACTAGGTGAAAAGTTGTTGCGTCGATATTTTGGGCCGCACAAAATCATTCGCCGCGTCGGACCACTGGGCTATGAAGTCATTCTTGAGGGAACGTCAGCATCACAACGGCGACGCGCACGCCCAGAAATTGTACATGTTGTACGAATGAAGCGATGTTACGCGCGGTAAAGAATCTGTGGTGTTTAAACTTTGTAGTGTTTATGTTTAAGTTGATTTGGTTCGGAACATCGAGGCGATGTCTTTTTAAGGGGGAAGTAATGCCGCGAAACCTTCCAAACTTTAGTTGTTGTTTTTTAACAGTCGCCGGCATGCGGCCTTATCACTGTGATTCTGGCACGCGTATCAATTCTGTATTCTTTGTTTGTTAATGCTCGATGTCGCGAGACGCACCTTTATCAGTTTCTTTGTCGCGCAAGATGCGCCGAGATCTGCCTCGAAGATTCCGACCAGTCGCGTATGTTTCTGCAATGTTCCAGGCTGTGCTAGTAACAGTTTGCGACGTTATCTAGATGGTTCGGAGCCGCCTTTAAATTGAGCGTTGATGTGTGCGACAGGCATTCTTTGTTCGACGATCGAAGAGCACGTTTGTTGCTATCGCCACCGCCAAGTTGCTTAATTCTTTTGCGAGAGCAAGTCAGCCCAATAAAGTTTCTTCACTGTACTCCAAGACTCTTCATTTGTGTCATCGATCTTGTCACCCCCACGTGACAATATATACATAGTTGAAAGATAAGAGTACACTATCATCGAGATGCTTAGCCACTGGCATCAACAACCTTTATGAAAATAATTGAATGGTTACGAGTATTGATCGCACACACAGCCTCCTTTACTGCACGCATAAAGGCGTACCAACCCATTGCACGTATGAGCATAAATGAAGTCCCGTTTGAAACAAAGAACGCTTGAAAAAACCTCCGCTATAACAGGTGTTCTGCTGCTATGCCGATGCCTGAAGATAGCTGAAGTCCTAATATTCATCTTGTTTAGCGCAAAAGGACAGGACACACAGTAAGATGACACGTACACCACCCGCCTTACTGTGTGTCCTGTCCTTTTGCGCTAAACAAAATGAATTTTAAGACTGATCACCAACTATCCCAACAATTAACGCTTTTAAGGTATACAGCTGAAGTCCACACTACAAAATACAGGACTTAGAAAGAAAAGAAAAGAATGTTTAAGAGGTCACCTATTTTTTAACTTTTCCTTACATGCACTCTTTTTCAGGCTGCAAAAGTTCTGCCACCGCAAAGAGTTCAGAGGTGAAACCACAAGATAAACGGAAATGGGAAGTGAGAAAAATTTGTGAGGAAAAGGAGACGTTGTGCAAACACATGCCGATTCACTACATGCGCCTTCAAGCCGGTCATTGTATTTAGTGAAAGAAAAAAAGAATGCGCAAGGAGCGAAAGGCGTTTATCTCGCAGCTCTTGCTTATACTGCGAAAAACTCGACAAACGAAACGGGAGTGGTTCGGTGCATTTGCGCGAATCGGTGCGTCTTTTTCTGCCATAGAACGGAGGGCAGAGAAGGCACGCCCAGGGACTTAGTGTGGAGTGAGGGGAGGAGAAAGGAAGGAGAGGAATAGAGAGCAAGGAAAAAGAGTAGAGTTTTAAAATAAAGAGAAGCTCTGGAACTTGTGCAAACGATCCCGTGACCAAAAGAACATGAGCAAAGGACGAAGTAAACATCGACAAACGAACAAGAAAAGCAAGCAAAGTAAGGCGCCTGCCGACTAAAATTCGTTTTCCGGAGCAGTGCCCTTACTTTCAACCTCGTCTTCCAAACACGGCAAGACGGTCGGTCGGCGATTCTTTTTCAAGCAGCCGAGCCGGGCGCAGTACAAAGGCAGCATCGGCCGAGTGCGTACCGGCTGAGGACGCAGGTTTTATTTAGGCGCGAGTGCATCCGAAACAAACAACAGCACCGGATACATCGCCAAACCAGAGGACAGAGAGGGCCAAACAGTGGCACCGAAAAATGCCAAGCCACGGCGTGGAACTCGGAAGCGAACGCTCTTTTCAGTGGGCGCCACGAAAAGGATGAGGAGGCCGAGGAGAGACAAATGGTGGCTGTCAGCAGATGGTGTTGTACGCGCACCATCTTAGCTGTAGCGAAGTAAAATGGTGCAGATAAAAAAATGCGGTAAAGTCCTTCATGGTACGACCAAGCCGTGGTCGGAAGCGTGCAGAGGTGCTTAAATAACAAGCTTCGGAGTGCACGAAAAAGGTTACGGAAGCGGCAGCAAATTTTGTGCAAGAAAGTGCAAAGTTGCTCAAGAAACAGTAAGCTAAGTGAAGAAATAAAACAAACACAAAGAGAAGCGAGCAGTAAAACAAGTTCAAAATGCTTGAGAGCGCTGAGAGGAGGAACACAAGGGCTGCGTGTTGTGCGGCGTCGTTGGAAAGCATCCCTCCAGATACGAATGAGAAAGAGGAAAAGGAAACAGTCTTGATTTTAATGTCACTGTTTAAATATAAATCGAAATGCGTCAAAATACCGTTATGCGCACAATACAAGGCGCATTAAGAGTGCAGTGAACCAGCATGACACGTGATCAGGGTGTGCACACAAGCGTGAACCCGGCAGGAGAAACGGGAAACTAGAGGCTTAAAAATCCCGAATTCGAAATTTCGTCTTGGGTGATTAACATCGGCTGTTTACTTATTTTTTTATTTACTAAACGGTACGTTATTGTACATAGTTTCGACTACTTCTTGCGTCATTCATTTCTTCCTTCCTCCGCGTAATTACAGGCAAAGCAAAAATCAGCAACAAGGCGCAAAGGATTGCTGAAAGCTCTCGATTGGCTATCAGTCGTCTCATATTATTTTATGCGCGAAAATGCCTTCTAGCATGTATTTTCTCTTAACTAATCGATGAAATTTGAAAGAAAGAAAGAAAGAAAGAAAGAAAGAAAGAAAGAAAGAAAGAAGTTACAACACTTTTTAAATATTGTTTGGCTTTCTCACATGCGCAGTGGGTTAAAGGTGAAGTAATCTTTTAAAAGTTGACAAGATAAAATGTGCTCTTCATGCTTGTTGTAACTCTTTTTTTTACGTGCTCAACACAAGGAACCTTTTCAGATGTAAGGGTTACCGAAGAAAAGTGCCAGAATAGGCGCTGTTCAACTACTTAATGTTTATAAGCTGGGACTAGATGTGGCAGAAAAAGTAGATTGAATGTTTTACGCAAGCTCCGGTTAAAGTAAGGTGAAATAAATGTAATTAATTTTACTCTCATAATCAGGCTACATTTATGTGCACTGGAATTTATAGTCCTTGTGTATGGACTTAATGACGCTACAAAATTATTCAATTTCAAAGCAGCTCTTCTTGCCTAGATGTCAGGAATCAAGAGGTTCTTGAGGGTGGTCACTTTTGCCGAATAGTAAAGATCAATGGTTAAACGCGTGGGCAGCTTAACTTGGATAAGTGGCGAAAGTAATAGTACTTTTTTCTTTGTCAAGAGGATATTTGGTCTAATTTAGGGGATAGAAAGGATAAAAATACGAGACGAATACATTAGTAAAAACGTTTCCGGAAAATCCCAGCTGTGAGCCGACAAAGAGGGCTAAATAATAAAACATAACACCGAATTAAATTCAACAAAGCAATACATACTCGCCGTAAAATGCTAAATATAGAATGAAAATGTTTTTCCAGCACGCTTTACACTCACTTCTCTTCGCGGTGTAAATAAGGTGACGTAAATTCTCGCTAGAAGTCGGAAAACAGTATGTGCTTCAGGCATCTGTAGTATCCACCTGGTCCAGGAGCTTATCCTGAGTCTGCTTATTCGATGGAATGGGTAAAGCTAAAAAATGTTGCTGAAAACACCCATTTTCACCTTATGAGGTCACCAATATTGCTAATATAAAATATATACTAGCAACAATCACACACTGCATGCGCCATAGGTTATTCACGTACGTACACCATATTTCGTCCACTTTTGCTTTCACATACTGTACATCCGTAAGTACAGATAGATTAAACCAATAAACGAATTGCTTTTTATTTATTTTGAGAATATATACTCCAGGCCCAGTAAGCACACTGGCAAAGTTCAAGCATATTATACCTCGTATCCTGATATCCTTTCGAACTGGTTGGAAAGTTCGTATGAGTACTAAGAGTTACTCATCTAACTGACGTAGGCGCTCTAAAGACCGCGAGGTCACCGATATCAGCCTTTAAACAAGCTTTGCTCGCTTGCTCGCGAGGGTTTTGGCTCAGAATAGTTTTGCATGGGCGATTTGATGATCCACTGAGATATCTACTAGTAGCACAGACAGACAAGGAGCGCTGTGTTTGTCTCCTTCCCTCTGTCCTTGCGTGTCTGCGCTACTTGTACATATCTTATCGGCTCAGTTTTGCCACACTGAGTACCTAGGCAAGCTCTTGGCGTCCAGTGTAATAGCATAGTTTAGCCCGTTTTTACATTCGAAACCTCGCCACGATACCGCAGCCTAAAAGGAAGGCAATAAGGGGAAGAAAAAGTAAGGAAAGCTAATAGATACCGATCGTCCGTTAGGAGCAAAGTATCGCGCAGCGAGAGATGATGAATGCCGAAGGGCCTAATTAGAACGCAGGAGAAAGCCTAATTGATTTCCAGGCCCACCCGCGCTTCCAATGCATCCGACGTGCAAATGAATTATTGCGTTCCATCGAGGCTCGCAAATCCCTGCGCTATGAAATCAAAAAGAAGAGATATGACATAAAGGGGAAGAAACTGGAGAACATCGCGGGTCAGAGGAAAATTAAGAAAACAATGCGTAATTTAAAACATCGCCGTTAGCTGTACTGATGAGCATCGGTACTGATGTTCATATTTCTTCGCTTCGATTATTACAAATGCGCAGTTGACTCCTGTTCTAAGACAATTGCTTGTCTTCGTTGTCCTTTCGACTTCAGGTTACCGACGTTTGGGTACCCACCCCGGAATTTAGATTCTTTGCGTACTTCTTTATTGACTGCCGTCGGAGGCTTGAGAAAGGGTGCACGTTCTGGCCTGTAAGCTCAGTATTAGAGAGCTTTACTTTACCGTGATCAGCGATCCGCCACAGTGACCCTCTACCGCGCGTGGGCGGGCACAAGCTGATTAGTCCCGACGTGGTCGGTCTATGTGCAGACGTTCAGTATGTGGCGCCATCTATCGGCGTCAAGGGGGATCTGGGCATGGGCAATGGAACGCGCGCTGGCGAATCACGGTAGCGGATCGCGGATCACGGTAAACTAAAACTCTCTCGACCCACGTTAGTGAGCATCCTAACGCTCCTCCTACTGAATATTTAATAAGGAGAATTACACTATGGTGACCCTAGAGCAATTTACCACTTTTTAAACCACTGTGGGCCTGTGACCCCGTGCAAGCTAAAAAACGAAATCTCCGCCGCTTTCAAACTTTGTCCATATATTTGTGCGTGCGTGCGTGCGTGCGTGTGCGTGTGCGTGTGCGTGTGTGTGTGTGTGTGTGTGTGTGTGTGTGTGTGTGTGTGTGAG
>JAJIZL010020170.1:79832-125025 GCA_023969395.1 Amblyomma maculatum | reverse complement strand
TTTTTTTTTTTTTTTTTTTTTTTTTTTTTTTTTTTTTTTTTTGGAGAGCACCGCACTAATGGGCGGCAGTTTGTCACCACCGTAGAGCTGCTGCCTTTCTCCACGTTAGAGAAATAAAGTGCCTTTTCTCTAAGACTAACGTCGCTCGTTGCGTCGGCTTTGTAAACAAGGCGAAAGTTCCTGTGACGTATAAAAATTTGAGCTGCGTCTTAATAGCGCAAGTTTCTAAATGAGTGAGGGATATGTCTCGATGAATTGATAATATTGTCGCATAGCGAGCTATGCCTATGTCGCGCGCCGTTTTCCGGACCCGAACACAGCCGGGGAGCGGTCCTTTTTTCTTGCCTGCACGGCGTAGCTGTGCTTTCCCCTTCTTCTTGGGGGGGTATTCGCGATGCACGCCGTTCGGAAAATGGTTAACGGCTGTGAAGGAGGCGAGCTGTTGAAAGCTCGCGTCCCAACCGGTTAACGCCTGAGGGCTTGGGGGCGACGGCTGAGAGCACGGACGGAGCTTTGTGTTTTGTGCCGTCTGCGTCCTTGCTGCCCATGTGTTTCTGGTTTACCTTTTGTGTGTTTGGGTGCCAGGCGGAGATGCGCCGCGTCTTCTAGAAATTCACGCGGTGCTCGCCAGGAAACAATCTCGTGAGCACGGGCGTCCTATTGGTTCCTCAGCTGTAAAGAAAGTCGTCTCATTGGCTCCGATAAGCGCATTTCCGCCTGGTAACAAATACTGCCTGGAGAATCCTGAACAACGTTAGACAGAGGGGTTTTGGCGGCAAGTAAGGGAGGACGGCGACCATCCAAGCTGCTGCTCGGGACCCCTGCTCGGAAGATGTCGCGTATGCCTAACTGAGGTGTTGTTAATTTGAGTTTGTTGTTTATTTGGTACTACTGGATTCGCTTTAATTATTGTTTGAGTTCATCTTTATTAAATTCAGTTAACTTGTGTCATCAATTGAAATCGCCTGGTCCCTTTCTTCAATGTGGCGGAGCCGTCGTGCCGTCACGAAAGTCCAACTGGCGAACATTTCGTTACAATATGACGACCGTGTGTAGATACTGCGCGTAAATAAAATGCGAACGGAGTAACTTTCTAAAAATAGAGATCTTTGAGGACACCAGGGAGAATTATTGATTGCGCAGGTGTCATCTTTGCTGTGCCTTCAGTACCCGGTTGGCGTATCTGGTTAAGAGAAATTCTTTCTCCGAGACCAGTGTGAACCGCATGGGTCTGAAAGCAGATTAAGATTTTGGTTCATTTCAGGGCACACAACTGAATACCTCAACTGCGCATTTTTGTTTTAACGCATATTACCCACCGAGTAATAGGACTCATTTATACAGCAAGCACAAACAACTTGACAAGCACCCCTAAGGCACTTGGAGAAAAAAATGCTTCTTTTTTGCTCAGCCGTATAATAAATACCAAGCCACTTAGGTAGCAAAAGTAGCTGTGCGTGTTTACTAATTGCACGCCACAAACTGCAGCGTAGGAACTTGAACTATCCACAATGTGCAACAAGACTTTCAGTGGTTTTAAAGCACAAGGGTCAACCTCAGACCGCGTAATAACAGCTTAAAGTTGCGATTTTCGCTTTAAAATGAGCTTTTCTACAAAAAACGAAGACAAAAAACACGTGACAGACTTCAGCCTCGGAATCAAATTACACCCCTATAAGTCAAACGCGCTTCTACGTTCCCTGCTATCTTTTATTCAACCGTAGCATCCTATCACTCATCTCGGCAACGTGTTTGTTTGCTTCGTTCCGCTCAAGGTAATCAGATAAGCACACAGAAGCTGTGTCGCGTCAAACGTCGGATCCCTCTCGTCGTCTTCGCTGGGCGCTTAAAAGGATTACGCCGCCACCTTTCCCGGAAAGGAGGCGAAGTTTTAGAGCGAGCCGCAGCAACTAAATGGTGCCGCGCGCAAACATATCCGTAACGCTGACTTCGGACGAGATCAACGAAGCCTTCCGGCGTCTGAAAGACAGAAGCCAGAAGCTCGCCTAGGACGCGAGAGAACGACAGAAGTTGAAAGAAGAAACTAGACGTACAGATGGAGAGTGAAAGAGCGGTATTCGCGAATCTGATAAAGCGAATGCGTGTAGCCCCCCGCTTCCTCGGTCGACACAGTGCAGACATCGCATCAAGACGATGAAGACTAGGCAAGCTGGTACATCGAAGAGGTCGGGAACAGAATGTTCTCTTGTCCCTTTGGCGACGCCCGACCTTGTCGCGAACAAAGAGGATAGTAAGATAGCACATTCCGAGAGAATATGTCGGCACGGCTGTTCATGCTTGGAGCAGAGAGGAATATATGCGCTGGAGAGTGTGCAAAAAAGAAATTGGAAAAGTGCAAAACCTAAAGTAACTTGAATGAAATCTGTCCAGGAAGAAAACCCAGCCCAAAATTACAATATAAGAAAAGCACAACGATCACAAGAAGGAAAAATTCTGCCGCAGTTTGAAGAAGGGGGGGGGGGGGGGGGGGGGACAGAATGTGGGTGGATGCTTCCGCCATCGCTAGCGGCATGGGTGTGCAGACGACAGGGAGCTAGCAGAAGACGCCAGCAGCAGACGACGCGAGCGTTTGCCTTAGCTGAAGCTGAAGCCGAGGCGTCGCCACAGAGAGAGCCACTTATCGATTGCGCATGCGCTCTAGCGAGGGGCTTCCGGGGAAAAGAGCTCTTCTCCAGGCGGCTTCGCGGCCCCCTTCTTTTTGAATGCAGAATAATTGCCACCATTAGGCGTGGTCGCCGATTCAACAACGGCAGCTATAGATCGATCGACTTTGAGGACGCCAACAAAAATTTTTCCGCGGAAAGCCTCCAAGCGCAAAAGCCGCTGTTTATTGTAGGATGAGTGTCATGCTCTCTCTAACGCTGCTCATTAACGAGCAAACTTGGCTATGCTTCGTCATTTATATTAAATGAGTGTATTTATGAGTGTATCTTACTGGAAATAAACTTGTCGAATGGCAGATCGAGCTTGGTGCATCAAGAAGCAACCTGTTTTGTATTGCTAAAGGTAATCTTGTTATACATATTTTCCTGTTTTTTTGGCCAACTTTTTTTCTCTGAAGATGTTTAAAGCCTTGTTAGTGAGATGAGAGGGTTGTTGGTTCTTCCAGAAGTGTTCGTAATCTGGAGTCGTAAAATTGGATACGCTATTGTTGAAAAGGGAGGCCGTTATGTCGATGACAAAAGTTTCCAGAACTAATAAAGCCCGATCATGCAGTTCTTAAATCCACATGTGGATAATATGCACTGTGCACAGTGATGTATATTATGCACCTTAGACGCTAGTCCGAGCAGCTCTCTATTCGTTGCATGGCAGAAGCTATTTCGAACAACCACGCTACCATGCCTAAAATTACCGCAGACAATCACATCAGGTTTGCCGTTTGTCTTTTAACCACGCAAAACTTTGTTAACTGCACATTCTTGCTCGGTTTTCCTAACCTTCTTGCTTGTTACAGGTGCCTGGGCTTAGGATCAGATGGTGTAGACGCTGACTTGAGCTGAAGTTGCTCATAATGGACTCGTGTAAGCATTATCAAAGCGAAGGATATTTTTATGAGAGACGAAAACTTTGGGATGACCTTCCTGCCGCACTGTTCACTCGCTGTCACAAAACCGCACTACCCCGCGGTTAAGCCTCACTGTAAGAAGCTTACAAAGTCAAGTCCGGAAGAAGCCACGCGGAGCGGAACATGAGGGCGCACGGCGTAGGTTATTACAAGGCGAGTAACAGGTGTCTCCTAGCGCCATCTAGCAAGACCGTAAAGACGGACTCGGGGAGTACTAAGAATAGAGGCAGCGTCACGCTCCCAGGAAATGGTGCCATAAAAATTAATCCGCACCGCAGTTCCCGCCGAAACAGTGTGTTCAGCCTAAGCAGCGCGGTCGAACCAGGTTGGCAGTTTTCGGCATTTTCGTCCTTGTTTTCGTTTTTTTTTTTTTTTTTTTTTTTGCTCAGAGCTTCCATACTTTGTATTTTTTCAGCTGTCTTAGGCTATTAAGCTTATTCTAAGTGCCGCCTGGGTTATCCACAGTGCGATTACAGGATTCTACGGTATTTTACCGCTCTTGTTTTATAGTTTTCTGGTTCAGGCACATGTTTTAGCTAATCGAAGAGGAAGTTCGGAATCATCAGCACTTATTTCACTGCAAGCGTTTGTGCCTCTCTTACGTCGCATCTGTCTTTTGGAGCGTTAAACGCAGCTACGTCACTTACGCGTGAAGTGACATGCGTATACAGTTGGCACAGCTGTCCTCTCTTTGCAGCGTTGACATGGTAACCCGTCAAGCTGCCTTTTTGTTTCTCTCCTAGTAGCTTTTGTGTGAAAAGGATGCTGAATAAATTATTTGGATGCAAGCTAGAAACCTTGCGCGAACTGCGCGGACCAAGTGAAATGATCTTCTGTTTGGGATGACGCTTTTAATCGACGAAGATTTGATTCGTAGATGGAATAATAGTGCAAAACACTTCGGATTTCACATTGCCCGTTATTTCCTCAGCTGGTTTTGCGCTACCTACGTAAACTGTGAGGTATCTTAGTACAGAGATGCTTGATATCTTCTGATATCTCACTTTGATGGAAACACAAACCAAGCCAAAATAAACAGCGGAAACCTCGGTGGTGATGCAGGCGTTGCGAAATCAGGGGGTAGACGAGCCGTACCTGAAAGTGCTGGAAAATATATATAGTAGCTGCACAGCAACCATAGTTCTGCATAAAGAAAGTAACAAGAAGTATTCAGAGACTTGGACTGGGAGCAGTTAGGGATAAGGGTAGATGGAGAATACCTCAGTAATGTGCGATTTGCTTATGATATTGCCTTGCTAAGTAACTCGGGGGATGAACTACAAATAATGATTGATGACCTAGACAGGAAAAGTAGAAAGGTAGGATTGAAAATCAATATGCAGAAGACTAAGGTAATGTTCAACAGCCTCGGGAAGGAACAGCAGTTTACATTAAGTAGCGAAAGTACAGGAAGTAGTGAGCGAATATGTCTACTTAGGACAGGTAGTAACCGCAGATCCGGACCATGAAAAGGAAATAACAAGAAGAATAAGATTGGGATGGAGCGCATTTGGCAAGCACTCGCAGATTATGACTAGCAGTTTACCGGTATCGCTCAAGAGGAAAGTATACAACAGCTTCATCTTACCTGAACTCATCTATGGGGCTGAAACGTGGAGGCTAACCAAGAAGGTTCTACTTAAGTTTAGAACAACGCAGAGGGCTATGGAACGAAAAATGGTAGGGGTAACATTAAGAGATTAAGGAAGCGTGCAGAGTGGGTCAAAGGAATAACTCAAGTTACCGACATTCTAGTGGAAATTAAGAAGAAGAAATGGGCATGGGCAGGACATGTAGTGCGAAGAGAGGATAACCGATGGTCGCTTAGTGTAAAACACTGGATTCCAAGAGAAGGAAAGCGTAGCAGGGGGCGGCAGAAAGTTAGGTGGGCGGATGAGGTTAAGAAGTTCGCAGGGGTCAAGTGAATGCAGCTAGCACAGAACCGGAGTAATTGGAGAAATATGGGAGAGGCCTTCGCCCTGCAGTGGGTACAGTCAGGCTGATGATGATGATTATGATGATGATGTAGCCGTCTGGTTGCAAGCATTCAGGGGTGTGTTACTCCATTAGCATCATTATTGCCATGGCAACTGGATAACTAACAGTCCCTGAACGTTGATCGGCTGCTGCAGGCCGATGAGAACTTCTGATATTTTTTAATCACCCTCCTCAGTCAACCTTTGCAACCTTTGAATGGGTTCCCGAAGCTATATTTTGCGAGAATTATTATTTGCGTCTTTTATTCTGCCACTTGGCTTGCCCAGCTCGTGAAATTAAAGCTGACCCTAAGATTGCTTTTCCACACAGCACTCACCCTGACGTCAAAGGAAGGAATCTGCAATCATAAAGAGCTATGATCAAAAAAACAAATTACTAGCTCCAAAATACGGTTGAATTGCATTTATTACCTGTTTTATATCCATGATTCTATGGATGACTTGGGCGTTATTGTCGAAGGCCGTCATGCTCATCAAAGAGGTGTTTTCGATAGCACACAAATACTCCCTGGTCGTCTGAAGCAAACAGTAGAGCAAAAAACGACGCTGTACCGGAAGCGCCGTGGGCGTTCCTGCAAGCGATATCTCTTGGCTTGTTTGCCACAGACACCGATGTCCCCGAAAATTGCGCTACCGTTCACATTCTCACGTACGCCATTAAGTATGACACGCGGCCCAAGGCTCGAGGCTTAGCAAAAGTAAGTAAAAACGCCAAATGAGAGAAAATCGAACCAAAAGAGACCGATACAAGCGAGAAACCTCAGTGCACTCCTCCATTTGCGGCGAACAGCCAATAAAGGGTCGGCAGCCATTTGACACAAGAGAGGCCCCAGGCAGGGCTGTATACGGTCGAAGAGGCGTCGCTATCATCCTCGCCGTCAGAGATTGTCGTAAAGCCAGAGCCGCGCCGCGTGAACTTCCCATGTAGAAAAGAAAAACACTCAAGAATAAAAACACAGCACAAGTTTGGGAGTCCTTGGGCTCAGAGAAGGAGTCTAGGTCGCGTCCGCAGAAAAAGCTTCCCCGAAGTGGCGGGCGACGGTGTGAGATAGCGGAGACACGAAATCTCGTCCCTAACCTGGGGGGTCGTTTACGACTGCAAGCGTGACCTTCCGTTTGCTTTGCAGTGTTTGCGCTACTTTTTATTTTTTCCTTCGGCGTCCCTTGCTCGCGGTGTTTTCAGCTTTTTGCGGCTAGTTCTCCGCTTCTGTCCTTTGTGAGTTTTGTTACGCCTTTTCAATATCGTGCCCTTCCTTTGGTCGTTGTTACCTTCACAAAGCGGGGCTCAACAGCTGACTATTTGACACAGATGTGGCATTAATGGCAAAGCTGTTATGACGGCTAGCAAGTCCAATAACGGTGACAGGTCGAAGCCAGTGCGGAATGCAGGGCCTCCGAATTGAGTGTCATCTGTGGATAGTTCGCTCAATTGGTCCGACACCAATACCGCAGTGAGTTGCACTAAGCGTACGAGGGTCTGTCACAACTACAGTAAAGAAACCACTGGCCGCGTTTATTTTTTCGCTTAGTTTTTGTCTACTTCAAGCATATTCTCTTACGCTTTTCGACTAGCTTCCATTTATTCATATAGGCTTATTGAATTATTACACGCGCCATCATTAAGATTTTCTCTTTGCTCTAAAGTGCCTTGCCGTGTTTATTAATTTTTGCCCCATTTGCACATTTAGGTTCTTTGGTCTGGCTTACATGTGCAAATTATGTACTGCTTAAAAGCTAAGATTCGTTTAAGCCTTTCTGCATGTTGCCTGAGCTATTTTTCTTTATCTCGACCAAATACCAGTTTTGCTCACTGTAATTTTCTGTATAAGGACCCGCTGTTTGTCTGTTATTTATTTTATTTTATTTGTACATACTGAAGCTCCATCTGGAGCTATAGCAGGAGTGAGGTGGGGGTGTGCATATTTTAAGAAATGACAAAATGAAAAGAAAAAATGTAAGGTAATCATACAGTACAATATCAATAAACATTTGAGCAAACAATCAAACAAACACAGAAACAAACTAATCATTGAATTCAGATTATGCAGACAGTGATTAATAGTGGCTGATTGCCTTAACAAATTCAAGCAATGGAAGGGAACGATATGATCCAAGTATTCTGTTCCATGCCTCGATCGTACGAGGGAAAAAACTGTTTAACTGTATCGCTTCTGGCAAAATAGGTGGTAAGGTTTAATTCATGATAATTCCTTGTGAACATGCGATGCGCTGGATTAATATAACTGGTAGACGACAGCCGATAATGACCATGTATGATGCAGTAAAGACATTTCAAGGATTCCACTTGCCGGCGAGTTGATAATGTTGTTAGGTTAAAATATGTGGTGCATTCGATAGCCCAAATTTAGGGCGCACAGCAGCTGTACGCATGCATAGTTTCCGTCCGCCTTTTTCACGTGATGAGTTGCCTCCCTGGAGTGGCGAAAATCCGTCTGCTACCGGGTGAAAAAGAACGCACGTGGGAGACATAGGCCCGACGTGGCATACCACCAGCGGCGTCCTGCAAAGTGGCAGGTGTGCGCTTTACAACTGCCCCAATCTGTCAGATGCTTCTGTCGCTACCATGAATTACAACCAGTGTATCGAGAAGAAGAGGCGCGCATCCGCAAAGTAGCCTTGTTAAAAAGGCAGATTCAGTTCCGTATACGGAAGCAACAATCGGTTTTTGACGTGATAACGAATCTGGCTGTATTATTAAATGCTTCCCACAATAGCTGTTTTCGTAGTCAGCCTGGCTCACATATGGCCGGTAGGAAATTTCGATTACTAAATTCATCTACAGTTAAGAGCGAGATGAATAGAAACATTCTATTCAACGCGAAAATGAGGCCTAACCCAGGCAGCAGAATCCACTGGCCTAATATTGGTATGGTGGTGGCAATGTCCGGTTTACGTAAGCCCAGTGCATTGTCAACACAGTGGCAATATTAGGCTGATGTGTCGTGCAGTCTGGAATATCGTGTAAGGGATCACCTTATATCGACAATCCCAAGCGTACACAATCCATTGGCCCAATGTTGGCACTCTTTGGGCGATGTCCGGCCCAATATACGTCCAGTACATTGCCATCATAGTACCCCTATTGGAACGATGGCTTGTGCTGTCCGGGGAGTTGCCCTTAACTGTTCGAAATAAATAAAAAAACTGACGCCAAAGTTGCCCTCTTCTACGACACTTCCGAAGATACCAATAAGGGAGTAATTTCTCATTGGCATTGACCCAAGCGCAGCCATACGGCTACAAAGGAAAGGAAAGGAAAGCCAATGAGCAATGACTTCCTTATTACAACTCTACTTCACCTTGTGGGATTCCCCTAAATATTCGATCAACACCATCCCCAACTCGAGTTATAGATCAATTCACTCTCGCCCTACCATCTGTTCTGCTGACCGTCCTGGTTAGCTCAGTTGGTAGAGCGACTGCCTCGGAAAGGCGGTGGTCCCGGGTTTGATCCCTGCATCAGGACGAAGCGCAGCTCTTTTGACGCCCGTTCCTGCGTTTCGCGTCGTCGTCGGCGTCGTCGTTGGCGTTGGTGTCGGCGTTGGTGTCGGCGTTGGCTGTCCCTGTAACCAGCTCCGCAGCTGGGGCAGCGCGTGCTCCTTCCCCAAACCCCCTCTCGCTTCCTCCGTGACGGCGACCGCGTGTGTTATCTGAGCGTCCTCCCTTCTCCTCTTCCTGCGTGGCGGTGAGGGTGCTCTCCGGTTTTTCTTTAACTACGAAGTTTCTGAGAAAGCTGTATAGCCTTCCTTTGTAGCCGTATGGTTGCGCTTGGGTGGATGCCAATTACGCCTTTATTACAACTCTACTCCACCTTGGGAGATTCCCCTAAATATTGGATCAACACCATTCCGAAGATGCCTTGGGGCCGTTTGCCCGACTGAAATGTAATCAAATTTATTTGAAGGGGGAAACCGATGTTTAGCGGGACGCAGCTGCATTTCTGCACTAAAAAACAAGAAAAAATCTAAAAAAAATTATTTCCTGCTATACGAGCTCTCTTCTCTATAGCTAAATTGTTTCCGCAGAACGACCGTATGCAGGGACACGTGTCCCTGGTGTGGACAGAAACCGACAATTTATAATATCACATGGGCCTGCCAGAAAATAGATGCAGTGCCGATAATTCACAACGCCACGCCGGAGCAGTGGGAGGCTGCGCTGTCCAGTTCGGAGTTGAAAGACCAGCTTTGACTGATTGAACGGGCCAGCAGGGCAGCAAGGCCGCGGGAGTCCTGGACTGAGGACCCAACCACGGGAGCTCTAGATTATTTTTCTTTTTTGCCTTATATGAAGCTTTCTCTCTCTCTCTCTCTCTTCCGCAAAACCCTGTGCAGGGACGAACAATCGTGGAAGGCCAAACATTAAGGTAACCAAACACTCCAACTGCTGCGAGAACTTTGTGAAGAAAGAAAGCATCCTCCAGGCGTTCTCACAAAACGCAACTAGTACACATCGGGCGAAGAAAAAGTTCCCGCATAGACTTAAAAAGCTACGAGAACAAATGACACATACACGATGTAAAGACTGAATCCATTAATTAATCTCAGTGATGCGCGCAAAGTTCGCGTAGGCAAGCTCACAAGCTCGGATTTTCGAACCAATTCCGGGAGTTTTCAACCCGCAATCTGCAGCACCCTTTCCCCTTCCCTCCGATAATCCCATTAAAAGCCTGCGCCTCGTCGCACGCTTTCCTACGCGCACTTTAACCCCACCGCGAGAGCAGAGAACATATGTTCGCCGTTAGATGCGGCCGGAAACAATCGACGATAAATAATAGGTAGCAGTTTGCCGACCACACGCGTAATCCCTGCGCACTGGCACGTAGAACGCAGAGCAGCCCGGCCTTATTATACACCGTGGCTAATTAAAAGCGCGCAGCGTCTGAAACCCTGCGGATCTCGAGTTGTAGCCTATTTGTGCGGTTGCTTGATGCCCTGCATGGCTGCTACTGAAGAACACTTCGCGAATGCCTGTTCAGGAACCCGGCGTGCTCAGGACAATGAAAAAGAACCAACAAATCCGGTGACCAACCCGTCGATGATTCATGGCCTCTAAAAATAGGCCTTCAAATTCAGCTCCAATCTGACACCTGTTTGAATTTTCAGTCATGCACGGCATTTTGGTAATCATACAAATATATGGTTGTGTTGGTGCGCCAGTGATTGCAGCCGTCGGAAACAAGCACTTATGTTACAACGTAAACACGAGTTCCTGAATTTCGTGCTGCCACATGTATAGATAGCGGCAATATTATAAGTTATTGGCCAACGAGCTCTCAACCTACTAAATGATTTTGGAGTGCGCCACACGTTGTGAGATACACTCAGGCGCAGCAAGTCAGCGCGAGACCCTTTCTTTAGACAGGAAGAGAGATCCTAATTACTAGATTTCGATAATGAGAATCTGCCCCGCAAGCGAAGAAAAGCTGAAGTGACACTTGGTGATGGCGTTATTGGTAGTCGTACAGGCGTTAGGCTTCATTAAAGCACGTTTTCTTTTTCGTTTCAAGGTACTCGCCCCGATCAGAAAATGAACTCTTCTTGTTCTTGTAAACGAAGCCTTATTTAAACTGCCTCTAACAGTGAACTTGTGGAGGTGAAGAAATATGCATGGACCGGGCAGATAATGCCCGGTTCTGAAGGCAGCTTCGTCAACATTTTGGCAGTCATTCTGAAGGTAGCTTCGTCAATGACTATCCACGCACTGACCTAAGGCTCACTATGGTTGTGCAAAAACTTTTGCATTCGTTTTGTTCCCGAAGGACGCATCTAAGTTTTCAAGCTTTGCTGAGGCAAACCTTTAAAAATTCGAGAAATTACTGCGCCCGGTCGATAAACCGGATTATTTCATAATTGCACGGAGCTACGCTCATTAGTTTATTTCAAGAGAACGAAGAAGCAGGTTTCAAACCTTTTCCTTAATGTATGAACCAGCGAACATTCATATAGAGCTGTGCAGCGACCGAGGATACTCCTAATCTTTGGTGCCAGCAAGGGGGCCCTAACATCGAGTTATTGTTCTCAAATGAAACCGCTTTTGTTAAGGGACAGGAAATAGAGCGGAACCAATTAAAGAGCGCAGTTTTCAAGGGACGCCCACTGAGGCGGATACAACACGTGTGTTCGGCCTTTTACAACTTGTGGCGCTTTATTCGCTTTGAAAAGACGCACGAACTTCTTCCACAAAGGGGCGTCCAAAGCGCGGCTATGTATGACGAGGGGGGATATAACTAATGCAACCCAGCCGGAGCTCTTACTCAGTGTACACGAGTTCAACAGCCTCGACGTGTGCGGGTGCCCATATGGGAGCAGCGAAACAACGGCACTAAAGCATAATTAAAAAATTGTGTTCTGCTAACGAACAATAAGTGCTCGGTCCGGACGAACCTTGAAATTTCTTAATGGTTCTTTCCCGAGAATTCAGAAAACCTAGGAAATGAAAGAACGCCTCAAACATTGCACAACTCTTAACGACTGCGCTATTGATTACACTCCTTTTTGGTACATAGGATGGCTAAACCAGCCTCGGCCAGTCATCTAAAGCCTTCTCTACTGCCAATGAGTAATTCTACATGCCAACAATTAACCGACATAGGCTCCTTTCCACAAATGCGCTTAGATGCAGCGACAGCGTTTATTATACCGCTGGCAACAAAGGGCTGGAGTATCGTGCTGCACCGCGTGCCGCGGACTACATTAGCAGACGCCTTTGTTAAAACTCTGCATAAATTCGCTCCCTCTTTCTTTCGCGCTATACGCCCCATTCATATGCCTTCAATTAAGAGCTCATTTGCCGCCTGGCCGAACGGCCTGACGCATGCGCGGTCTGCGGCTGCATATAACGCGGTAATGACCATTCCTACCCCCTTACTCTCTTTTGGAACACAAAAGTTGCGCAGGCGACATTAGCGGCGGGGCACAAAGCAAAAGGAAGGAAGACAAAAGAAAAGAAGACGAGGAAAACTAGCGCGCACTGGAGTGCGGTCACCGCGACTTCTTTGTCTTCGATTTGAAAGGAACGCTTGAGGGAAACGCAGAAGTTGAACAGCTATCGCACCAGGCCCAAAACAGCGAAGGATCACGCTTCCGTTTCTCTAAGGAAAAGCTTTTGAGTAAAGAGATTGGGGCAACCTGGCCGGTGCGATGCCGCAGGACCCTACAGGCCTATACTGCACAGTTCAGCGCATGGTTTGCAAGGAGTCCTTGAGAAATTATCTGCCTTTTTGAAGCGGATCAAAATGAACAGAATGTCTGTTTCATACTACAAATATCGATCAGTTCAGTTCAGTCGTTCAGTCGTGTCCGACTGCCTTGTCGTGGCGGAGGGGCTTGCGAAACTCGATGAAGTCGTGAGCTCTGCTGTGTAAGGCCACCCAAGATAGACAGGTCACGGCAGAGAGTTCTGACAAAATGTGATTCACTGGAGAAGGTAATGGCAACCCACTCCAGTATTTCCTGCCAAGAAAACCCTATGGCCAGTCACAAATATCGATACCACAGTTTAAATTAAGAGGAAATCAAAATTGACAAGGCATGTATAGCGACGTGTTGCAAAGAGAAGACAATTGATGGCCCCTTGCTGTAAAAGAATGGTTTCCTAGACAAGACAAAAGAAGCCGAAAGCAACAGAACGTCTGGTGACCAGACAGAAGCAACGAAAAGACAGCATTATTTGGAGGGCTATCAGAGACGCTCTTGTCCTAAAGTTTGCGTAGTTACGTTAATGATGCCGATCCTGTATTAAAGATTATTTGTAGCTGGTTACAGAAAATCTCGTAGGCCACAGCAAGCGGTAACAGATTAATCACAAACAACTATCGCCAAATTTCCTTGACAAGTATCAGTTGTAAACTCTTAGAACATATTATAAGTAAACATATATTAACTTTTCTTGAGGATAACGATTACTTTTATCAGCAGCAACACGGGTTCCGAAAAGGACTATCAAGTGCTTATAGAAACGATACATGATTTCAGTTCAGCCATAAATGCGCAAGAACAAATTGAAGTCATTAGCGTATAGTTTGCAAAAGCATTTGACAAAGTTCCACACAGTAAATTACTTTTTAAGTTACATAAAGCAGGAATTGGTGAAACTATTCTGAAGTGGATTGAAGCTTATTTGAACAATTGCAGGCAGGTTGTGCGTATGGGTGGCTGTTTCTCTTCAACATTAAAAGTGTTCTCTGGCGTTCCTCAAGGGTCGGTTCTAGCTTCATTATTGTTTTTAATTTATAGTAACGATATTAACGAGGTTACTGAGTCTCGTGTGGAGTTGAAGCTTTTTGCAGACGATTGTTTAATTTACTCTCGAATAACTCAAACCAAAAACCAAGATCCGTATAACTCGTGCTATGGTCTTTCCAGTTGTGATGTATGAATGCGAGAGTTGGACTGTGAAAAAGGCTGACCGCCGAAGAATTGACGCGTTTGAATTGTGGTGCTGGCGGAGGCTCTTGAGAGTTCCTTGGACTGCCAGAAGATCCAATCAGTCGATATTGTCGACCATAAACCCTGACTGCTCATTGGAGGGTCAAATTCTAAAGCTAAAGCTCAGCTACTTTGGTAATCTGATGAGAAGAGAGGAGTCGCTGGAGAAAGATTTGATGTTGGGAAAGGTTGAGGGTCGCCGTAGAAGGGGTAGGCAGCGAACGCGATGGTTAGATGGCATCCTCGAGGCACTGCAGATGAAGTTATGTGATGTTAGGAAGATAGTGAGAGACCGGAAAGCGTGCCGTGATATGGTCCATAGGGTCACGAAGAGTCGGACACGACTGAACGACTGAACTGAACTGAACTCAAACTGACGGCCAGATCAGAATAAACCCAGTCTTTCATTCCTTGCATCTTTGGCGCGAGAAATGGGGCATGGAAATTAACTACACCAAATCAACTTTCGCGCATATAACAAATAAAAAGAGTGTTAGGTTATATTCTTATAACGCTGGAAACAATAAACTAAAAAATGTTGATACCTTCAAATATTTAGGAGTCACAATTACACATAACCTTCAGTGGCATAACTTTACTTTTTTAGAAAGAAATTAGAATATGCAGCAAAAGATGTCAAATTAACAGCCTACAAAATGTTCATACGTCCATCCTTGGAGTACGCCTGTGCTGTCTGGAGCCCCCACCAAAAAGTTTTAAAGGATAAACTGGACCGTATTCAAAGAATAGCCGCTCGTTTTATCTTGTCGAGGTACAGAAGAACGGACTCAGTGATGGAAATATTAAACACATGTGAACTCGAGTTAGTTGAAAATCGAAGGCAAAAATCCAGGTTAAAGCTTTTATTTCAGATACTCCAAGGATATTTAAAGATAAGCAAAGATAGATATATTCATTCCCGGGAAAACGGAGCGCCGGAACAAACCACACGAGAGCAATCAAGCCTTATGTCACACGTGTTGATATTTTCCGCAACTCCTTTTTTCCTGATGTTCTTGAGTCCTGGAATGCTTTACCAGTTGAGGTTGTTGAGCAGACGGATGTGCATAAATTCGAACGATCCATTGATGTTTTGTATAGATAGCGTACAACTTGACAATTTGACGTCATTATAATATCTTATGAATTGTATTTTATTTTATGCCCTCCCTGTATCGACCCTCAAGCGAGGGTTAACAGTATCCATAAAAAAAAAATCAGGTCCTAATGTAACGGATGTTTACCATGCACTTTCCTTCCAAGATGTACAAGGATCATTTAGAGCAGCCTTTACTCTTCCTTGATGCATGAAAACTGTCCTGTCTGCACCCCTCCACTGTTGTGCATTAGAATCAAGTCGTCGAAAATAATTTCTTTTTCTCTTTTGAAAACATTTACAGCTTGAGGGACTGTTAGCTTGGGTTTTCTTGCATGAAATAGTTTTACACGAATGCCGAGAACTGTAATCACGCGTAAGAAACGAGTAAGAAGCAATCTAGTACTTTCCGAATGCGCCTTTTTGTTGGTCCGACTGCGTACGAAAGCCGTATCTTCAATAAAGGACATCTACTACGAATATTTCCGACCAACACTCCCTAAAAAATAAAGAATTCGAAATCAGCCGAAGATTCTCCCTATTAGTTTCACGATACTCCGCCCAAATGGTAACGTACGGAAAGGTCTAATAGCATATCTTATGCACGATTTCCTTTTCTTCTCTCTAACCTGAACGTGGGCTCTGTCGCAGGCAAAATAAGTAAAGGGAAGGGGGGGGCGCCAACAACAACAGGCACCAAAACCCGGGCATTTGTTACACCACGAGGAAGGAGTCCTCGAATCGGCTCGTGTCTGGGATAAACTTGGGATCAGACCAAGAAAAAGCAAGAGATCGGCAGAGCCTCAAGCTACGAGACCGCGGCAGGCTTCAAAAGAGCGAACGAATCTTCTTCGCACGTGCCTTCTCAAATATCCCGCCCTGCAGCGTTTCCCCTGGTTTCTAGTGGGTTTTGATCCTGATCCCAGAAAACTTCGGTGACCCCGAAAAAAAAAATCGCTAAAAAGTTAGCGAACTCCGCAACCGCTCATTAGCGAAGGGAAACACGTCCTTCGTGACAACCCGACTCTTTTGGGTCTTTTTTCCCTCGACATCGCGGCGCGCCGTTATAAAGAAAGCCGCAACTTTGATCGTTGCCGCGGGTCCCACTCCCTCCGTCTAGTATTTATTTGAGTTCACTCTCTTCTTTTTTTTTTTTTTTCTACGTTATGCCTATCGCACACACCACTCTCTTTCGGCTGTTAAGTTTATTACTCGCTTTACTTTTTTTATACCCCTGTCTCGCTGGTCTACTTGCAACGCTCAGATTTTTTTTTTTCTCTCTAGCTAGGATTGGACTGCGTGTTCCCACTGGTCTTGCCACGTGCGCGTACTGCGTGTGGGCTCACAGGCAGCAGCCCCTTTTCTGAGATTGGGATCGCTCCAGAGCAGCGCGCCGCCTTCTCCTCGTCGTCGGATCCACCGCTGCGCAACAGAGCAAGACGTCTGTGTGTAACGCGACAATCGTAATCTGCGTTGGGAAAACATATCGTCTGTGGACGCCTCTCCCTCGGATCAAAAGGAGCCGCAAGAGTAGCAGAGTTCTTTATTCTGAGAGGTTTTCTTTTGGCCAGTATCATTTTGTCCACAATCCACCAACTTCGCGTTCAATTTTCGCGGTCAGATAAAAAAGATTGCGATGTTAGCTGGCAGCAATTGTAAGCAGACTGCGCGTCCAATAGACCCAATGATGCAACGAAAGCATGTTTCCTGGACAGCGCTGCGGTCTGCAGTTTTGTGAACTAGCAAAACGTTTTCAACTAGCAATAGCAAACAGTTAGTGTGAATAAGCAAACAAAAATATAGAGCCGCTCGATAGCGCCGTCCCAGCATTGTCGTTTACTGAGACGCAAGCAGCTGTGTCACCAAGCGATTCGGCGCAACGCAATCGCTTAGACAAGCCATTATAGTTTGCAGGCAGTGATCACTCAGCGCTCATTATGGTGTAACTGGGGTTGCATTTTGAAAACATCAATCAAAACAGGAGCTTCTATGATCAAAGAATGTGAGATACCAAAGCCACCTGGTGTTGAATCAAAGATACCTTGCAATTAGGATAATAAGAAAAAGATGCTCCAAATGTTTAACATTTTAAATAAGGACACAAAAGGGAAAGCTAAGAACGAGAATGTATGAGTTGGGTTTCACGCGCGATTTTATACTGTTTTATTACTAAAGAGCATCTAGGTAGGCAACTATGGGCAACGTGAAACAGTACCGGCACAATGGCGCAATCGTGGCGGATATTGATAATGCTGCTGATAATATAGAGGCGCAAAAGCGGAAGACTTGGTTATACTGAGCAAGAAACAACCGAAGATCAATCGCCTCGAACAGCTAACCGATTGCACTTCATACTCATTGCACGCACCATATTCTTGCCAGCTATTCTTGTTATCCGTCTCCGGGCGAAGGTTGTAAGAGTTAACCCATGCCCTATGTACTCCTCCGTACGGTCACTTGGACTGCGCACTCGTTCCCCGTACCTTGCTTCCGTCAGCCAATTAAGAGAAGAACTGAGAGGACACAGCGGTGACGTAAATAAAGTGACTGGGGAACGAATTCCCTAATCTGCCAGTTTCCACTAGAGATGCATGGAAAAGGGGACGGACATGGATGTCGTCCCATCGGACTCCCGAAATTAAACCCATCCGTCTAAAGCTCCAGTTTAGTGGCCCAGAGGACGAAAAGGAAATGCCGAGCCGCGGGGCGAATTAGCGGCCCACGGCAGGTTTTTCTGAACATGTAAAAAAGGCAAACAAAAGAAACTGCTCCAGGAAATAAGGGTCCGAGAGGGAATTAGGTTCCCCCGGAACACGACCTGTTCCGATAGCAGTGAGCAAAAGCTGCCCGCTATAGCAAGAATTAGTCGCTGTCACGCTGAACAAGACCGATAGGCATGATAAGACAGACTTAATGAGTCTTGCATAGGGAATAAAGCTCGCGTGCGTATATAAGCAACGAGAGCAAAAAAGGAGCCCATCCTGAGGAGTGCGCACTATCCTCGGGGTTAATCTTAGCCCTCAACTGTGGGGAAAGAAAAAAAAATCTCTGCGACAGAAGTGAAAATATATTTCCCGATTTCGATTGCTTCTGATTTACCATTTGCAATAATTAGCTCCCTTCTAAATAAAATTCGCACAAGGCAGTAATGTATTTTTTATTGAGGCAAGGCTGAGAACTTCAGGGATAGCTGTCTCCACGTCGGCTGCGCTAAAGAATGAACGGGTTCGTATAGAACAGCGAAGAAAGAAAAAAGGGGTATTGGTTCTTTATGGCATTCGATCGACATCAGCTTAGTTGGCAGTGATTCACAATTTTATTTATTTTTATTTCATTGAGAAGGTATATAAACTAGCAACTATGACCATTATATTACCGCACGCAACAAGGAGCAGAAAACAGGAACAAAGGAAGTAAAAACGTCAGCATTGCTTCACTAAACTCTCGCAGTAAATCAAAATCTTTATCTCTTTAAATTTTATTCTCAATAGAACATTAGGACATGCCAGTCTCGGTTAGTGGTGACTGTCACTGCTTTTCGCAAAGCTGCTTTGAACAAACTTGCAATCGATGACTGCAAAGCTGCAAACCTCAACATGGATCACTTCAGTGATATTTATAAGGCATAGAGGCCAAAACCCGCAAAAGGCAGACATCAAAAGTCAACGAAAGCAGGATATATAAAATACAAGTAAAAAAAAACTCCTTATAAAGACTTCACAAATGACACATCCCAATCAAAATTTCTTGGTTTAATTAAACAAACCGCCATAATGCATACCCGGCTTGAATATTATGCCGATTATCTGTCCGGCGATACTCTCGCGAGTAACAGTGATTACCTCGAGGCAGACGGACCGGGGACCATGAGATGAACGACGCAGCGAAACTGAACCCGTAGAGAGAAGATACGACAAGGCTGGGATCGATGAATGGGCCCGGGTCACGCGAGATCCGCCGAGATCCGCCGAGATCAACGACCGTGGCTGCTCTTCTTTTAGCTCAACTGATTTCCGGTATTCTCAGCCCTATTGCTCTCAACTTCCAGTCAAGCCACGCTCATTACTCAAATTGGAATGCCCCCGCGCTCACTGCTTTTCTTTGTTATTAGTAGCGCTGTCCACGTGCTGTCTATACGGCTGATGACAGAACAGCATAGAGCTCGAGCTGTCTACCGATAAGCCTGGAATTGCACGGAAAAGTAGAAATAGTGAAGCAAACAACGTGTAGTATATCATGCAGGTGAATTTAGCAAAAGAAACGCTGATGGAAAAAAAATTCACTGGCGAAGATTACGATGTAATGCAAGAAAATTACATAAACGATATCGGTTATATATATATATATTTCTTCTTTAGATTGCTGTGCACTAGTATCATAGTGAGCACGTTGGAGCAAATGACGCCATATTTCGCAAGGGCAACCCCAACTGTATCAAGCAACAACATTTCACTCAACTCAACACTTATTGCCGCCAGCGCAAACAAGCGCCGTCAGCGCGCACTGGCTGTTTGGCACCGATATGGCGGGCGCGCCGGCAGCTAGCGGGCATGTGGCGCCATCTGGAACCTTTAGCACGATACGCGCATCATTAAAATTCACTATTAATTTCCAGGCCAATGCGTCTTTGAATTCAATTTAACCCGTCGGTTGAATTCTGGGTTTCTAGAGAGTGCTGTAACGTGGAGGGCAGACAAAAAATCGTACAACGGGAGAATTTAGACAAAACCAGAAGTTCTGCTTACCGTCACCTATGCCCACCAGTATTATCATTTAATGCTGCTTCGCAGAAGAGGAGCTAGACAAACTTGTCAGTTTAACTTGCAAAGCTGAGCCCCTGAGCCGTTTTTGTTTTGTGTGTTCATGAATTTTTTATTCATGTGTATGTTTGCGCCATGAGTATGGATTGTTAAACTATCCACAGATAAAAAATACGGAAAAAAACAACCCTGTCTTCTCAGGCAATTAAACGCGCGTTGCGCTCTTACGTTGTAAGTAGTGGACGCTAGGTTATCATTGAAATACCAAATATACGGCCGCTGTAACACAGCTCTTCTATATTCGCTGTCCTTACGTCTGTGTGACTGATTCCAGCAATATAAACATCATTGCACGGGAAAGTGCAAAATGCATGACAATGAAATGTAATTCGAATACATTCCGTTATTTCAACACACCTCCACTCTCTCACCCCCCCCCCCCCCCCTGCCCCTCCCCACCCATTCATCTCTCTGGTTATCAAAGCTTACCATGACCCCATACCCATTCTATGCTAGTAGGTACCCTTTAACAGAGAAAGTCCTGCAAAAGTATCCGGGCTTCGAATTTGGCCCTTGGTGACGTGTTCTCATCGGTACAACATAACGGACAGCGCCACGTATTTACGTAGGCCCTCCTAGTCAAGGCAACCATCCTTTTAAATATGTGGGTCTCGTCGCTATTGTAGCATTTGAAGCGTTTCAGGTTAGTGCTGCAAGATCCTATTCTTGTGCTCTCTCATCATCTCTGACAGCACTGAAATCAGGCAATGGCGCTTGTAAGCTGCTCTAACGCGTTAGCGTGCGAAAATGTCCATGGCGCTCCCAGTACGTAACTTTGCAGCAATACTAGCAACGCCTATCTGCTGGCGAACCAATGACACAATGGAGGAATTCCGCCCGTCCAATCCTTGTTAGACTAGTTCACAGCCCCGCCGTCGTGGGGCGCTGATTTCGTAAAGATCGCCACCAATGCTTCAAACAACATTTCCTTATATCCTAGTTTATACGCACTGCCAAGCCTTCATTTCTGTCGCCTACCGTTTTACATTGCCTGTTTACTTATTCTCCTTACTAAGATTAGACAAAGGGATGAAATAAGTGTAGGGAAATAAAAACTCAGCACCCAGATGCACCGCCCGACGAAGGCATGATGCAAAGTTTAAACTATAAGGTGGGGTCGGCTGTGGAGTTGCCACCGTCTACAACGCAACACTTTTGGTTACGTTTTAAAGGTGTATCTATAGAAGCTCACAGGTGCACGCTTGAGTGTGACGATAAGGTACCGTAGGTCTATACAGTTTTAGATTCTTTTTGAGAGGGGGCAACGACTGGAAGCTCCCCTTGTAGCTGTGCTTTCATTAACGGTCTTTCCTTGATATATTCCGCCGCAAGGAGCTTAATGGACACTGTTAAGAAGTAACAAGCTCCTAGAATGCTGCACCAGGGAGCACTAAGTACGAGATAGGCATAATTCAGCAGTTGTCAGCGAGGCGGAGACGCTGTGGGGTCTCACGCGTGGGCTTCGATCCAGAGGACCACCCGCATCGTGGAAATCTGGCATTTCGAAGACCCGCCCTTCCTCGAGCGAGGAGGGGAGCTTCCGTCTTTGCGCCGAAGGCCGTCTACGTGACTGCGCACCTACCAATCGGCTTAGGCAGTTGTGAACCGCCGGCGGTGATCGAACGAAGCCGATCGGAGGCCTTTGACAATGAACGGAAACCATACGGATAGGGCTGGCATGTACAAAATATCAGTCCTTGTTGGAGATTTGGATACGTGTTTGGGTAAGGGTATTGGTAAGGGCATGGATACAGGCATGGATATGGGTGTCGATGAATTAAGAGTATGGCGTAAGCAGGGATATGTATGGTTAACTGTGGAGTACGGGTTCGGTGACGGGTATGGGACAAGCATGCACATTGACATGGTCAACGCATATGTGAAGGGTACGGATGCGAGATGAGTTCGTTGCCGAAGATGGGCATGAATTGGGTACGTTGACAGCATCAGAAGCGCTAGCGCGAAATGTGGCGGTCATTACAATGTGAACGAAAATAAAAAGAGAAGGCCACTTATATAGAGAGATATATTGCCGACAAGCAATTCACACCTACCGCCTTTCCCTGCTGCTAATAAGCGACACCCATCGCAACGTTGACCTTCCTTCTCCCCGCGAGAGAGGGCCAGCTCTGAAGCCCAGTTTGATCACTTCAATAGCAGTGAAACATTGTAGAAATGATTCGCTGCCTGACGGCTCAGGCCAAACTAGATAGTGTGCTCTTTTCCCCTACTTGAACGCTAAATTTTTTGACAAGCGACATGTGCAACATTTTGATGCTAAAATTTTAAAAAAAGTTCCCTGGTATGCATTGCTCCAGTTCCTACTCATTTTATTGTTCTATAACGAAAAAAAAAATGAAACCGTGTTCATGAAAAAAACTGCTTGGATTTCATTAAACGTCACTGTTACGATCGTGTCCTTGGATCCGAAGTGAAATCATTCGGTCGTTTTTGGGGTTGTACCCTAGCACTGCTTTGCCCATTCTTCTGTTTACTATGGAGCGACCCCATTCCTTCTCTTGGATTCGTGCCCACAATAAAAGACATAATGGTCGCCGGAGTTAAATTCTCCCATTCCGGTCCACTTGAGCTCGCTGATACCCAAGATATCAATGTTCAATCTGTCCATTTCTCGCTTGACGATATCCAGTTTACCTTGCGTCATAGATCTTACATTCCATGTTGCTATGTGATATATCTCCTTGCAACATCGGACTTTCCGGTCGCTTCCAGACACATCCACAGCTGAGCGTCCTTTTGGCTTTAGCCCAGCCGCTTCATTCGTCCTGGAGCTACTAGGAATCGCCCTTTGTTCATCCCCAGTAACATGTGGGACGCCTTCCAACCTGGGGGGCTCATCTTCCGGCGCCATATCGATAATGGTATTGTGACTGGCCATAGGGTTTTCTTGGCAGGAAATACTGGAGTGGGTTGCCATTACCTTCTCCAGTGAATCACATTTTGTCATGTGATGTTAAGAAGATAGTAAGAGACCGGAAAGCGTGGCGTGACATGGTCCATAGGGTCAGGAAGAGTCGGACACGACTGAACGCCTGAACTGAACTGAACTGACGATCGTGTCATGTTGTGTACTGCAGACAAGACGCAAAATGAGCCTCCTAACACACTCGAAATTGACGAGTCACGAAACAATGACTAATATGCCCAGCCCATACGGCGAATGAGTCAATGACAATGTCGGAGGTTATGCTTGCTATATAATGACGCCATCGCCTGAACGACAAAATTCCGGCGTCTTTAAGAAACCTGACGCTATATCGCTGTAAATGCTGTGAAAACCGACGTTGCAAAGTGGAATCCATGGCTTACTTTTGTGGCGATAAGAGCGCGAACATCGTTAGCATAAGGTTTCCACTAGTTAGGAGGATTATCTCCTTATAGCCTCAAGCTCGCTGTATTCACAAATTATCTTTATTTAAACGAGCGCGAGCTGTACAACCTGCAGGCTTAAAGTTTTTAATTCAGCGGTTCGGAGTATTCAAAATAAGGACTAAAACATTCTTTTCGTCGGGAAGGCTATAAAATGAAAGCGACATGCTTTATATTTCAAACATTTCACCATTAAACCAAAGTGTTGTTTTTTTTACTGCACCAGAGCCGACAAACAACATGAGAAAGAACCGGTTTGTCCAGCGAAAGACAAATCTAAGCACCATCAAAAGTTTATAAATCCCAGTGATATTGACAGCTCATTGTGTTCCATCACTGCGAATTCATCGCTTTCAATACAGATGTCATCTTTTAGGTTATAAAAGCCAAAAAGATCCTACTTTGTTCGGCATGCATGACGTTCTCCGTTAAGAGAGCTATCTCCTTAACGCGGGCGGTGATGGACTGATGGCTCAGTTCACAATAAAAGAAAAAAAACGCATGATTTGGAATAGAGCCGTCAGTCATCTATTCCCTGCTGAAACAACGGCGCGCAGGTATCCGGGCGAAACAAACAAAATGAACTATGAAAGAATGCGAGGGGCGTGGCTAAAACTTGTGTGATTCCGTCCACGAGCATGTCGTGTATGAAACCGTTGAACTACCCACATGCCGTCTCCTCCTTGCGGGAATGAGCGCCAGCCACAAAAGGAAAAAATATACGCAACTTCGAATCAATCTCGAAGGTGGATCGACGTAAAAGTGTGAAGTTGATTACGAGGGCTTTACGGATTAGAAGAACGTCGCGATTAGCATACTGGCCCCCACGTGCCCCGCTGATATTATATTTTCCCAGCCTCGACAACTACCGGCAGCACTTAAATTCGGGTCACGACACAGCAGGGAACCGAATACGGAGAATTGGGAGCAGCTGTAGTTCTCTTATAGTGCCAGCGGTCTATACAGTGAAAGCAGCATCATCTTCGACAGATCCAAGAGCTTGGACGTTTGTGAGAATGGAGCTGCTACCTTCAGGATCTCCATTTAGGGCGTGTGAGAGCTTTCGCTGCATTGAAAAGCACTCTCGTATTTATTCTCATGCAATGCACAGCGTAGAATTACAAATGCAATAAATATGTAATACAACAATTGAGGACGTAGTCGAACAACAGGGGGACCTAAATAATTCCAGAAAGAACAAAAGCCATTACCAGTTCCGTCTTGTTCTCTGTACGAATTTGGCTGGCATGGCAACATGCAGTCATGTGGGTGGTGTCGAATGGTGATCCGTTTAGTTGGAACTTGGCCTACTTCTTCACCTGTTCAAAGTAGATTTCTGTCTTACTACTAGCCTTCCCTTGAGACGCAATGTGTGAACCGTCTCTGTTGTCTTGGCAGCTTCTTTCTTTGACTGGATGTGCGTTTCTCTGATCGTCCTCCACTGATTCGTTGCCGACGTTTATTGGAGTATGTTTTCTCAGAACTTGATGCGCCTCGGTTGTTTTTGATTCTTTAGGCGCAGGAATGGTCGCTTTGAATTGCAGCGCCTTACATTGAAAAGAACGTCTTCTATCTTCGTGGAGTTAGGAGAACGATGCATGGATGGATATACTTCTCATCAAAATTTTGTCTGTTTAAAGAACGTGGGTAGCGCCACTTTGAACAGTAATCTGAAAGTGCGATCTTATTTCTTTCGTACTTTTCCAACCCTTTTGTATGCCGTAGTTTTTACTTCCTAAGCTATTTTCTTCACAAGGTGGAACCTAAGGCGTCTCGATGAGGATCGAGGCACCTTGAGGCAACCTTTCTCTACGGCGAAATCAGTCATCACTGCTATGTAGCTGCTCTTAAGTAGTAGTGAATTAGAATACGCGACCACTCCGCAGGAATAGGAAGTATCATCTAATTCAACGCAGGCGCTAGGTACAGCTTGCCTAAGAAAAACAAAAAAAAGAAGAAACAGAGAAACACCTTCAACTCGTATGCCACGCAGCTCTTCAGACTAGCATTCGAAGTATCAGGAACGAAAGAAACGACATAATTGCTAGGCAGTCGTTTATACGAAGCGACTGCACATCGATTACGACGCTCATCTCGGGAGTTAAACAATCAAATCTCAAAAAACAGCCAAGGTGGGACTGATTCTTAGCGGATAACTTTTATTCCGTGACGTAAACTAGAGGTGGCGGTTTATCACTAGCATCTCAGCACTGCAGGATTAAAGGAAGCGTTCTCTCCATTACTGCCCAATGCCCTGAGGCCAACGACTCCATTACGACGAAAAAATGGACCAACGGTAGAACCGAAATTCGGTCCCTGAAGACTAGCCCGTGTGGCTCTTTGAGGCGTTTTAGTGTGCCGTGGACAAAAATGGCCCGTTCAACGGATCACGCGAGACCGTTTGCAGTGTCCGCTCGGTCATCCGTCCAGTCTTGCCTTTCATCATACCAAACAAAACGAGTGAAAAAATAAACGTGGAGTGACAACTCATTCTTCACAGCGGATCCCGGGCGCATCACCTGCGCTTACACAACTGCGCCGGAACGGAGGCGAAAAATGAATGAGCAGCGCTTAGCGGCAAGCCCAAACTCCTCCCGGGGACCTTTGACACCCGGGGCGTCTGTTTTAGCACGCTTCGCTACACGACAGGCACACCCACCAGGCGTAGGCCACGGTATAAAAAGAGGAGAGGAGAAGGAAAAAGAAAGCGTGACGGCCGTGAACGCTCATTTGGGGAAAGGGGGCAGGTGTATGCTGCTTACGACGACGTGTCGGTTATTAGTTTCGAAAAAGGCCTCGGGTTGACACCGGTTGCTCTATGCGCGGTGTCTCGCCGACGTGTCTATCTTTAGCCTCCGGACCTTCCCCCTTCTCCTCCCACGTGCGTTGCTTCGCCACCAATGATACGTCACCTCGAGTAGGCTGGTATAGTTTTAACAAAGCAGCTGTTGGTGTGTGAGGGTGCACTTGTATGACTAAGGTGCCGAAGGGGTTCGCAAGATGAACATTGAGCACCGGGAAGAGTTGAGGCACTTGATAATACAAATAACCGGCTCATTTCGTGAAAAGTAGGTCTGAACACACGTTGTTATTGTGTTTTCTTTTTTGTGCGGTCCTTTATTTCCAAGACAGTGCAGTGTAGAACGCAGGATCTTTTTTTTCTGTTTTTTTTTTTTTTTGCCGTAACCTAAAACTGAGGCGTACGTTGAGCTGTCCACGTTTAAAGCACATTCTGAAATCGAAAATAATTACCGTCATTTCTCACCTTATATCAAACGAAGCATAATTGCCACTATCGGCTCCCGCACTCCACATACATATTGTCTAATTGGGCGATTATATTCGCAGTTTTCATACTTTCGCGACACAGCTACATGTTAGAATAATTACCTTATGACACCAGCCATCTTCTACCCCTCATTCTGCCCTGCAAACTGATTGCTGCGCATCAAATGGTTTCATCGTAATTTCATACCAAAGCCTGAAAACTTTGGCCATGTGAATGTCGGTCAGACGCGAGTATATATCGACGAACGACACGCGTAGGACTGCGTCAAGTGGCAGTGGGCAAAGTCGCGAATGAGTCTGGATGCATTCATGTGATGCATCGTGGCTGGCTTGCTATGTTCGTCATACGGTCGCTTGATCACGCCCTCCATTTTGTTGCCGTTTTTGTTTTCTTTTTGTGCAGATGGTGATGGCGTACTTTTCAAGCTCCGTCTCGCGCATGAACGCGGCCGGCTTTTTCCGTAATGAGAGAAATAATTAATACGTTCGCATTATATCCCAGCTACAGGAATCCACCTCCTCTGGAAAAGCTGTATACTTGTAACAAGTTCACTAGGAACCACACGCCGCACATTTCGCCTGCGCACGGTGTCGCCACTATCATTGCGGGCCTACGCTCTAAGCATCGACCTGACGGAATTACAGCAACTATGAAGGATACATACGACACACTAGGACTTAATGCTACGCTGCTGATTTCATATCATTCAAGACGGATACCTCAGTTCACCAGAGGGCGCAGGGTCCTTTTGGAAAAAGAAAAGAGCATTCATGACCGTCGTCGTCATCGTTAATATCATCAGGAGCAGGAGAGAATCATCAGCCACGTTGACTCTGCCGCCGAACACAGGCCTCTCTCATTGAACCACACTTTGCCATGTAATTATCTCAGGGTGAACTTAATTTCCACCTGACTGTCGTCTTGGCTAGCTTTACCATTTGACGTCCTGCTATCATGTCCACTTTGTATTGATAGTCTGACAATCACACCTAGATCACCGCTGTCAGCTTTACACTTTACCTTTATATCCCGAGTTTGCCTATTCTTTCTTGCCGCAAAGCTCGGGCGCAACAGGCGGCCAATGCCTGGAAGCAACCGACGAAACGCAGCGGGAACAAAGCAAAATGCGACCCGCAGAAGCAGCGAGAGCGAAACAAAACACGCCGACCTTAGTGGCATGTGCGTGGTGACCTAGACGGAGGAAGTCCGTGACTGAGTTGGGCGCAGGTGTTCCCCGGACAGATTCGTTTGGGGCGGGAAGCGTTGTGTGTGGAGGAGTGGCTGCCTAGCCGGCGCCGAGAGGATATACGTGGGGGATGAGATGAGGCGAGGGCGTCTCTTCTCGTCTATGCCGACAACAAAGAGAGGAGAAGAGAAAGAAGCACCTGTTACCAATATCAGGAGGATTGCATCCGCAACGCGGAAAGGAGCGTTTGCATCGCTTGGGAGGAGATGCGCACCAGGCCTAAGAGGAACCGATGAAACTGAAAAGCGATGGCCAATTTTTGGGGTGTCGGCCTGGCTCGTTTTTCATCCTACTACACGAGATTGCCGAATCGGAACTCTCAACGGAGACCGCGTTTCCTGGCCAAATAATAAGTTCCGTCTTCGGCCAAGATTGTACTGGTTGTCTGAATTAGCACGGAGCCTTCAACGACGTATGACTTGCCTCAGTGATCCGCTGCGCTGCCGTCCGCATAAGCCTATTGATTTTCGCTCCAGAACAGAGGCCTTTCTCATTCGCCTCCAATTGGTCCTTTTCTGCAGAATCTACGACTACCCTACACGCGCATATTTTCCATGATCTACTTTCAGCAGTCGCTGGCCACGTCTCCCTTCTCTTAGGATCCATTATTTCAATTAAATGAACCCTTGGGATATCTTCTCCGATTTATACGTCCGGTGCATGTCCATTGCCTCTTTCAGGTTTCAGCAGAGGAATTATATTTTAAGCGAGTTCGCTTTTTTTTCTTTTAGCGTAAGTTTAGACGTTAACAGGTCAAATTACAAGCAAAAAAAAAATGTGTGTAAGCAAAGTTAGGATATTAGCTCATTATTATGCACATGGACTTATAAGGCGGACGACTGAAGCTTTTGATTAAAAAATTCTGAGTCCTTGAGCACTATACCATTCCATTCTGCCGTGAGTAGCGAAACTGGCATCATTTCATTTCGCTGGAGAAGAATATGCACATTGCAAATAGAGGCTTCTGCACATGCGCGTGTTCAACTGTCGGCCGGAGCAGAACCTATACGATAATGGCATTTGATTACCCGCAATTCTGAGCTGCGCTGACGAGAATAGAATGTATGTATTCCACTATTCAGCGAGTTCTTGTCGATGCTATCTCGAACTGCATTTTAATGGCGCGCATTCTTCTGCCTCCATTCCTTCCCAGTCAGCGTTTCTCGTTATTCGTGAACATAGAAGTTTTCGTTCGTTGAGCGAGTTGGCGCAAATCAGAGTACCAACATGATATAAGAACTTTAGTAAAGAACAAAGTTAAAACCAGGCAGTGGCACCAACACTAGATAAAGCTTGCTCAGCGCTAAGAATCCGCGAAATCCCAAATACAAAGCGGCAGTAGAACGCAAATTAGAGGCTAGAAACCGGAGTTCCGCTCAAGAGAGCATCAGCTGCCGCCGGATGAGACTCGACAGGGACGCAGGAAAGGCAAAGAGTTGAGCACGAATTGCAAAGCGGCCCCTGCGGAGAGCACGGCCCGGCTATGCTGGAAATGAAACTTTTGTGCAAAAAGCGCACCAAACATATAATAGCGACAGCATAAACAGAGGAGTTGAGAGATGGCCCCTTAAAGAAGTCCCCTTCTCTTCTCCCCACCCCCCCATTTTTTTTTTTTTTTTTTTTGCTGTCTATTTATTCGAAAATGTTGGGTTGCCTCTCTAGTGAAAGAGGCTCGTCGGTGGGAACGAAGACCAAGGAACGAAGCGCGCGCGGTGCGACTCGGCTTCATCAAGATTTCACGGCGGCTGGGCTGCAGAGAGCACCTGCATCAGGTGCACGCGACGCGGCTCAACTCGAGCGGAATGAGCGGGGTCAGCGAAAAATGAGCAAAACCACAACGACGAAGCCTCCGCAAATGAGCCTGTTTTCTTTGGAAGAAAAGGACTCGGTCGGTGCGGTGGCAGTAGCAAGAAGTCCTTATTTCCGCTCCGCTGGTTCTGAATTTGTGCCATTTGTTTATTTGCTTCGTACATCCTTCCCGTTGCTTTTTGAATTTTGGTCTTAATGAGCACTGATCTGCCAAGAGGGTTCTCCGGGCAGTTGACGCTTCGGGGTAGGGGTCTACATAGAGGAAATGTGTTGGTGGCTTCGGATTCTCTGAGTTTTCTTGCTGAGTTGCATAATGAAAGGGAATGCAAAGGCACTTTTTCCCAATCGCATTCGTCTGGAGACCAAATCGAAATTTAAGGGAATACAAGACAAGATAACAAAGCCCGGCACTTGAGGTACTGCATCCGAATGCCATGAGCAATATATTACATTATTTTAACCAGCTTGCTTGAATAGTGTTTGTGATTAAACAAGTGAAACAGCAATGTCTTAGGGAGGATCTAGGCCGTTCCTTCATAACCATATGGGGAATACCGAAAGACAGTCTGAATTGGAGTGTCCAGCCTCTCTGGAATACGCTTAAAGGGCCACTGTCCAGGGGATGCCCTTTTAGGCAAAGGAGCCCAGTGTTTCGATCAGGTACCGGAGATAGTCTGTGCAAAATTCTACAGCGACACGCGCGCCGCAAAGCATCGAAAATACAATTCAAAGCTCTCTCATGCTCTCCTTTGAGAAGCCAGCTTCACCGCTTCCTGCGCTGGCCCGACGGGCCCCGATAATGACGTACGTAACGTGAACGACGTCCATTGCTCCGTCTCGCTGACTGACGGGAGAAGGATGGGTGTCTACCGCTCGCAGCTGGCTTTGTCGCAGCGCGCTTTTCCCTCGCCACGGCCAGACTGAATCCAGCGGCGCGCGCTCCCTCGACCGTTTTTTTTTTTTTTTTTTTTTTCGCGCTCGCGGAGAGCCACGCCCCACCTCCCGCCAAACGCGGAGGAGGAAGGGGAATTTGTATTGCGGAGGCTAGACGACCTCGGGCAGGAGAGTGAAAAACCTTTGCGAGGGAACGCAAGGAGAGAGGCATGATAGAATCGGGTGATTGCGGTGGCTGTAACTGCGTTATTAGTTACTCTTTTCAAAAACATTTTGCGGCCTTGCGTTCTAGGGGCGAAGTCTCACAGTCACCGGGGAAGAAAATATTTTCGACCGGAGGGTGGACAGTGGGCCTTTAAGGTGTATAACGCAGAAGTTGTCAAGATGTAGCACATTACGATGTTCTGGGTTGCGTTTGATTAGCCGAAACTCATCACCGGTGCCTTGTATACAGCACACTGCGGTGGTAGATACGAGTTAATGAGCGCGGACATAGTGATCTCTACATGTTCCTTGCGAAGTGGAGTCGAGTATAGACCGTGCAGGCGTTCTTGAAGTCTGCATTCCCAAGGTTTCCAAACCTGAACTTCGATGTCATGGTGTCGCTTTATGCACATAGAGCGGATGACAAACCAGAGGATGACTGGTTTGCATTCAATGCATATGTGATGGCACTGCATAGTGAGACCGCATGTTTACATAACTAGTGATGCTGCAACGACTCTGGAGAAACTGATGAAACCTTTCGCACATTTCCGCTTTAGTGTTTATTCCTCATTTCTTTTCCTTTTTCTCCCAACCTTCCCTCATCAGTTTGGATGAAAACTAAAGGCAATTTTATTATTATAAACCAAGATGAGACCTTCTAAGCATTCTTTTTTACTTCAGCATTGTTTTTATAGTTCGTACGTGATCCTGAAGCTGAAGACAAAAAATACTGGGAGCTGTAGTAAAAGCACATCGCTGGCAAAGACCTATTTTAGCCCCTGCGCTCGCTATGCAACAGTCTGTACTAGAAACATTCTTAAGCAAGTCATCTCCATCAGTGATACTAGAAACCTGAAGTCGAGTTGTACCGTCAAGTTATTTCACTCTTGTTCATTGTTCCATTATACACAATGCTCTCGTGAATGCAAAAACACACGCTGGGAACACGATAAATAGTAAAATCAAACAAATACAAGCCTTCTGAAGCTGTACACACTTCTCGAGCCACAAGAACGCTGACGTCGACATCGAACACACGTACGTACTCCTCAACTCGCAGTTTCGTCTGGCGCCAATCGCAGAAATGGCGCCATGAACATTCCCCTCTTCGATGCGAGCGTAGAGAAAACAATACATGCAAACACAGCTGCAGTCGAAACGCCGACTGAGGTCAAGTACCACACTCCCGGACAAATTAAACCGTAGTTAGGAAAATTATTCAATCGTGTCACTTCCACGACCGTTTGCACAGGGAGAGTACAACGCAGCGACAGCTGCACCCCTTTGCGCCGATGTCAACGTTCGCCGGGTCGTTCCATTTCGTAGGCGATGTCGCTAGAAACGCTGCTCGGAAGCAAGCTCGTTTTAAAGGCCCGTTTTCTTTTTTTTTTTTATCCTTTCATACTCGAACGAAGCCTGACAGGAGGGCTCTGAGTTCAAACGCGTGTAGTAGTAAGCGATGTTCCTTGCTTCAGGGCTGTGGAGAGGGGGGGGGGGGGGGAACTGCCGGATTAAATTAGGAGCCGTCGGCGCGTAAATGAGCTCTTTTTCCCTCCCCCTCTAAAGCCCGTTTCACCTGCACTCTCCTTCTGCCTGTCTCTTCCGCAGCATCATATTAGAGACAGTACAGCGAAGCTCAGGTCCTTTCTGCATGAAACGACGGGGAAAAGCTGAAGCTGTGTGAGGAAGCGTGCCTTCAGTGAGCATTGGTACGGATGAGGAAGAGATCGATTGTGCACTGCACCTATTCTGAGTGCGATAAAAAATACGAAATGGTGCGGAGTTGGAGTAATGAGATAACGGAAGCGGAATTTTTGAAGCACTCGACCTCAGAAATTGTCGTAACTGGATGATATTGGGATGTTTTCGAAGATCAGGTTGCTGCCACTGTAACAGGATCGGAACAGCTGAAGATGTATGGGAGAGGTCTTGGTACAGCATTGTGCTTATTTAGACTGGTGGTGATGAAGGCGATATTTAAGTTGCATGACTGCTGAGAACTAGTGAAACGTTGAAGCACTACCCGAAATTAGGCGCTACTGACTTTACATCAAGCGTCTTCATTAAAACTTCCATTGCGAACTCTGATGCAACCTCAGAGCTGGCCGCTCGTACTTCACTGAATGCAGCTGAGCTTGCTGCAATGCACGGTAAGGCAAAAGAGTATTGAGAGCTCAGTTCCAGGCATGATTTAATAAAATGATTCACAGAAATACCTGGTCATTATTGTTCAAGGTTAGATGCGGTCCAAGAGCAAAACATCCAATCCTTCCATTCACTTGCAGCACAAATTCAAATATTCTCGTCCAATCCAAATGCGTGGTTTTTTGGGCTCGTGGTGATCGTCTCTCGCTCTTGTGTCCTCGTCTTTTGCTGCGCTATAGTGTATTGCAATCCAAATGGCAGGCAGCAACAAGCCGGCATATTATTTTTAGAGCTGTCCAAAAGAGGATATCCTTTGACATCTCATCTTCAACGTGCCAACTGAGAAGGTGTGTCCAGGGCCACAGGCTTAACCTCAGCGACTTTAACGAGGTTATTCATTTAGATGTTCATTGAGTGGCGTCTACTTTTCCAAATTAGTGCCCCAGAAAAACATATTGTGGAGTAACATAGCGGGGGAATATTGTACAGATGTAAGCCGCTAAATTTAGCCACAAGGGTGAGTCGCAGAAGTATAAGCTCCTGAAGTAAGTTATTTGAGTTTATTTATTTATTTATTACAGAGTCCTGCAGCGCCCGAAGGCATTATTGCAGGGGGGGGGGGGGGGGGATATGACAAATAACATTGCTAGAAACGCCAGTAGTACAATAAAAAACTACAGGAGCAAGCAACAGTAGCAATCGAGCAATCGATGTAGCTACTTGTGTAAACTACTGTAGTAGACCATCGGAGCCAACGACACGAACCAGTAGCTTCAGTGACTAGTAGCGGAAACCACAGCTGTAAGTTACATGTGTAAACTAATGACGCGATGTACAAGAATAAACTACAGGGGCAATCTGCAGGAGTTAGCCGCAGGTACCGGTGATATATTCCGCGGCTGCGTAGAGCGAACACCGGCCTATTTGAATTAGTGCGAATCGGTGCACATTGTATCTCTTCGTGGCACATTTGTAGGGGCGCTAACCTGCCGAGCTTGCACTGTCCCCGTGTCTGTATAACAGGCCACTCCAGCACACCAAGCACTCTCCCATCATGAAACACACGCGTACATCCGGGGCCCCCTCTGACACATATTGCGAAAGTTAACTGAAGGAGCACTTTGTGGATGTCTGAGACGTCCTCCCCAACCCAAGGAAAGAGCAGGCGGCACTCTAGCATCCGCATATAGTTCCTGGTTTCTAAGCTCAAGCAGACGCCACTCTCTCTGCAGGCGGGGTGTGGCGCCATAATAGGACCGTGTCTTCTCCGTCATAACCGAGAAGCCAGCTCACAGGCAGTGTTCAGGGCACCGCGCGGTGACGGGAAAATTGCCACCCGGAGTCGACGCCACTTAGCTACGTTCGCGGCCCACGGCAGCGTGGGTGGAGCGCTAGCAGACTCAAAGGGGCATCGCTGAGGAAAACGCAAGGTTGAGCGTTTTGCGCAGCCAAATGTAAAGTTCCTTGCTGGCGTGTAGTCAACCGACGCTTGACAGCACCTCGCGCATTATCTCTTAATATGAGGCGCTCGGTCTTACATAGCAACCCCCGGGGATAGAATGCAACTACAAAATGCTCCGCAACGAATGTGGCAGCAACATCGAAGGCTATAAGAACTCTTTCATCAGCACTCGACTCACGACAAACCGGAAGTGCTTCGGGATCATCGAGCACAAAATCTCTTTGCTTGGCTCCTGCGGTTGCCGTGGGTGATGGTATGGCACTAAATCACTAAATGTCATATTCAGAGCTGCTCAAAGCGCTTCGATAAGAAAAAGCTGAAAATGCATACTTAAAGAAATGGCAAAGCTCACGATAAGCGTTCACGCAATTTTATCCCTATCCGGCCGTGCTCGTCGGGTGTTGAAATTTTCCTCCTCCTTCCGATTGGAACCGAGACGGGTCTTTCTGCAGCGGCAAAATTTACGCGGACATCAATAGGTGACCAAGGAAGCTGACCGCCCCACTGTCCACTACATGAAAGGAAAGATTACTGACCGCCGAATATTCTGAATGGTGACCACTCACGCCGTACAACGAAACACGGAACATTTCGGAATGTTCCGTTTTAGCATTCGTGGCACGATTTTTCCACGGCGCAATCTATAGCCTTGTCTTTTCCAGCGAGACATGCGAAATAACTCTCGGTCTTGGTTTCTCTCTCGACCCGCGACATTCTCGCAATCTAATCAAAGGAAAGACGTGACCGGCACTGGCTCACGTATCAATGCCGCAGACACTCAGAAAGCGTGCAGTGCGCAGTTCTAGACGAAAATGGCGACAGGGAACAACGTAGACTGCTTGTGGGCAAGACGCAAGATATACTATGCCTCAAACCCATACCATCTCCCCACCACCCGCTACCTCAATATATCTTTTCCTGGAGCGTGTTTCGCGCGCGGGAAACGAATACAAAATGGTCGCGCCGGAGTTTTCCCGTTTTCCCCTATAATCTAATTTAAAACGAGGCGAGCATTTGGGACCAGGAGCAGTGGGAATAGGGGAAGCTCGGGGCGAAGAAAGGAAGAAAGAAGTGAGGCGAAAGTTAACAAAATAGGGCAGGAAAAGGAGTTTGAGAAAGCCGTTTATTCATAGAAGCCAGAGAGAAAGCCCAGACCGTGAGGTCCCGCAGCCTCCCCGCTAAGAGCACACGAGCAAACCTTTCGCTGAGGGAGTGCAGAAGCAGGAAGTCGGTGTTGTAGATGTACGGAAACAGAAATGCAACATTTTGTCGGCACGATGCATGTCGCTAGTGCTGCATATTGCACTTGGATTCCCGCGCGGTCCTAGTCTTATTTTGGCGCTCGATGCTGGCGCCGCTTGTGCAGGATGGGATGTTGATACTTTCCGTGTAAGGTCCGGAAAGCAAACTCCAACCTTGAAGGAGCGATGCAATGTGTTTAGGAGGAAGAGAAAAACCGTAAAATCAAACCCACAAAGAAAACTGCAAGGCTTTGTGTTTTTTTTTTAATTGTGCAACCAATATGTCTGACGTTTGACGTTTGCCTATTTTGCAAGAGAAGAAAGTACTGGAAGGTTGGCATGTTACCGTGACACACAGACATATTTTAATGGTAGCAGGAGACGTCTACTTGGTACTGAACCTGGCATGCTACTCCTGATACAAAGAAGGGAAAGGGAAGGAAAAAATGAATGAAAAGAAAACATAAAATAAAACCTATGACACACACACTTTCACACACACGATCACACACAAATGAGTTTCAAAGGGTCTCTATCAACCCTGTGTCCCTAAGAAAAGCTATTGATGCCTCTGCAGCTCGCGTAGCCGATGACCCATCACACCAAGTACCGATGACGTGTTCAAAGCAAAGGGCTGTGTCATTAGCTAAGCCTATATTAGTACGCAATATCCTGCGACGTCCAATGAACCTTTGGCAGGAGGTAATCAAATGGTCAAAATCGTCACACACATCTCATGTAGACCACAGGGGGCTGCTGGCTATAATGATTTTATGGAAGACGTTTATGTACGCCACATTCGCGCGAATTCGGTGCAGGAAGTTACGATGGCATCTGCTCAAATTACGTGGAATTCGAAAGACGTTAGTGGGATCTGTTCGGTGTAGAGATCGGTATTGATGCTCCGGGGAACACCATCAGAGGGCATAACAATCGCCATGATTCAGTGGCTACAATTGCTGCGTCTATTCGTGAGAATTGAATTGCAGTTGTTCTTGGTGAATCTTCGGGTACTAGTTTAGCAGCGGCGTCGGGATGCCGCAGTGAGCACGTAACCCATGTAGCACAATGCGGTGACGCAGCTTGCAGGCATCAATGTGCAGGTGATTTAACTCAATGACGAGCCGTGCGTAGAAAAATGTTCAGCGCCAAGTAGCTCAGACCACCACAGGATCAAAAATATGGCAGCGAGCATAGGGTGACGGGGGCATAATGGGGCAGCTGCAACATGCGGGCGTATGGATAATTGTGCCACCATGGTCCCTAATTCAACTGGTGCATAGTCTTGAAAACGCATTCCTTCAACCATGTTGTGCATCACGTTGTGAATCATGTTGTGCACAAGTGTAATTGGATGGCGCTATGCACATCGTTCTTTTTCACTCATTCCGTGTCTTCATCGACGCGGGGTTGCGATGTTCGCCCAGAGGGAAACAGTTATACTACTCCCTCTTTTGTTCCTGACTTAATCCAACCCAGCCGGCCGAACACTTGTTGAATTCTTTCTATTGACATAAAAGGAAAATGTAAAAGATGGGGCTGCTGTTGCATCACTCACAAATAAAGCTGTCTTGCACCCCCTTCCTAAGCGAAAAGGCTCTGCTTTCCGCCCGTTTCAGCAATGATGAGGCTCTGCATAGTAAGGCCCAAAAGGGCGAAGATAGAGTAGCGAGGGAAGATGAGGCCATCACGGACCATCTAGAGGAGAGGGCCATTGGGAGTACGGTAGCGGCACTGGCCGCGCGCTAATGACCGTCTCCAGGCTGAACACCCGGAAGCCATTTACACGTGAGGCCCAGGAAAACCCTTTCGTGACAGCATTGTCGCGAGAGCAGGACAGCGAGAGCTTGTAGGCCTAACGCGACGCCGTGTCGTGAGCCCCGATTGTTGGCGCTTCGTCCATCGCTTCCCTCCCAGTGCGGCCTGCACAGGGAGGTGATCAGTAGGCGCGGAGAATTCGGTGATTGGGAGGCGGCCAGGTTTAGGTAGAGAGCGGATACGATCGAACAGTGCAAGCGAGGCTCATTATAGGGGGAGAAAAAGAAATAATACACTTACATCATTAACCCGGTACGGGGCATTGGTGATTTTCCGGAAGAATTTCCGAGAGCACAAGGGCGGAAGTGAAATAAAATGAAGATGCCTGTGGTTGTTGCCGGAGAGATGAAAGTAAGTGTAATTGGATGGCGCTTTTACTTTGCGAGTAGAGGCGTCAAGCAACGCCGCCTTGAAAGGCCACTACGAGCAGTATTGCAGCTGTTCAGCACTCCGTGCACTAATGTATCTGGCCATGTCGCGGTGTCTCAATGCTTACGGCGCTCGACTGCCGAACCCAAGGATACGGGAGCAAACCCCAGACAGGGAGGCCGCTTTTCGATGGAAGCGAAAACAAAGCGCCTATATAGTGTACGACGTCAGTCCAAGTTAATGAACCTCAAGTGGCCTAAATTTCTGGAGCTGTTCAATATGGCGTCTGTCGCCTCGAAACGTTTAGCTTTCTAAACCAAACCAAACCACACTTAGCCATTTTAACATGGTGTCTGAAAAAAATTCTCAGTCTGTAGAAAACTGGCAAGTATCTTATTCAGCACTGTCATCCTCTAGTAGCAGGGGCGTCATTCACACTACCGCGGGACAGAATTAAGGATGTCGAAATGCAATTTTCCCTACCAGTTTGTTATTACATACTATGTGGTGTGATACGCCGTCCTTGTTTTTGTGTGCGCAGTATACTTTGAAGGTTTATTACGTGCCCCATACCGTTCAACTGACATGACTAATGTTGTTTTACGAGTGAGACTGAGACAGGCGGGCTTCCTTTTAGTTGGTCTGAAGCACGCCAAAGAAATGCAAAAGGGTCGAAAACTCGACGAGTTGGTACGGATCCATTTTGTTGTGGCATCACAAGAACGAAGGACAGAAAAAGTGATCTTCTAAAGAAAGCTGCTAACGAGTGCTGAAGAAAGCTGCCCAAGAGTGCCCACAGCCCCGTTTAATTCCTCTTGCCTTTCCTATTCCCGTTTTTTTTTTTCGGCCGTACTTATGGAACCAGGCGTGTACAGGCTCGCCTTCATTGGCTTACTTCCTTTCTCCTACGTCTGGCGGCAGGTTAGCGCAGTGCATACCATAACCAAAATTTCAGAAGATGCGCATTTTTATACGGGAAGTTGCCTATAAGGAAGATGTTTTGCATATCCCAAAATGCAAAATTATAATCACTATGTTCTCAGTCTCCTCTCGGATGGCTCGTAGTTTTTGCTTGTAACATTTTTGTCATCCTCAAAAAAATTCTCCATCTGTTCCTTACTGTTGTACCGCCCTACGCAAGCAAAGGACAATGTTTAAAAATATATAATTAGCTGAGAATCAGAAGGTTGGCCTATAAATTTCAATATGCCTCTAATTATAACTTAAACCATTCCACTGGTGGCTCACGATTCAACTTTATGTTCAAAAAAGCTCCCCACACGAGCTAGTAGGGTGCGAACTTTGCATGTTTCATGGTTATTAACCCCCTCCCCCGCTCCCCCTCCCCCTTTCTGTTATTTTTTTTATTATGCACCACACTATTCCTTAAAGCGAGAAGGCCAAGTTAGTAGATAACTATTACCAAGTAGTGTCATTCATTTCACTTTACGTGCTTTTCTGCACAGCAGCCGACGTTGCTGCACGCAGTAGCCGGAGACGCAAGAAAAGAAAATGCAGACATCGTCCTGAACTCGCCACGAGTGGGCGCGTGAGAACGTGCAGACTACTCTTCGCCCTGCGGCAGCTGCCGGCGGTGGCGGGTGGGGAGACACGGAGGCGCTGAGCCTCGATCGCTATCCTACGCTAATTTGGCCCCGGGGAACCGTAATGATCGTGCCCGCTCCTTGCGGTGACTGCTAGGAGAGCGCCACCGGGCACGCCGTGCGGCCAGCACTCGCGACGGCTAAAGCCTACAGACGCCAGACTGTAGATGTCTGGAAGGTACCCCGATTCTTTCTTTTCAGCTCAGACTCCACATGAAGCAATTCACCAACACCGAATTTGAAGCTTTACAGCAGTGACTATTACGAGAACCATGCAGTCAGTCATATTTAGACTAATTACTTCGCTGTTAAAAACACGAGCTAATGGACTCAGCAGTGCGCCGTTTGATCATGCTATTTTCCACTCAGCTGTTGTGTTGAATGAAATCCGGTAAAATGTGATTGATGAATGGTTGCACACTTGTGAGGAGCCATAGAAACTTTTTGTGTGATTTTGCGGCAACGCGCAACGCACCAAAATTCATATTGTCGCGTCGTCACCGACGATGCACGCCGCCGTGATTACGATCCCCAGTTCGTTCAGCAGTCTGTCCGGCTGCCTTCGACCATGCCCCGTAGTTTGTTTCAAACTCAAAACAATTAGGGCAGCTTGCACTCTAGCTCGTGTAAGACTAACGGCACAGCGATGCTGTTTGCATTTGGTTCGACTAAGTTATCCGTGATTACACTTCGAGAATCATCACTACTATTTGTTGTCGTCGGCGGAGAAGTGTGACAGATACTGCAGATTTTGTTTTCTGTAAACCAATTTGAACGCCGATTGTGCTTCCCTGCGTCTGCTTCTGTATGCTGTGTGGTGTGGTGTTCGAGGAAGCACCGAATGAAAGGCACAGCACGGACGCCTCACTCGGACGCCCGGCTGGGGCACCTTCGTATATGCGTGAATTGCCTGGTGAAGTCATGCGTCAAGACCAGACGTGACATCTTGACCGTATGTGACGTCATGATGATGTCAGTTCAGGTTATTAGATATATATGGCCGGATGTGATTTCATGATGGCATCATTATGCGAACACATGCAGTTGCGCACGACACACCTCGGGCTTAAACAGCATCGCTGCCAAAAGCCACCGTACACGCCAGTTACAAGTAGACCTGGCCGCATTCGGCGCTACGGAGATCATCGATCAGCCGTTCGGTGGATACAGGGAAAACTGGCGGCTTGCACTTGCCCTTTGCCGCCGTGACGGCTCAACCGGTCGACTTACTTGTTCCGGTCTTTTGAAGTGGCATATTTGAATGGTCGGACAGCTCCATTGCAAATGCGTTTTAGCAATGACATGCTTGTGTTCATTTTGTACAAGATGTTTGTATAGCCCCTTCCATGCAAATGGGTTTTCGGACTTCAATTTATAGTTCTATCGGCAACGTAGTCCCTACGTGCACAAAATGAGACGGTGGTATTACTATTAAGAAGGAATACTCTATCTATCTTGCTTAGTTTGATACTTTACTTAAGCGTCCCTCCATTGCTTCCGACTGCAGCACGGAAGCCATAATAGAGACAACCGAGTCTGGAGACAAAAGCGCCGGGAGCCAAATTTAGACGACATAAAGGCATTGACCCGCAATTAGAAATATATAGATATAAAACAAGAAAAAAGAACGTCTACTGAGGACAACAATCTATGGGCAAACTTAATAAATTTAATGAAATGAAGGACAGCAGATTGGTTAGGGTACAAGACGGCAGCGAGACATTGCCATTTCAGCAGGTGCCAGTCATGTGCCAAAAAGAAAGGGTAAATAACGAAACATGTTCGAGTCTCTAAGAAAAGCTAAGAGTACGGAATTTATACGCAAGAAGATGCAGACTCCACTTCTCTATTGTCGTATGCCACATATTATGCGTGGGGGCCCTCTAATTATTCTGCCGAGCCAGGTGCCCTAATGCAAATTCTCTGGAAGATGCATCCACGCTAGCTGTTGTCTGGTCTTTCGTGTGCCATTTTCACTTTGATGTACATCTTAAACCCTATTCGTCTTACGCCTACGCCCCTCCACATCATCATATTACAAGATCATGCAACGTTCACTGTACCCCTTATTATATGGGGGTACCACACTCAACCCTTGCTGGTCACTCTACACATCCCTTAAACGACCACACGAAGCTCAAATATCCGAAAACATATTTTGGTACATCAATACTTGCCAATGATTCGGAAGCCTCGAGTATTTGGCTCATTAACAAAAATAAAAACATTCCGGTTTTCCATAATCACAATACAGGCACACATACAGCAGCCAGAGCTGCATTTTGTGTGATTTGAGGGAGGGGGGGGACTTACTGTGGCGTTATTAGGTCTCACATCCAACAGCCTCAGTTTATGAAGTGTCGCCAAACAAGATTTCGTGCCTCCGCTTCTTATTATAAGTACCCGAAGTGTTCACTGCGAAACGTCCCGGGAATAATTTGCCCCCCTGCTTCGTGGCCTTGTCGGGGACTGGCGCCAGCTTGCAGGCTCAGCGCCTCTGGCGATGTAAACACACGATGGCTGCATAGGGCCCGCACAGCCGAATCGGGACCGCGCGCGATGCCTGTTCTTAATAAGGCGGCGAACACCGCCAGAATTCCTCTCGGAAAAGTTGTATACACGGGCCTGCTCTTTCTCATATCTTTCGTGTATGCCTGCTGAGATGCAGCCAGCGCCCTGGATGACGCTGTATATTGCTTGTTTCACGCCACACTGGAGAGGCAGCGCCTGGATTAAGGTGCAATCCTGGTGTGCAAAGCGGAATAGTTTAAATTCGTTGAACAGCTGAGAATACAGCGATCACTTTTATTCTTGTTATATCCTGCTCTAAAAAAGAAATAGAAACGTGGAATAACAATTCAAGGAAACGTTGTGCTTCTCAGTATTTCTTCTACCAAGAGGTTTTAGCGTTTCTTCAGGTACCGCACCTGTGATTCTGTACGCCTCCTTTGTGCTGGCTGTATTACTCCGGTGGCAAATCTTGGCATACACATGTGCGTCAGCTGGACTGACCTCTCACCCCAAGAAGCTCAAAGCGGAATAATGCGAACCTCGGTGCACTTCCACTCGAAGAAACGTATAGACGACCAACAGTAATCAAGCTAGCCATAATATTCTTGCGATTTAAGCGTACGCCATCAGTTACATGGCATATTCGAAGCTGCAGTCAACAGGAGATGCAAGACGTTGGGTCCTCCGATATGGAAGGGGAATCTCCGGTCATCGCTACCCAAAGCTTTCAATTTTCAAGAGCCCTACATGTTCGTTAGCCGGCTACAACATTCGGCCACTCCTGAAGCACTTTCAAGCCCTAAAATAAAGCAGCGAATTGTCAGTTTGCTAAATCCAGCAAACTGACAATTTTTACCTGATCGCGTTATAAGTTCTTATTATTAACGAAATCGCAGCACGGCACGAAGTTGGACAGCCGACGTGGAAGGTAGTGACCTTCCATGTCGGGAAACGGAAGTGACGTCGGTGGGCCACAACGTGCTGATCCTAACATCTTTTCTAGATTTTTGTGTAAGCGTAGTTTTTTATAGTCCATAAATTTGGTTTCACGAAAACGCCGCAACGTTGCAGAAAAATACGATTCAATAACGAAGGTCCTCGACCCCTATACAGAATTCTTCGGGCGTTCAAGATAAACAGGTGCATTGGAGAATCAAGATAGTTATGCCGATCAAAATAGCGTCCTGCAAACCCTTTCTACGTACGAATATCCTAAACCGTTCATCCCCTGATTAAGACTGACTCATAATCCAGCTTCAGCCAAGCTGCCTCATTTTAATAGAAACTTTGCGTGGCTCGTACAAACAAACAAGCACGCAGCAGACACGAAAGCGCATCATCTGGTCTGACGCGAAGGGTAGAAAAAGGGGAGACCAGTATGACGGATGGCAGACAAAAAGAAAGGAGCATCGAAAGAAAGCTTAACAACAATGAGGAAGTCCGAAGACCAAGAGGCCCGTGGCCCGAGTGCTCGAGAAAGCGGAGCGGGCTTGGTTCGAAGAACAATAAACACCCTGTTCCGCCGTCGCCGGTCGATAGGACAAACAAGCTCGGCGCGCGAACCTCCTTCCCATCCTTCTCTCTGCCCTGCTTGCGAGCAGCCACTGCATGGGATAAGAGCGACTCTCTTAGCATCACGCGCAGAGGACAAGAGGAGCGGGACTATCCTGTCCTCTCTAGAGCATCGCAGATTCTCGGCGCGACCTCGTCAGCGCATGGTCTCGCCGACAAGAACGGTCCAGCTTCCACAGAAAGGGTTGAAGGTTATTCGCATCTCGCCCTTTTAAAGGGAGGCGCCGTCCAGATTGCCAGGAGCCCGTAATTCACTGTCCCTCCTCATTTACGCTCAGCTTTGGTCAATATTCTGAAGAGTTCGCATTATTTTGGAGCGCTTTCTCGCATCGTAGCGACTGCAGGCATTCACGCCTTATTGGGTTATATTTCAAAGGGACAACTGGGAAGAGTTGAAAGCTGTGCACATCCCGCTTATCTGCAAGAAATTCCTGTCAATGGTCCGGTCTCATTACCTGATATTTGGTCGTGCTTGTACAAAGTTTCTACCAAAATTTGATTAGACAAGGCGCTGTTCAATTCTTCTTTGAATCGATATAGACTAGAACCGATGTTGTAGTACGTGACGTATTCATCGTTCTTAGCTAAATCTACGAAGTACTTACGGTTGTGCTGAAGCCTTGGAAGTTCTCATGAAAATTTTTCTGTTATATAGTACTGAACTCTTGTAGATGTGCTGCTGAGCCGACAGCTACTCAGGTATCTTAGAACTTAACGTCCATAAGTAAAAGCATATATTTTCTTGGTGTCCACCAAAACATTTCAAGTCGTGAAAACAGCAGAACATGAAACAAGGAAAGAAAACATTGAATGAATGCTCTCAACATTTTCTACCGATAAATTTATAATTTCTAAGTAACGCCCTAAAGATAAGTGACAGCCTGATTTTGCATAAAAGCTGAGAGTCCCGTGTCTCAAAAAAGCCGGCGTCACCATTGCCGCAGTTTGTTGGCAGTGAGCGAAACATCTTAATTGATTTTGTCGACACTTTCGTGATGTCACAGCCGCATGAACGGGCGCGGGATTTCAAATATCCCATAACATTCAGGTTAAGCGTGCGTCGCGCTTGGAATAACACGAGATATGATGAAAATTAAAGGTCGCCGTGTGTCTCAAATCATTGAACTTGATCTAATATTTGACTTCGCTAACAGAAATATTTTAAATTGGAGACGTGATTCGAACCTACCATATTTGCTTAGCATGTTAGACACGCTACCCATTAGGTTTCGCAATGCACGTTTCCAAGGAACAAAGTACAAAGAACAAGCGATTGCATATGCGACATCTTACGACTGACTGCATGCTAATCAATGTGTCTGATGAGAGACGACTACTGGCCCTTCTGGCATAATACCCTTAAGGCGATGTCTGGATCTCCCCTGACTTTTCTTTGTTCCTATGTGCGCATGCATTATATTTTATTCCTATTTGCTAGAAAAGATGTCACTGAGTTCTGTGCCTGGAATAATAAACTACAAGTCTAGGCGTCACAGTTCGATTTCGCAGTAAACTCATGCGCAAAGACGCTTTTTCTTTTTTTTTTTTTTTTTTTTTTTTTTGCACGCAGATTTCAGAGGCCGAGACGCAGCAACTCGGACTTCATAACGAAGATCACAGAGCTCATTTCAGTGTAGACGTTGGAAGTTTGACTTGAGCACCGGGGAAACGTCTTAAATGTATA
>JAJIZL010020170.1:63983-74832 GCA_023969395.1 Amblyomma maculatum | reverse complement strand
AAAAAAAAAAGTTATGGTTCGAGCCGATTCTAACTGTCGAGCATTATATAGCTCTGGGTTACTTAGAAAAGCGGAACGACACACGGGTTGCATGGTTGCGCAAATTGTTTATGATTGACGTTTTTTACGCACGATGTTAATCCACACCGGCCGACGCCGAGGTCAAATAGGGGAGCGGTGTGGCCCCCGGCGAAATTTGAAGGTCACCATTGTGTTCTCTACAGTGCAATTACACTGGACATCGATTTTGGTCCATATTTTGCAAATTGTGTGCGTGGCAGGCCAAATTTGGAACTCACCATCGTGTTCGTCATGGTAGAATTATGCTTGACATCGACATATTGTACACATGGCGACGTACCACCCGGGGTGGCACCCTACGACAGCGACGACATACTCGACTATCGGCTGCAATTCCTTCCTTAGAGGTCAAATCCTGCCGTCATTTGACCTTCAGGAATGGCAGTAGCCGAGCCAAAGCTCCACAAGAAAGTTCATTTCAGTGCCAGTGCACTAGGAAGGGTCGAAAACAGTCCTTCTTCATCGATACTCTCGGTACCGAAACATGTGCAATATATCGCGGGCGCAGCATATTAAGTACACGAACTTAAATCCACCTTCCATGAAAAATAAAAAAAAAGAGAAAACCTCTGAAATGAAGTTGTGCTGTGTTTGGTTCGATGGGCAGCCAACAGCCAACGAAAATCCCCTCTTGGCTCGTCTATAGCAGGGCAAACAGTCTGATAAAAGCAGGGTATAAAAATGAAATAAAGAAGATACTTCATATTCCAGGACGTCGCAACAATTCCCTGGTCGCTGCACAAAGCGACGACGACGAGCGCAAGCTGGTAGCAAGCATCATCACCCCTGAGCGTTTTTACGCCTAGCCCATAAGCGTAAAGTATAAAATGGAACGATGTGATAAGAATGGAGAAAGCGCACATAAGGTCAAGAAGGAAATTTTGCGCGCATTCGTACTGGGAGAAGAGATACACTGGCAGGCTTTCATGAGGACACAAAGAGCATCTGTTAACGCCAGCGACTCTGCACGCAATAACGGTAACATGAAAACGAGCACTCTCCACGCACAAATGGCAATTTGCTCCGAAAGCGGCCAACGTGCGTGCATGCTGCTACTGCGGGCACCGACGGCCCTCCCCTGTACCGCCATGTGCTCCCAAAGGAGCTTGCGCTTCGGAGATCAAAGCGAGCCGCCCAGACGTCGGGCCTGTGACGTCAGGTACGTAATGTCGTCACCCTCCCCTCCATCACGCACGCAAGCGGCCTCCTACGTACGGAGGTCGTCTTATTCGCACGATGGCATAACCACATGAATAGGGGACATGACTTATATGACAATTTAGTCGAGTTACCAGCGATCGGTGGCCTTTATCACCCATCAATACCGCATTACGCATATATACAAAATCTTTAACAAAGCCTCTTGAAACGCTTGCTCTGAACCTCGGCTGTGGATAAATAAATGTTCTTCAATTTTTGCTTGTAAGAAATGCGTGTCTTTAAACCCGAAACGACGGCGGTTTGTGATAGAATTTTACACATGTCGGAAAGCTGTAACAGCAGCACCAAAATGAAGGAGCACGGCATGAAGAAGCGTTCATTTTTCTATTTCTCCTGCGCGCCATTTTTCCAGCCATTTGGCAAGTTGCCAGTTGACAACTATTCTGCCCTGAAATTTTATTTTCTTATTCAAGACCTGCGGCGTCCCTCAGTTATTTCGGTTGATTTGATTTTTTTTTTTTTGCCCTACCCTTCAAGGGTTGCGTTTGCAGCAGTTCAATAGCTCGTGCTTGTTCTTTACACAGAAAGTTACTCTGCCTGGAGCAAAAGCGGCCGTCGCTGCATTTTATTCCCTCCTGGCAACAGCGAGGGAACTTCAGAACTTTGATGGCCATAAAAGGATGTGTTATCTACCTTGATTTCACCGAGTAATTTATCTCTTTTTTTTAACTCGTTTTATAACTGAAAAAAGAGGGGGAGAGAGAGAGAGACAGACAAATATTCACAACAGTTTGGGGCGAAAACCAACGTCTACGAGGGCATTTTCTTGAAGCAGAAATATGACGCTACCTAAAAATCACCGCAAAGGTAGTGAGGCAACCAAACTCCATCTACACATAGGACGAAGCTACCGCTGCCAGGGCGCCTTATGTGCCGCAACAAGGCCCCCTGAGAACAGCTTCCAGAATAGGCCGAGACAGAAGCAGCGCTGGAAGAGGCTTGCTGTCGAGTCACGACACGGCTCCTCACGAACGATAGCCGCACGAAAGCAGAAGGCGAGAACACTGGGAGGCCGTACACAAGACGCCCCCGAATCGCTCGGCCGTGCGCCCTCCGAACCTCTAAGCCGAAAACGACAGCGACAGAAAACGACCCTTGGGTCTGAATCCGAGGCATTTGGTGTCGCTTGGATAGCGCTGAGGAGTTTGCCTGTTCCACCACGACATCAGTTTTAGAAGCGTCCAAGATAGGCGTATCAACAGCAGTGTGATGATCTGTTCCGGGTCCCGTTCTTGGCATTGACTAATGTGATAAAAGCTTATCGCGAAGCTACTGTCCCAACACTCGGAGAAACATTTCGTACGCAGTACAAACCTCCTTTTCTTTCTTTCATTTCATATTACCCATTTTACAAGCACTTCGATCACGATCTCCTTCGGATACAAACGGTTCAGGTTTGTAAAAGTCAGCGGGCCTCGCACGGAAGCTATCATTTCTGGATTCGAAATACATTGGTTGACGCCGCAATGAAGCCAGTTTAAGCTGCTGCTTTCTTATTACGTGGAGACAGCGCTGCCGTTTGTATAGGTATTTTTTCGAGCCGGTAGTCGCTCATGGATTCAAAAATCGCAATAACCTTCCATGAACGCGTATTTTTCGTGGATGAAATTGAGACAATGCTGCAGGTGTAGTGTTAGGCCACAGGGTAAGTCACGTTAGGGATGTGGCTACACATGATCGTACAGGAGTCCTTCTCTGTGCAGTACATAGCCCTATTGGGGAGGGAATGCATCACTGACTATCGCATCACAACCAACCGGTGTCATGCGTAACGCGGAAGCCAGATTTTCAATTTCTCGTGTCTTCGTGGCAAAAATAGGTAAGTGAGGGGGAAAATTACTTTTTTTTTTTTCTTTTAAATGCTAGGCGACGACGATAATAATGGGAGTTCCCGAAAGATTTAAAAATTGTCCAACTGCCAGGTCGAGTACCTTTCTTTACGCAAGCCTTCCCAACTTTCTCGGAGGCGGTTCCTCGAAGAATGTGTTGAAACAGACGGCCTCTGCAAGGGGCTCCGGCCGAACGGAAGGAAGCATTAGCGACGGCTTCGGGGGCCATCATTATAATCCACCCGCGGCAGATGTTCGGCGTCCTTGGTCACGCAGAGGGGCGAGGATGTCAGGGGAACAGCGTGGAGGCGATGAGGAGGGACAGCTAAGAGAAGCATCTCGGACCGACGCCTTGCGAGCGCCCTTGCACCCATACAGCCCTTCCAATGCCGCGCCCCCATGTGGCACGCTTGGCGCTTGACGACTCCTTCGCGGAGATGTGTGCTTCACTGGGGCGGCACAGACGTGCATCGCAGTATTGAGGTAGAATATACACCACGCAGGACAAGTGCTTCAAGCAACTCAAGGAAGATACTGCCTAATGCAGTACAGAGGGTTCTGACGATAGGTGGAACACGAAGCGCCGTTTGAATTTTCGATTCCAGTTAATCATGCATAGCAATCATGGAAGAGCAGGCATCAAGCAAAAATATGAAATTGGGAAAGACGTGATACTGAAGGGTGCGGACGACAAGTGTTGAGTTAGGAGAACAGAGTGGATGCGAACCGAAGAAAATGTAGACCGGAGATGGATAAACCAGGACAGGTGTGCGTGATAAGAGTACTCATTTGGACAGGGTGCCACACGGCTTGCACATGACCGTGCTAATGAATGCTTCGTGGAAGAGGCCGACGACGCGCAGAAACAATACTAGCGCGCAAACTGATTTCGGCTCATATTACCGAGCGCCTATCAAATCATCCCTCAAATTCTTCATTTTATTCAGCCGGAAGGTCTGGAAGAGCTTGTGAGATGTGGCTGAGTTTTTTTTTTTTTTTTCCTAATTCGAGGAAACCCACACATGTCGAAGCAGTACTGTGCCTATTCTGCCCTGCGAATTTTACTCGTCTACGAATCATGGCCTCGAGCAGGCGAACTCCATTCCGGAGTCGTGTCCCTCAAGACTGCCGCTCCGTATCCCCGGGGGCTCAATAAATCACGCCGAGCACTGAAGTACGAGAAGGAAGCTGGGAGTAAGTGTGGGGAGGAACAACCACGGGGACTGCTGAGCCGAATGGACGTTCCGTTCTGTGCGGGGGCCGCCAGCGGCCACCCCGTGCAACCGGACCGCCGGGCGTCATGGCCAGACACGACTTCTAATGAACCTTTCCGCCGAGATACGGAGACCAAAAGAGAGAGAGAGAAAGAAAGTTGGGAGAAATCTGATGTCCCTTAATTCTGTGCACTGTTATCGGGAAGGCACAGCTGCTTCGAAGTCTTAAAGTCATATGTCCCCCAGTTTTGCAGCCCCTGTATATCTTACTGATGCCAGGCACCAATGCATTCATCTTTTGGAATTACGTTTTTACTGGGTAAAACGATACACCTATTTTTTTTTTTTTTGTACTTCTTTTATATTGGTATTACTATCTAGAACGAAGACAAGTCCACTTGTAGAAACGTTGGCTCGGCTTACCGAGGCTCCCCCTCAACCCTTGTTTAGTGCTCTTTCACACGTGTAGCAAAAGAGTTCCTCAAAAGCATAATGATAAAATGAATTGCTGGCTTTCCCGAAACACCAGGTATGCTGATGGGCACTCTTTACAGATGGTAGGCTGCAAATAAAGTTGGTACAGATGAAACTGCGAATACGACCGCGTAGCTCCATCCCAAAGCTTTTCTCATCCCCTGCAACACCCAGCTTGTACGAAAACCGCTTAAGAGCCTCAGGACCTTCTAGTAGACTTGTCAGCTGGGCCAAACATGATATGTCTAGAACATAAAAAAGCGGAAAAGTACGGATTGTTAACAAATTTGCGGAAAAAACAATGAAGATCGAGATATACACTGCCCATACACGGTAAACTACACGGGGTTGCTAACTTTCTCCGAATGACGCAGAGTATCCGAGCAGACAACGTTCATGCGACTCTGCAACAGCAGTCACCAACTTTTATTGCACTGTATACTCAAGCATATTTGCGTCCAAGTGGCATCAGCCCTGGAGGAACGGGGAGAGGGAAACTGACCCCTCCTTGAAGCGGCATGCCTCGCAAGAGGGAACGGTGGCATCGAAATTACGCACGCTCGGGTTCTTACAACCCTTTCCCGGCGCTGTGCTCGGTAACAACGTCGCTAACGAAGATCGGTTCCCACGCGCTTCACGGTCTGTTCGACCACTGCGTTTTCATGTGTTGTAAGTTGAGGCCGGCCCTGGGGAGGGATTGAAAAATGCTGCAACAGAAACGAGCTCCAGGTTGAGAAGACGCGATTACGACGGAGCATTTTTTTTTTTATGAATACAGGAAAGCAGAGAGACGGAAGGATAGAGAGAGAGAGAGCTTTATTATTAAATAGGCGAATAACGCGGCTTTTTCATCGCGTAGACCAATTACTGCTAAACATATAGACGAACAGGACCACACCTTTCTCCACTGCATCCCGTGATATCCCACTTGAGTTTATGTGCAGGGTACTGCACATAAAGGGTATGGGGGTCCTTTGCCGCCACTTAATGCACTCCAACTACCAAGAGACAGTTGCCGATGTGACCTTCCACAATATATGGCAAGAAATATGTGCAAGAAGGCTGCGAAGGACGAAGGAACTGTGCGCCAGATCAATGATGGGCCTATCCTATTCAGTAAATTAGAAGCGTCACCAAGGTCGTTGTGGTTAAACGACAAGGCCGACCAAGCCACGTTCGCTACACGAAGTCAGAGCTGAACTGCGGAACTTCCGACAACCACGCATGTAGGCTCCTTCCAAACCTATATTCGTATCGTACAATGAAAATAAAGCACTCTGCAAAAATACGCGAGGAACTTGTTATTTTTGGTTTAATGGAATGAGTAACAAGAATGCGAAACTTCCACTTTTGGGCCCAACGTCTTTTAAGAATCCCATTTTAAAAGCCGTTCACACCAAGTAGCAATTCTCTAAGGGCCGCTGTATACGCCGCTTGCCGAGAAGTCACTGCACTAACCGCTTTTCTTAAAACATTTGGCACCTCGCTGAGCGCTAACTAACTGGTCTTCATGGTGACCATACACAAGGTTACCGTTTACAAATAGACGCCATTGTTCTTTATACTTTAGGGCGCTATGGGGGTGACACTTCATTTCCAGACTTCGTATCCGGCTTCGCTACTCGAAGGCGTCCGTCTTATGCGGGCTTCATGCGCACAATAGCCACAAGAGAAGCACCAAGTCCGATACTGGAGCTGGGAAACAAAGAGCCTCGGATGAAGGAGGGGGAGAAGTGGGCAGTCGGAAGAGGAGAGGTCATTGTTCCACCGGCAGAAGAGGACTCCTGTAGACGACGTGAGGAAGGATTGCGCTGCTTCCGATGAGGGAACGAACTGCACTGAAAGCTTGGGTTTCGTAACACTTCGCACAGAAAGACGTGATAGAAACCCTTTTGTAGACAGACGGAAGGATACGGGCCTCGGCTTCTGTTCGTCCAGCTCCTGTCTGCAGGCTCCTTTCTCGGTGTTTGTTCGCTGTCTGTTCTCGATCGCAGTTTTTACTTAACGTAATAAAATGTTTGCATCGACCGGCTAGTACTGAGCCTTACTGCGGCTCCTCAATGCTTCGTCTCAACGTTCTTCTTTCGGTTGCAAAAAGCAATGATGCGCCTTGTTCGCATGTTTGTCACTTTGTTGCTCATTGCGACACAGCATAGCAGCACACGGCTATTTATTTACATGCCAGTGCTAGGCTACAATTTGTTGAGGAAGAGTATAGAGATTGATTCCAACCACATAGGGGTTTTTAACAGGTGCCAAAAAACATGAACGCGGCAGCGGTTACACGAGTTCCTTTCTTATCGTGTACTGAACACACAGTCTTTTGTGTTATCTTACATACATATTCCCATCACACGACGACTTGCTTCTTCTTCTCTTCTTTTTCGTCCTTTTTAAACAACACGACTTCATCGCCGACTCCACGAGCCGAGAAAACTTTCCGCTTCTCTCGATGACGGGCATTACAGGTCTCCAACAGGTAACAAGATGTTGCTACGTCTTTTGTTTCCCCATCTTCGTGTTGTTGTTTTATTTTTATTTTTTTTTCATATTTAAAATTTTCATATTCCAGCGTTTACGGTGACCACGCACCGGACTATGCTGGTATAAAAAACGATGAACGAATCACACAGCATCCTTCGCGTTTTGATCCGTGCACCTGCACTGGACCCCGGCCAATACCCCCCCCCCCCCCCCCCCCCCCCCACTCCCCCAATAGTTATATGCCACATGTACAAAGGCGAGAAGAAGAAGAAGATCCGTGCTTGCCTTTTTCGTAATTTCTTGCTTCCATAACTCATAATCACTCGTACACACGTGAATACTCGGAGGGTAATCGAAAAAGACTGTAATGTAGCGTTCACCATCATTCAGCTCGAACCAACGAGTTATAGCCTGTCTCACAAACCGTTGGTTCTGGGTTCTACTCCTTTCCCAGCCCACCTTAATCTAATTTTATTTCAGCTCAATTACTTTTTTCCCATGTGCGATTACCCTGTTAATTCTTCACTTCAATTGGGATTTGTCGCTTGCTGCTAATAACGCCGTCACGACGGCGACGACGCCAGCTTTTTTGCGACTCAGCAGCCATAACTCTATGGGGCTACTGATAGTTACGCTTCATTTCTTACATCCTCCGTGTACATACATTCGGCCAAACTGGACGGATCAAGTCCGCTATTCACAGCGTACTGGAGCTGATTTGGATGTCTCATAGCCTTTTGAATGCAATAAAGTCTAATAAGGAGCTACGCCCTGAATGAATATCGCGCTTAAATTGTTCACTTAGGCATAGGTAAACAATAGAGGATAAAAGGTGATCGAGTGTTTTTTTTTTTTGTTTTTTTTTTTTTTTTTTTGCTCTGCAACCTTTACAGAAATGTTGGAAATGCCCCTGTTAGTGAACAGCTATAGTCCGTTCTTAGCACAGTCGTTCGCAACCGTCTCTTGTCCACAGCAATGCGACAACTCGTTCGTATTTTCATTGGCTGGCACTATCCGACGGTCACCTCGCCTGCCTATCGCCGTCCGTCACCTTACTATATGTTAATTATCTCTCCGTTCAGTGATATATCTTTATGACAACCTTCCTTTCCCAGTACCTCTACTTCAACGGAGCTATTTTTCTGCTGGTTCAGTTACTGCTGTGACATCGTATGTTCTGAACAAATGCTGTGACATCGTATGTTCTGAACAAATGCCGTTCATTTTTGTGTGCTGATTTAGCAAACACAGCATCGCACACAGCTTCTGTTTTCTCAGTCATGTATTTCCTTTATTTACAGTGAACCTTAACTGCACCGCTCTTCTTTACACAAACTCTTTCTAATGATGAAAAAAAAAGACTCAATCTGCCTTGAACATTTTAACCATGTTTCAGTCGTATGAATGTTTCAAGTGTATGAATAATGACTGCATACTTTTTCTTTCTTTACAACTGGTATCGTTGCGAAGAAGCGCTCTTTTGATTCCAATCACTCTGTATTGATTTCACGCTTGGACAATTTCCCTCGTCTGTTCTTAAATGTCGCAAAATAAATAACGCAAAGCATCACTTTGCTTTCTTCTTCACCCTGCAGAGTAGAACTAATTACTTTCGTCTCCTCTGGGATCGGATTAAGGGATTACGTAGAGCCCTATTCGCCAGACAGGGCAGGCGGATTAAAGCTGCAGAGAGGAGGGCACGGATAAGGTTGTGATCATATTTCCCGAGCGGATTTAGCATTGGCCAAATTGGATCAAGGGAGGCTTCGGTCCCTTCAGCGTCTTGAGATTGCGTGAGAAAGTATACAACGACAAAAAAATGACAACGTTAGTGTGTTCTTTTTATGCTTCACCGTTGGCAGCACAGTTCGCGTCGTTTTCTTTTCGAGAATAATTTCCCTTCTTCGTTTCTTGACTTTTTTTATTCGCACCTTAATTCCAAAACGACGAAGGCCGAGCCGGCAAGTCCTTAAAATGTTAACTTCTCCCGCACACGCATGAAAATAGGTAAAAATAATCCCAAGACGCCTCCATAGGTATAATCATTTCGTTCTTATCTCGCTGGATTCTTTCCATCTGTGAGCACTTGTATGGTATATTAAAAAAAAAGCTGTGCGATATAAAAGCACCACGAAAAAAAAAAAAAAAGGCGTTTCAGAAACGATGCTTCGTGAGAACTCGGCTAAACTTCGACGTTGATTATCCGGAGGGCAATAACCAACGCTCAACTTACAACAAACTTATTATTGACATGGTTATGTAGTCATGGCTATATTGTCATTCAGGCCATGTCACTCAAGCAAAGTTGGACTCCTATTATCTATACGACAAAATCAATTGGCAAACTTTGGCATAGATAAGCGTGCTGTTAAAAAAAAAGCACAAAAAATGAAAGTGTGAATACAGCAGAATCGCAATAATTCTAACTAAAAGAGGCAAGAAATTATGCGCAATTAAACCGGGATGTCAATTAAGGGCATCCCGACCTAGCTCCCTTTATTAGAGGATGCGTTGACGCGACTGAACGCGCAGTTCAAACAAACGGAAATTTCGCACTCAGTAAACGGGATTCGAGTGGCTTTTGTCTCGTTGGTGAGTCTAGGTGTGATCTTGTCGCTCGTTGTCGCTGCATGCGAACTTCGCTCCATTACGTTCGATCAAAGTAAACAAAGAAGAAGCCATGTATGTGTTCAAGGCGTCTTTTGCTTTTTGTGAGAAGTTGCAGCTCAATGAAAGCGCAGGGCAGAATAGAATGTACCCCTCGCAGTGCTACGGACGTTGCTATCGCGGCTACATGCAGCCGGACACTGGGCGCTTCTTTTATCTTCGCTCAATGCCAGCAGAGAAGGCGAAAGAAGAAACAGCTGTCAACGGCAGCTGCACGCAGCATCGATAGTGAGCACACGCTTGCGACGCTGGTAGACGGTATGAACGGCACGGGTCGGCATATATATATACACGCAGCAATGTTCCCCGCGCCCAAGCTAACAATGCGGAATGTGACACAAAGGACATCTGGGATAACACGGGTTCGAGCTCTCCTCCGCCGAGCTGTCATCCCATACTGACCACCGCTCTCGTGTCCAACCTTCGCGGCTGCTTGCTCTTGTGTCGCGGCAATAGGACCCAACTCACTGAACACCACCAGATATGAGCGTAGAAAAAGAAAGTAGTACAGCAGCTCAGGAAGAGCTCTGAGGCGGGTTCACTCCTGACCACACCGGCCTCCTGTCCAACGAAGAGAAACGCAAACACATGTCTCTACTAAGCTGCCTCCAGAAATCGAATAAATCGAGAAGATTGAGCTTAATACAAGTTGTTACAGTCAATGTGACTTTTCCGTATATACTTCGCCGTTCTTGGTACCCTCCATAAAACCACTTCGATCGGTAGGAATCTGCCCATGCAAGCAGCTTGCGCGCGCGTGCGTGCGCGTGCGTGTGTGCGTGTGTGTGTGTGCGCGCGCGCGCGCGCGCGTGTGTGTGTGTGTGTGTGTGTGTGCGTGTGCGTGTGCGTGTGTGTGTGTGTGTGTGTGTGTGTGTGTGT
>JAJIZL010020170.1:48780-63583 GCA_023969395.1 Amblyomma maculatum | reverse complement strand
TGTGTGTGTGTGTGTGTGTGTGTGTGTGTGTGTGTGTGTGAGAAGAGCACCGCGCTACAGAATATTTTGTCGTAGACAGCGCAGATGTATTCTTGTTTCGAAGAAAATGACGCGAAAGTAGAAAGCAAGGAACCTCATTCCGCAAAGCTCGATTGGAACCTGCGTTTAAGCGTAATAAAAAAAGAAAAAGAAACTCGCAAAAGTGACCGTTGCTTTCGCACCCGCATTGGAAGTCAACTTGAGGCCGCCTCACCAGTGCGCGGCGCCCGCTTTCATCTCACCGCAAGACCATTCTCTTCCTCTCTCTCTGACGCGGCACGCGCCATCTGGTTCTCGCACGTGCGAGACACGTGACCTCCGACGTCAACACAATGCCGTAAATAGATCACCGTGCAGAGCCACGAACTCTGCCGGGGGTTATGGTAAGGACGAGAGAAGAGGAAGGAAGAGGGAACAGCTAACCTATGCAGCCGCGATGAAAGTCGAGAGGGGGGGGGAGCGGTCTGCTGGCTCTGTTTGCTCTGATGCCGCTGCGACGCCGAATCCCACTGCTTCCTCCCTTCACGAAAGGAGCGTGAAAGTGAGAGGTGTGCGCGTATGCGTTGTGAAATGAACTGTTGGGGTGAACAACCATAGAGCCTGCTCCAATGTAAAAGACACCACCCATTGGGCGCTAATGCAGAGCAACGAGCCTCAAGCGCAAGGCTGTACGAGTCCAGACTAAACAGCCAGCGGCGTATTATATACATCGCTCTCAAATGAGAAACGGAGCACCACTGCAGCTGGGAGATGCGCTGGTTAATGCCCAAACCGACGCGAGGTGAAGGGGCACGTTGCCGCCGTATCAAGCGCGGGTAAGGACCAGTGTCTAACGGGTCAGCGACGACCGCGCTTGCAACATTTCGGGTCTCAAATCCCTCCGCTACGCACGTGGCGCAGACGCAAGTAGGGCCACGCACGCCTTGGCACGTCACCCGCGTCGGCTGCGTAGCAGCTGCTAAACACTAGAAGTGATGTAAGAAAAATGCAAGAACGCTATAGCTTGTTGCGTACGTTAAAGAGCCCCAGGTAGAAGAAACTCATCCAGGTTCTTCCTCTGCGGAGTCCCTCCTAGTGCAGTTATTAGGCGTAGTTTCAGGTCATTAAAATTCCAGAATACAATATATTATACCGCACGCACATCACACGCAGGGGCTGCTACCATACGCGCAAGCTCGCAGTAATTCGCGTCCTGTAACCGAAAGAGATGTCTGTAGCGACCTGGAACCGCAAGGAAATATTTCGACCGTCAGCACCGTCGTATTATAAAAAATGCCTAGATTATGAGAGTGCTCTGACATTGCAGTATCATTCCGTCCCTAATATTGAGCATGAGGGACGTTTCGGGGCGTTGTTTCTCAAGTCCAAAGAGCCTCGTAAACGACAGTCCTAAAATTCGATCCAAACATTTTTTATTGCTTACTGCATTACAACAAAGTTTCCCACCTCCCCTTTCCCCGCTCCTTCGCACTCCTCCGCTTTCCGCGAGTCTGCGTTTTTCTGGAGATTGTTTTGAGACCCGTCCCCGGAGATATATATTCCCCATCCACGGAGCCATCAAAACCGCGCGTCGAGAGTCTTAAAGAGCTGTCGGGGTCCTTTAGAAGCGATTCTCCCCCGCCGCGCAACTCCCACGAGTGTCTGTGCACTCCGTTCGGTTTTTCTTTTTTAATATTTTTTTTTCCTTGAAAACGTTCCCCTCCCGAGCTCCGAATCTATCTGTTAAGACCTAAGACGTCGCTGCTTTTCAAGGACCGCGCGCAAGCAACTCACACCGTTGACAGCTCCTCGCATTTCACTGAAGCGAAAATCTGTCGGTGCGTTGTCTTTTCTTTTTTCCCCTGCTTGTTGTCAGGTTCTTAAAGAGAAACGTGAGAAAACAAACTGAGCATATTATCTAAAAGTTACACACGCACACGCACCACCACCTCCTGAGCTCGTTGGTAGCTCAAATTCGTACTTCAACGCCAGCATTCCTTCGGGGCGAGACCGTCTTCTTGACAGACGACCGCTTCAAAATCATTTATAGCGACGCGCGTTCCCGAAAGGTTCGAGAAGGAGAAGGCTTCTGTTTGGAGACGTCTCTTTTTGTTTTTGTTTTTTTTTTTCGTTTTGTTTTTTTACTTCGCTTCAACAGTATTCGGCCGTGAGTCTCTGACGCAAGCTGGGACTCTGACAGAGCTCTCTCTTACTTGCACCCACAGACACACGCACCACAGACACACCAGTTCGGTCGTTTTAAACAGCGCGCCAGTTCGCGCTCTGTTAAAGGAACCCCGCGAATCGAACGAGAATCGACGAGAGAAAAGTCGCCAAGCGTTTCTCTGCGGTGCAGCCGTGCTGTGTCTCCCCGTCAAACTCTTTCAGCGATGTGCAGCGAACGAACGGAGGGGCCCCGGTCGTTTACCACGGTACAGCCATGGATTGTATTTTTAACAAAGCTGCCACGGGCGAGCGGCGTATACCGTGAAAGATTGTCTCAGCCGAGAAAGAAATTAACCAAATGGAAGCAAACCAGGACAGGACGAAGAGAACGATTGGAAAAGTCTCGGGAGAGACGCACAACGGTCGTCCGGTCGCCTAGCGAGGCGACTCCTCGAGGTCGAGTACGGGAAAAATACTGGTCGCTTCAGCTGAGTAATTAAGCAGCGAAGGGACACAATAATCCCTTGTTAGACTTTTTTTTTTTTTTTCAGACTGCTTTTGCAACACGTGGCACTGTTACGAGCACATCGTTCTGCCCTCAGAGCAATGGTGCATGTTCCGTATAGCGTAATTAATACACAAGCTCGTTTAGGAGCGACCAGTAATGACGTGCGTGCAGTGACGTGAGCGCATCTTTGTGATCGGGTAAATCCCTGCGTGATGATAGCAACATTTCTGTAGGAACAAATAACAGACCTGAATACACACTCGGAGAACCGCATCGCTATAAGCTTCATATAAGCATATTGCCTGCCTGTTCCGTTGTTTGGCGCTCTAGCTACCCTGGGACAATGAAGCGAGATTAACATACTTTACACCATTACGCCTCGCACTGCTGGAAAATATGTGGCATTATTGCGACATCCTTCTTCCGAGCTTCCAACTATACCGCTCTTTCCCGAAATCAACGGACATACAAGGGTGGTGTTTCGAAAATCCTTGCAATAGACATTCCGAAAAAGAAAGCGCTCTATCATCTGAGGCGCATGTCAGTTACTCTAAAAGATATTGCAAGTCAATAACTCATTAACTTAAATTTGTTCAATCACTCCTTAATTAATTCAATGTGCTGCAACAGCCAATCGGTCCATCTACAATAAGGTACCTTAATAGGTAAATATCGGAAAGATAAGAATGACGTTCCCTATAGCACTGCAGTGTGCGGAAAGGCGGAGGTTTTTCCGTTAATGAAGAAAAACGAAGAAACTTAACTCACTGCCTGAGGGGTACATGAAGCGTGTTCAAGGCGTAACGTTTGCTTATGGCGTGTTTCAGTGGGTATGGCGCCCAAATCGAACTAGCCGCTATGCTTACAACATGTCGTATAAATTATTTTATTCGCCGCTTGGCATAATGAAAAGGAGAGTTATTTCCAATTAAACGGGCATTACATGAATCAGTAAAGAAAAGGCTATTAGAATTTGGCACAGTAATCATTGCGACATGTTAAGAGCGGACGTTGCTCTTGCACCATGCTTTCCGCGCATCTCATGGGTCAAGTTTCGGTTATCCATTATTAATTGTGCGGGAAAAAAGCACCGAACTACATAGCGTTGCAAAGCTTTGCAGAAAAGGTTCATCTCTGTTGCAAAAACTGGCTTCACATCGGGTTCTCTGTTGCTTCGAACTCACTATTACCAAACGAATGTCTTAATGAAGCTAAGCAGTAAATAAGTGGCAATTATACATTTAATCCCAGCAGATTTTATAATAACTGATATACGCCGCAGCTCAGTTTTTCCTTCCAAACTAGGCATTTTCTTGTTAATCTATATTTACAATATATTTACGCCAACTGTAACCACTTGTGATGAAGTGAGTGAAAGACGTTTATTTTCTGATATAGCGATTACATGTTGAGGGACGGGGAGTGGAGAACAAAATCGAACCAACTCAAAAGCAAAAAGCTTGCACAATAAGTATTTACTGCATTATAAAGCAGAAATACAATAAGCGGCTAGAGAAATGCGTCCAATCAGAAGTCTATCATAGAACGACAGTGTTTTTCAGCGTGATTTTTTTCTTTTTTTTTTATTGAAGTGTGTGCAGTCATTACTTGTACCACCGCGGAGCTAACTAGGTGTAAGAGGGAGCGTTGCACTGGCGCGTGCGAACGCTTCCTTTACCTAAGATCATTCTCTGGCTTAAGCGGTAGGCGGCTGATCGAGACCAGTTCGCACACTTGTTAACTACCGTGTGTTGAGGCAACTGTACAGGTGCACAACTGGTCTTTGAGTGTAGAGCATGACCGAGAGAAAACACTACAAAAAAGCAGTTGTTGGAGAACAACATCTTTAGTTCACGAGGTAACATCACATTATACATGAACTTGAGTTCCACTTCGAGTGTATTCAGCCGTGTTGATTGAATCGGGCTCGGAGCTCTACATTTTACTGCAAATACACATTCATTGAAATAGTAAGGAAGCTCTTCAGAAAGCAATCACCTATGCGTCAACGCCATTATGGGATTCTTTTTTATGTTACAAGGGAACGAGTTGCCTTATTAACCGTAAAGTGTACATGTTACTTCCCGAAACATGAGTGCTTTCTTGAAATATAAGGTCTAAAAAGAAGTGTATGATGCACTTTATTCGAAAAACAAGTACAACAGAACCATATCTTACGCGCAATCATAATCACCGGCTGTAGCACAGAGAAAGGAATCACTCAAAACTTGATATGATTAAGAGGGAAGGGGTTTCAAAATTTGCCTTACCAGGCAAGTTCTCGCCGCGTGCGTTTTGGGTTCGCGAGAGTTCTCACGACGCCAACGCCGCCTTTCGGCAATAACTCACTCCCACGCACGGCGCATGGTCCGTAGGTACCCTACACCCATCACGAGTACGCACGCTCGCATCGTGCTAGGCATGCGCGCTCAAGGAACCACGCTCCTGCTGCTAGATGCGAATATATATAACCACTCTTCCATCCTCCTTTTCCTTCACCCAGTTGCATGCGCCTCAGTTCTCTCTCACTCCGGTGCACCCCGCAATCCACGCGATGAACCGAGGCGGCCGTCATCTCTCCACCCGCATTATATATCTTGCGCGTTGAGCGCACGCTCGCTCGTCAGCTGTGCATCTGTCTCTCCCTCAGGTGGATGAGGGATGCCTACCAGGAAGTGCGGTGTATTGTGTCATCGGGCGCTTTCGCGGAAGTTATGGCGCACTCGCTCTTCTGTTTCGGTGGATGCTATCTGTTACAGGCGCGGAAGAAGTTCGTTCGCGCTATCCCTCCCTTCCTTTGCATCCTCTTGCTCTGCGCAAAAGTACGTGATATATAGCAAAACACGACACAGGCACGTAGTAGTGGGTTTTGAGCTGACCACAGATTTAAAACGGAAGGGGGTCGTGGTGGCAGAAGCAGTGTTCGCTGAATCTCGCTTTCTCTGCATTCTGTTGTTCAGGGCAAGAGTGCGGGTTGAGTGCTGCAACACATATTCGAATAGTTATTAAAGGGAATGTGGTACAACAATGTCAATTCAAGAAAAAAACTTGATTGCCGCAGACGTCAAGTTCGACACATTGTCAACTAAGTAGCCATATTTAGCTAAGCTTTTATAACCACCCCTTAGTCGATTTTTATTTTCCATCACCACCACCAGGGCCACATGGAATCACATACGTTGCGTTGTCCCATCTTGGCAACGATGCGCGAGAACAGCTCCTCAAACATTATAGCGTCCACTCTGGGCTCGACGGTGTTGTTCCTCAGAAATGGAAAACTAGCCGGCTGATACCCCTACTAAAACCAGGGAAACTTTCCGCTCGAGCTCACATCCTACAGGGCAATATCTTTGGCCAGTTGCGTGGGAGGTCGTGGGAAGAATGGTTCTGACGCGCCTTGAGAGGTACCTCGAGCGCTACACAATATACTCTAAATCAATGGCTGGCTTTCGACGAGTGTGACAACGCCGTTGACCTCGTGTCCACGTTTGAACCACAGAAACGAATGAAACGTCTGTCCGTGGCACTCTTCCTTCGTGTCAAAGGCGCCTACGACAACGTGGCCAATGAAGCAATTTGTGATGCGCTGGAAGCTCTGGTATCGGTGGTCTGATGTTTGCGAGGATAGAGAGCTATCTGACAAGATCATTTTTTATTCAGTGTGAACGTGGCTCAACTGCAGCGTATTATACCCATTGTGGTAAGCTCAACAGCCCTACATTGCCTAATATAACACTCATCGCCCTACCATAGAACCTCCCTTCCACCGTCCAGATATGAATGAAGCCGATGACACCTGCATTTGGGCCTCCCCTGTGACGCGTCTCCAGGTGCGTGCAAGACTTCAACGGGCAGCAACAATAACTTCGTCTTATCTTGAGAAGCAAGGTCAGAGCGTAGCACCGGAAAAGTTCGCGCTAGTGGCATTTACACGCAAATCAATGAATCTATATCCGGTATGCATCAACGATCACAACATTTCTTAATACAAAACTTATCGTTTCTTAGGGATTCTGACAGACTGCAATCTGTCATGGAGCCCACATTGCACCCTACTGAAAAAAAAAAAAGAAAAAAAGCTAGCATCCATCGCTCACTTCGCTTTCTTGGCGGAAAATCGTGGGGCTCGTCGTTACAGTCAATGATGCAGTTGTACAGAGCACTATTTTTAGGATTACAGTACGCCCGTACTTTCAAACACGTGCAAGACTAATTTGCGTGCCCTCCAGGCAGTCCAGGGTCAGGCCCTTCGCACATGTCTGTGCCTCCCTCGGAGCGCATCAACATTGGGACGGTATCGCACTCGTCAAAGACCACCCGCTTTCGACGTATATTGCTCTAAACTCTTTGCGAATGCACATACGACATATTTCAAGGGTTCCACAGCATCACCTTGCGAATATTCCTCTGCAGAGACCACATTCTGTATTCGCAAAGATCATAGCAATGTCTTCCATCCCAAAACAGTTAACTCCGGCATCACGAGCTCCGTCGCCCCTGCGGTGTCTGCAGCTCACATGTGCGCGCCAATTGCTATTCCGGGGATATCGAAGAAATAGATTTTATCAACTCCAGCCTTCCAACAACTGACACTGTTCATGCTACGCAATGACTATTGGGACCCGCATTCAGGTCTATACAGATCGCTTGACAACCTCTACCAGTTCTGCATGCGCCGTCGTCGTTCCTGCGAGACAAGCAAGCATTTATCATCTAATTTCGCAAAAGACTACCTCTACTGGAGCAGAACTGGCCGCAATTCGTGCCGCTGTAAAGTATATCTCTGAACAAGATCCTCAAAAATGGGCTGTGTTCTGCGATTCCTGATATGCCCTAAAATGTGTTTAATCGGTCTTGAGCCATGGCGACCTTGAACAACTTGTAGCGGAGGATCAACATCTGCACCACCAGGCATTAAAAAAGGGTCACAAAATAATCTACCAGTGGATACCAGGCCATAGTGGAATTGTTGGCAACAACTTAACTAACGATGCTGCTCGGTCGGCTCACGATACAACCGACATTGTCGAGATACCAATGACAAGAGCAGACGCAGCAAGGCACCTTCGAACGATCGCCCGAAACATGACTAGACAATCATGGTCTACGCCTGAAGGCGAACCACTTTGACCAGTTACTTAAACTGCAGGTATCATTCGGCCTCCCCCGATGTGATGCTACAATCTCGTGTCGCCTGTCGCTATTTCCTCCGTTTCTTCGGAATGGCAGACTGTCCAACGTGTGAGCAGTGCGGGCCTGTAAAAACGATTGATCACATACTTTGTGACTGCCCTCAATTTGAGCGTGAGTGTGCCTTCCTGGCTGCTACACTCCGCCGCGTAGATTCTCGCCCTTTTACTGAAGCTAAGATTATGGGCCCTTGGACGACACCTTCATCAGGGAGGAAAGCAGTGAAGGCGCTCCTTAAGTTTCTAATTGACTCGGGGTTGAGTTGAAGACTAAGTGCTCGCTCTCTGCCCCCTTTCCTCTTTCTTTCCTTTTTCTCCCTTTGTTTCCCTCCCCGCGTCTAGGGTTGCCTACTGGCATAGCCTCCTTTATACTATAAAGGAGGCTGTGCTACTGGGAATCGCCTAGTTAACCTCCCTGCCTTTTTATTCTATCTCTCTCTCACTCTCTTTCTCTATTTTTGCGAGATTCCGTGGGATACCGCGAGATTGTGACGTCATCCCCTGGTGACATCATCGGCCATGACTGGATTTGAGGTCGTCATGACGTCAATCTGCTCATGACCGATGACATCACCAGCCTGCTCACACATGCGAAGCTTACCCCGCCGGGCGTGCGTCAGATGCGAGCGCCCGTGCCGCGCCTTTCATTTGGCCCTTCGTTGAACGCCGCACTGCTCAGCGTACAGAAGCAGACGCAGTAAAGCAGGAATCAGCGGCGTTTCAAACAAACCATTTCGCCTCATCGTACTTTAGTGGTCCAAAGTGCCCCCTAGAATTTTTCTGTCTTTCCAGTACCAACCCAAAGCACATTTATGTAGCGAGCTATAAGAGGATTTTAAACGCGAAAGCATTGTCCGCTTGCAACTTGTTACAGAGCCTACTGCATCTACTTCGTTGTATATCCACAACTCGGCCGCACATGTCCACTAAGAAACCAGGTGATTTGTCTTAATATTTATAGATTGTTATTTTCATTCATTTAGAAATGATTGCGCGTGTGAATTGTCGAGCCCAGAGCTCAGGTAATACACGGTGAACTGCTGCATGTATTTAAAAGGTTAATATTGCTCTAAGTCAATGCGTGTACTGCTAATCGAAGGCCGTCAACATTGAAGATGAGCCGAGTTTCAGAATTTTCTAACCAGCCTAGTGGTTCGAAATATCAAGCGCCACAAATATGCTGTTCAAAACTGGCTGAATTATCGTTCCCGCGTCGAACTTCTATGAAATACTTGCGCCGCTCGTGCGCAGGTACTATTTTTGTTATTCAGAAAAACAATAGCGTAATTTCGGCAGTTATGCCTTGCGCAATAAACCGACGATGTTCAACGCTGTGAAGCTTTTTACGCTTGGCAGCATAAAAGCTAAAAAAAAGCTTAAAAAGCTTTTACAGCAGATTCACGACACCTAAAATTAGGTTTCATCTTCGATGCTGATGGCGTTCTATTTTAGGTTTATGCACTAAAATAAAAACATTATAGTTGATTAGTTAACTAAAGTTATAATTAATGGTTCAAGTATACAGCTCGGCGATTTTCAATGACCACTTTGCTGCACAATCCATCTTCACGGACTGACACGACGGAAGTCACAGTACACTTCAGTCGTTCAGTCGTGTCCAACTCTTCGTGACCCTATGGACCATGTCACGCCACGCTTTCCGGTCTCTCACTATCTTCCTAACATCACATAACTTCATCTGCAGTGCCTCGAGGATGCCATCTAACCATCGCGTTCGCTGCCTACCCCTTCTACGGCGACCCTCAACCTTTCCCAACATCAAATCTTTCTCCAGCGACTCCTCTCTTCTCATCAGATGACCAAAGTAGCTGAGCTTTAGCTTTAGAATTTGACCCTCCAATGAGCAGTCAGGGTTTATGGTCGACAATATCGACTGATTTGATCTTCTGGCAGTCCAAGGAACTCTCAAGAGTCTTCGCCAGCACCACAATTCAAACGCGTCAATTCTTCGGTGGTTAGCCTTTTTCACAGTCTTACTCTCGCATCCATACATCACAACTGGAAAGACCATAGCACGAGTTATACGGATCTTGGTTGGCAGACTAATGTCTCTGCTCTTTACTAGGCGGTCAAGGCTAACCATTGCTCTCTTTCCCAGAAGCAGGCGTCTCCTAACTTCATGGCTGCAGTCTCCTTCCGAGGTGATCTTGGAGCCCAATAAGAGAAAATCTGTCACAGCTTCCACTTCTTGTCCATTGATGCTCCAGGACTTGATAGGGCAAGACGCCATGATCTTTGTCTTTTTAATGTTCAGTTTAAGCCCAAACTTCTCACTCTCTTCTTGTACAGGCATCAGAAGTCTCTTGAGTTCCACTTCACTTTCTGCCATTAAAGTGGTATCATCCGCATATCTAAGGTTGTTGATACGTTTTCCAGCAATCTTCACTCCAGCTGAAGACTCGTCCAGACCGGCCTTCCTCATGATGCACTCTGCATATAGGTTAAATAGACAGGGCCAGCATCGGACTACATAAAAACGGGCGCATGCACTGATTAAAAATTCTCGGTAAAAATATTCTAGAGCGTTTCTGCCAAAATCGTTATGTAATCGAACGTTTTAGACATCAATCTTTTCATTGCGCCGAAAGAAATCTGAGACCTAAATTCCAGTGTTCTATCCCTTTCGAAAAAAACCAACGCAATACCGAGCATGCAAAGTGGCCGCTTCGCAGGGACACAGATTTAAATCCAATAATAAGGCCAAACAAAGTGAATGGATAAAAAAGAAGCAGTTGAACATTTGGCCCATACTGCAGGTTTTTGCATCCAGCGTAGAGGCTAATATTTACCGACTAGAATTTGCTGACTGGCACACGAGGTGAATAGCAATTCGCTAATTTATGCACTTCATTTTCACAACGGCAAAATTCTGTAGTGTAGGGAAACCCATGGCTACAGTATCCGCAATATCTTTCCAATAGATTTCCTTGCGGATACTCCCCGTAACGCGGTATTGGTTCGCAATGCGGAAGCAATAGCGTCACAATCGCGTATTCCACAAAGCGCTTGAGGAAAACTCAACTGGAAACATTTTCTTTATCATTGCACTTGAAAATACGTCGTTTCAAGAAGTTTTCTCCTTTTGCTGTCCATTTTCAATTCGTGAATTTCAAATCCTACAAGCCTAGATTAAAGCTGCTATTCGTCGAAATGTATATCATCTAACGCATTTGCCTCCATAAGTCACTATGAAAGCAATCAACTGAGACCTATAAAACCCTACTTTACATAAGGGCGAGAGATGTCAAGCTACCGTAGCGTCACCCTGTTATTTATAACTGCTGAGAAAGCGGCACCGCTGCCCCGTGAAACATTCATTAAATCTATAAATCAATACCAATTTGTGCTGATTTGCAAGATGTAAGCACCGAAAACTACACATCATAGGAAAGCCGAACCGTACACGGCGTCTGGCGTCAGCAGGATGTCATGCTTTCATCAACGCCAACGTATTCTTGCTGACTTCGGCACTCTGTCGAGCATTCAACGCAGTGACGGAAGAAAGGATAACGCCTTCGCCAATGGGGCCGCCCATGCACCGTAGTTAGCCTGCGTTTGCTTCTTCCTGGCGCCACCCTTTCTCTGTGAGCACGGCCAATCATGTGAAGAAAAAATCACTCCTCCCCCCCCCCCCCCCGTCCTACTGTTGCTTGTGTCCAGAAACTGAAGACGCAAAGTGCGAAAAAGACAGCTTCATGCGGCAGCCACATCATATCTAGCAGCACGAAGTTGAGATTGAAGGCATCGATCCTGCATGGAGACAGCCCTGTCCTTCCAAACTACGTTTCCTCATCCAGGCTATATAAGGTCAGCAGAAAAGAGACAGCCGCACGGCGTCAAAGCTAATCGATGACGATCGACCCTCGCTCTTTCGTACGAAGCGAGTCATACATACTTCGCTCGGATCTTACCTTTGCCAACATTTGATTTATTTTTCTATTGGAGGTGCCTATACTGCCGTTCCCGTTTTCAGGTGACCCACGTATTTTGCACTCCATTTCTCGGGCGGTGAAAGCTTTCGGCTCGAGTGGATCTCAACTGGCACTCGCTACACATTAGAAGCCTGCGACTGAAGTTGTCCAACAAAATGACGATTAATTAATTAAGGTTAATAATGCGATATTAAGAAGCCTTCAATGACGCCCGTATTAATTAACCTAAAAGAAAATGGTGGGTAATGAATTGTGTCTTAATTTTTTTACCTGGATTATAAATGATTGTACAGTCAAAAAAAAAAAAAGTCCTCATTCCGCCAGTGTGATATGCGAACCCATGACCTTCGCATGTCGCATAGAGCGTGACCACGAAAGCAGTGCGGCAATCCTGTCACGCGGCCTCTGACATCATGAGCGCTAGTACGGAGGCGCTTATTGACGGTGCACTAAAGAGAGCTCTTCAAAATTTTGTTTTCCCTTACCTTTTGTTTTATGGGTTTCTGTGAATGAATAGTGTAGGCGAAAACAATGCATTCGTAAATTAAGCCCGCAGAAATAAAAATACGCCGGCGCTCTTTTCCTTCTCGGGGTCCACTAAATGTCCTCTAATCTATGAAAAACCCCTTAAAGTGATCTTTATTGGTAAATCTGGACACGATGCAAGCACTATTTTGATAGAATCGCTACATATTGGTGCTTAAGAGAGCACGTAACCGCAACAACAAGATGTTAGCGTGATCACTTCGTGTATTACTCCGCCGACGGCAGAGCGGCAAGCAGGCACGCGACTGCTTGAAACGAACTCGGCGCGTTCGATGACTTCTGAGGCGAGTTCAAAAAAGAAGTTGCAGCTATTAAGAAATAAAAACAGTACATATTGCAACCTAAAGGTGAACACCCTCCAGGAATGAGCTTGGTAGATTAATTTAATGTTGTGGATAAAAGAAAAAAGTAACTTTTACAGGATTCGAACAGATGTTTTATTCGCTTAGTTGATAGCAGGCAGTTTTCACCTAATTTTGACCGCAAAATCCGCCACTCAGGGCAACAATTCGAGGACGAAAACAGTGAAAAGCGCTATTAGTGCGTGACAAGCGACCAGACAAACACAGCACGAGTATTTTCCTGCTCGCTTGTGCCTATTAGCAGCGCTGTTTGATTCTTTTCGTCAACGTCAGCCCGTATTCGCCCTCTTCTGTAATCCAATAACTTGAAGTCTACCAGAATCATCAATTCGTGTAGATCGAGTTCCGCAATTAAAAGACGCCCTTCAGCGCACGTTTAAGCCATTAAACAATCAATGACTATAGGGCGGCATTCTACTGCTAATAAAAACGTATGGCCGCTAACATTTGTACCGACCTTTCGTGCACATCCTATGAGGACTGCTGTGCTAATAAATTGTCTTCTTTCATGCTGCGATTGGCACCCGTGAACGGACATCCGTAGGAAGCACGCATGAGAAGTATTTCACACGTAGTTCGCGTGACTTTTGCGGGGCGGGAACAGATCGCATCACCCAAGCATCGAGCCGTACTGGGTAGTACATAAACAAAAGTGTGAAGGTCCCTTTCTACTCTATAGGCACAAGCAAGCCCGCGCACCTCCATCCCCCTATTTGCGCGTCTTTTTCTGTATCTTTATTTCAATTACATCGTGTGCACTTTACGGGCGCGGTGCGCTGCGTGACTGCAAAGAACATGCCGTGATGGCGGCTCTTCTCGAGCTTTGCCTGCCTTGGTGTTTCTCTTTCCCCATCTACTGAAGCCGGGGCTGCCCCGATTCTTGGCTTTGTTCGTTTCAGACGTCGTGGCAGACGTCGGACCTCCGACAGGACCTCAAGATAAGGAGACGCCGAGACCTGCGCCGAAGCAGAGGCCATATCTCCCCACCCGCACCGAAAGAAGACGAGAACAAGCTCGCGATGAGAAAGAAAAACGAAATGAAGAGTGAAAAAGAGCTGAAGTGAAGAGATGTTTTTTTTTTTTTTGTTCGTATTATCCTCCAGCATTTCTGCTAAAAGGAGCCTTTTTCTTTTCCTTAGCGCCGCCAGCTGCTGAGCGTTCTCTGAAAACACCAGCAGGGAAGGACGCCTAGAAACATTTTCCTTTCTATGCTTTCATGGCCAGCTCGTTAGGCCTAACTATACATCTTTCTGCAAAGAGGGCACGGAAGTGGGATTGTTGCGGAACGTAAAGCAATCAGCAAAGTTTGACGTGAAGCCTCAGTGGGCTGGCTAACGTTTTGGCAAGAGGACTGTTCGAATGAAGACACTTCTCGTCTGTTGTTCTTTTTGTTTTCCTATCTTCCAAGAGTGAGGCTCCGAAAAATGTAATAAAATCTGAAGAAACAATGTCGTCTCGTAATGTCGCAAGAAACTAAAGAATAGAAAAAGAAAAGCGATTTACGTTGCCCAAATTGTGTTCAATCGTGGAGTGAAACCCCCACTGTGCGTGACACACGGGAGCGAAGACGTTTCCTATAACAGAGGAAGCCTCGAACTCGCGTACGCTCCTCGCTGCTGTTGACGAGATCTTGCAGGTGCTTTTTCGTTTTACCTATAGAGAAAGTATTGCTTTCTAGATATTCCATTCCTTTAAACATATCAAAAAGGCGATGCTGTTGCAAGCGGAGAAAGAAACTGAGCCGTCCGCATAATAACGTCGCTGGCTGAAACCTACCAGCGGCATACACAGCTTTTCAACTCAAATGTCATTTTGTGTTCGGGAAACTGCGGGGCTCGACACTGAAATAAAGCGATTGTATTCGACGGGCTTCGTTTCTAAGATGTTTGCGGCTGAGAATTCAAGGTATACAGCTTTTTTTATAAGGGTTATTAAAAGGCTGCAAATTGGGGACTTGTTTTCCTTTTTTTTTTCATGGTTTTGCATCATGTTTCTTAGTGATTTCGCATGTTCTGTTATCTGTGTGTGTGTGTGTGTGTGTGTGTGTGTGTGTGTGTGTGT